>CM033115.1:990603-1571072 GCA_019321725.1 Paulownia fortunei
GGTAGATTATATTCATTATAATTGAAATCATCAAATTATTAGATTAATGCCTTTCTCCCTGTGTTTGGTTTGTTATCTGAATAAAAAAAAAAAAAAAACTGTTATGATGTTGCATTTTTTATTTCAAAAAATGATTGCAATGCTCTTAGGAATTATAATCAGTATGCTGAATCACTATTGGAAAATGTTTACTTATGCAGGTGGTTGCAGTTAAACAACTTGACAGGAATGGCCTTCAAGGGAATAGAGAATTTTTAGTGGAGGTTCTCATGCTTAGCCTGTTACACCATCCAAATCTTGTCAACTTGATAGGATATTGTGCTGATGGCGACCAACGTCTTCTTGTTTATGAGTACATGCCATTGGGATCTCTAGAAGATCATTTACATGGTTAGTCGTGCAGTTAAAACACCCATCTGTATTTTCTTCTTCAGAATTCTTGTTTATCATGGCAATTGTATTAGTTGACCAGAATTGTTGAACAAGTTACTAATAACAACTCTATTATTGTACTGCAATTGGTGCGCTTTGCCACCTTAACACTCTTGGGGATGTGACACAGTGTTTGGATAATTGTGCAATGTCTTAATCAAATGCCTAGTGGCTAGTGGCATGATCAAAGCCGATGATTGTATATAAGTTAGATTTCGATAATATATTTGTTTATGAATATTCTTATGTTTTAAGCACCCCACCAACCGGATAACGACAAGATATTGTTAGTGTAAATAAAGAGAACCCTGAATCAGTAATGATTTTTGGGAGGAAATTATTCTCTGTTTGCTTGCATATGTCACATCTGCTTTTTATTTCTGTTGCTGATTATCTATTCTTCTCTTCTAGGCTATGTTTGTATTTGAATATCATGTACACTTCATGAGTTTTCTTGTCTATAGGCAATAGACCTAAATATTTGCATGAATTACCATACTAAACATTATTTGCATTGGTTGTAGGAGTAATTATTTTTCTCTCTTAAGAAATTTACATATTTGGTCCTTCATCTTTGCCTCTAATTCAATTTTAGTTCCTTTGGTTCGTCCCTCATCAAATTGGGACCATATTTCCATTTTAAAACAGAAAAGGCTCTGGTCATTTGAAATTCACTAAATCCTGACGGACACGAGCATTGAAAACATTACAATTTTGGTGCTTTAAGTTTGAACTATGTATGTTTTGATCCCATAAGTTTGAACTTTTCGCGATTTTAGTTTCTTGCACATGGTGCAACTCCATTCACAATTACAAGGACAGTTGAGGCATGGATTTGTTGAAAAATAGGAAGGTTAAGGACTAATCTTCATGAGCATTTGTATCAGATGAACTGAAATTGAATTAGTGGCAAAGACGAGGGACTAAAAATGTAACTACCCCTTTCTTTTACATAATATGAGAAGGTTAAGTGAAAAAAGATGTAGAACACAGATGTTAAAATCTACAGAGACTACATTATGTCGTTTTGGTGTAATTAGAGTTTTATCTTGAAAAACACATTAGAGGTCTTCAGATTATGCAAATCATGTATCAAAGCATTTTTCAGTTTTGTTGAACTATAACTCGTTGACCATTTAGAGCATTCGAAAATATATATGTTTTACAGATACATAAATACTTTAGAGTACAAATGATCTTAATACAAGTGAAGCTGCTTGGCAATGTCCCTGATGCTACGTCAATTATCATGTCATTTTCCGTGGAGAGCACCTTAACCACTGCATTTTTATGTGTGAAATGGGATGTGCACAGCAATAGTTTTACACTTCCCTTAGTGCTGGTTGGTTGGCATGCAACAGTAGTTTTACACATTACCTTATGTGAGAGCACCCTCTCTCTCTAAAGAAAAGACTGATTTCTTAATCAGTATATGAATTCTAGAAGGTGTTTTGAAATTGCATAATATACGAAACTAGGGAATATTTCTAGATGTAAATCCCATCAATTTAAATTTCAAAGACAGGGAAATGAGGCACACTGGGAGTATTTAGATAATATTGAAACTGCTATGGAAATTGCAATAAGTGGAGGAGGTATTTTGGTTCTTGCAAGGCCTCTCACAAACTCTGCTATATTGAGTTTGTACCAATAGTTACCCAACTTTTAATGACCAATTTAGGCAGCATTTGGACCTTATTATATAGTTTCAATCAACTGTTTCACTGCCCTGTTTGTGTTTTATCATTTGGTCTGTAACTATTGAATTAAACATGCCTGCTCTCTGTCCAACTTTTGAGATATTTAATTTGAGTAGTTGCTGTGCAAGCACATGCTTAGTTGCTGGCACTGAGTTTGTGCTTGATAGTTCCCGTGGTTCCACCTAGGAGAGATGTTTGTTTGAATGAAACTGGATTTTTATACATTCCCAGTAGTTGTCCCTTTCTGTTTTGATAAAAGTAGTCAAATGCCTTCTCTATTGCATACCTGGTTAATTATTTGATGTCTATATGCAGATCTTCCACCAGATAAAGAACCTTTGGACTGGAATACAAGGATGAAGATTGCTGCTGGTGCAGCAAAGGGATTAGAATATTTGCATGACAAAGCCAATCCACCAGTCATATACAGAGACTTAAAATCTTCCAATATCCTTCTTGATGAGGGATATTTCCCTAAATTATCAGATTTTGGACTTGCAAAACTGGGTCCTGTTGGCGATAAAACTCATGTCTCTACTAGGGTGATGGGGACATATGGTTATTGTGCTCCAGAATATGCCATGACTGGTCAACTTACTTTGAAATCTGATGTTTATAGTTTTGGAGTTGTCTTCCTCGAACTCATCACTGGTCGGAAGGCTATTGACAATACTCGGGGGGCAGGGGAGCATAATCTTGTTGCATGGGTATGCTTTCTTTCTAGGCTACATTTGTTTTTGCTGTATGTTGTACTTCTCAATATAATACATGAAAATGATTGATGTGCAATACCAATGATATCTTCATTTCACTTGCTTAATTTCATGGACTCAGGCAAGGCCTCTTTTCAAGGATCGAAGGAAGTTTCCCAAAATGGCTGATCCTCTATTACAAGGCCATTACCCTATGCGTGGACTCTATCAAGCACTAGCAGTGGCTGCCATGTGCTTGCAAGAGCAAGCTGCCACAAGACCTCTAATAGGGGACGTTGTGACTGCTTTGACGTATTTGGCATCCCAAACTTATGATCCTAATGCACCTTCTGCACAGAGTAACAAAGTCGGTCCATCTACTCCTAGGCATAGGGATGAACGAAGGAATACATCTGATGGAATGGACAGCCTGGATGATGCAGGACGTGGAGGCCATCTTGGTTCCCCTTCCACTTACAAGAATTCGCCCGATTCCCGAAAGAGAGACTCTGCCAGGGAGTTCAATGCTGGCGCAGAATTGCGAAGGATTGAAACTGGTGGTGGGTCTGGGAATAAATGGGGTTTGGACGAATCAGAACGTCCTGATTCTCAAAGAGATAGCCCTGCCAGTGCAGGTAGTAGGGCAAGAGAAACCCCGAGGAACCGGGACCTAGACAGAGAACGTGCAGTTGCTTTGGCCAAGGTGTGGGGCGAGAATTGGAGGGAGAGGAAGAGGGCAAATGCCATGGGCAGCTTCGATGGTACAAATGAATGATTTCACAGAATATCGTCCTGAGAACAGCTGTTTCATCCTCTGAGGATCATCATGGAGAGGCAGGAAGTCCACAGATGCATCGTCTATGACCAGGTTTCAAGATTCGACCAGGGAAAATACGAGGCATCTACATCCAACTTTCATACCTTTCGCTGTCCTGAAATCGTTCTTGTAATTCAGCATCGGCTGAATGTTTAGTTACACGATCATGGAGAGCTAGTTTACGGGGAAGAATGGAAGGATTTAGAGGATGCCCTTCTGGGTAATCTCTGCTATTACATTGCAGAATGTTGTATGCAACATGTTAATCTATGTATGTAGGTTTGTTGTAATAGGGAAGAGAAGTTGGGAAGAATATCTGAATTTTTGGCTCCAAATGTTGTCTGTCTGTGCATGAAAGTGCTTAATGGTTTTGCTTTGGGTGTCAAAAGTCCCTTTGGTCGTCTTATGTAGTCATATGGTCCCAATTTGTATGGATTTTTCTGTTGGTCCTGTTTTCGGCTTATAGAGGGGGGTTTTGACAAATCATGTGTCCATCACAAATTGACCTTTATGTCCCTGCCCTACCCAACTCCTGCGGTGAGTTTCAGGCATCCTTTGAGGGCTATGCACGACACTTTGTTGCTTCTTTCTCACCTGTTAGGATTTGCTTCATCCTAAGTACCAAGCCTCGTGTTTCAAGAAAAAACTTCTCTCTTGTTTTTTTTTTGGCTTTGCCCAGTTTTTGCCGATCTAACACTTACAAGCTTCTGTAAAATTCTTGTAACAAAAGATGAGATTGTTTGAGAATTGAATTTGATGCAAAGTTTTAAGAGGGATAAATACGTCTGTATGGTCGTTGGTTATCATTTGCTTTGTTTGGTTTAGTTTCAAGAACTGCATTTTTCTTTTTCGAAAATAAAAACGCTTTTGTCATTTGTAATTTTTAAAAAAATTATTTTTATGTCTCAAAAATATCAATAATCCATTACAATATTCAAATAAGCATATACTTGATTAATTACAATAAAATAATATTGACAATATATATACAATTGAAAATATATAACAAACAAATTGACAAGATATTCACATTAAAAAATATTTTTCAAAATACATGACATTATTTTTTTTTTTCAATAAAATATCCAAATATATTTTTATTTTTCACATATTCTCCAATTCAACTACCAAAATTTATATTTTTAAAATAATTTCCTCAAAACAATTTAAAATAACACCGAAAACAAAGCTCTTCAACTTTTGTCAAGGGCAGTTTTGAAAAATAAACTTTTCTCAAGGGCAGTTTTGAGAATGCAATCTCCAATGCTTTCATTTTTGCAAGTTTTTTATAGTAAAAGTCTCATCCTACTCGACTCGTGATCAGACTCCAGCAATTTATACTAATCATCTTGTGACTTGCGAATACTCACAACTTAAAATCTCAAGGCAACTGCAGTCTTGAAAAACTTGATTGCTAAATTGATCTATATATACACATACTATTATAAAAAAATTATTGAAATTTTTATGATATCTATTATGACCCTATTTAATAAATGTTAAATAGTAAAAAAGAATGATATAATCAGACTTTATTTATCTTTATTGGTATAGTTTGAATATGGAAGAAGTATGGATGATTCAAAAAAGTTTTTTTTTTTAAATTTGTGATACATATTATGATCCTAATTATAAGTATAGATTGGTCAAGAAGAAGGGCATAATGGGACTTTACTTAATAATATGGTTTGAATATAAGTGTCGTGTATATTCCAAACTCTTTTTATAAAAAAATTCAGAATATATTTTAATAGTATTTGAATACTTCGAATGAAATCAATTTCATATAAAATTAGGTTTTGAAATTTTTTTAATTTTAGGTCATGGACATATAAAGAAATTCATATGAGATAATTATGATCGTTATGAATATTTTGCACAACTGCATATTTTTAACTTTTTTTTTTCAATTTTCTAAACAATTATCATATTCTCATTATAATTTTAGAGGAAAAAGAAAGATTGGATTTAAGTATTGCATCTAATTAATTATCTCTTTGCTTAATCTCAACCATACATAAAGTTGTAGCACTCTATAGTTTGAATACCTAATACAGAACACAAGGATACATATGTAATTTTTTATATTGTTTTTCTTTGCATCATTAATCAAAATGCAAATTCACTAAGTCTTGGGGCATTTGAAGAATCTAAGTAATCTGTCCAAACAATAATAATTGTAATGACATTAAACGACTCCTACTAGAGTTTGCTCAACCACTTTCTTCCTAAAATTATTCACCAAAAGAAAACAAAAAAAAAAAAAAGCACATCTTGAAATTATAACATCCATAAAACATAAAGCCCTTATTTAAGAACTTTTAATCCACATTAGCAAAAAGTACACGTGGATCATATGATCTTACTAAAATGATTGTATTATTTAAAACTTAATTGAGTAAAAGTAAAATATAAAGAAATGATAAATGTTCTTATATACTTTTTATACTGAAAATGTTTTACTTTTTTTGGAATTTAATCATGTAATTTTTACCTTTATTTTCCCTTCTTTTTTCTTGGATTTCATGTTTGGAACAAAAATGGGGGATAATAGACTTGGAACAAAAAACATTTTCTTACATTGCAAAGTTTAATGTGTGAACAAACAAAAACAAAAACATGACTGAATCATCAATTTCCAGGGAGCATTGATAGTGACAGAAATATACGAGGATTTCTGGTGTCGGTAGCTCCCCACTACTTTAAGAAATAAGTAAAGTATCCAAATAATAATAATTGTGATGGCATTAACCGACAACTATTAGAGTTTGCTCCAAACATCCTTAAACTGTAAATTTCTCATTTAAGTAATTTTAATTTATACTATCAAAAAAATACGTTTATTGTACGTGATTATAAAAATTTAATGGAGTAAAAAATAAAATATTGAAAGGTTTTTCATAAATAAATAATTAAAAAACACATGCAGGAATTGAATTTCAATTATAATACTTAATTTAAATAAACTTTTAATCTATACGTATGTGTCTATCTTGGATGTGATTTATATGAACTCATTAAAATGATCATATTATTTAAAAATTTAATTGAACAAAAGTAAAATATTTTATGACACTTTCTTCCCCAATTATCCGTAAGAGATAAAAATAGTTTACCTTGCAAAACATATGGCATATTAGCATGATTTTAGTTTGAGTCATACATATATTATCCATATATAAAAACTTTTTTCTTTGAATAAGGCACTTGTGTTATGACAATAATTGGGGATAATTTCAATTTTGGTCCCTCAAATATACCTATATATCAATTTTGATACCCAATGTTCTATCCTCATTAATTTTGATTTATAACGTTCCGTCAACTCTCGATTAAAAGCTAACGCAAATGCTCATTAATTTTGATTTATAACGTTCCGTCAACTCTCGATTAAAAGCTAACGCAAATGAACAGTTGATTTTAATTTTCATCCCCTAAGTATATCACTAAATTAGTTTTGGTACCTTACGTTTCGACTTCATCAATTTTAGTCTCTATTTTTTATTTTTTCAGCAAAATAACATTTCATCAATAATTTTTGAAATATATATATATATATATATATATAAAATAAGGAAGATTATCTTGGGCATGTCTAAAATATAGAATAATATGCAACTTAATTCGGCCAAAGTCGTGGATTAGGGATCCTTTAAAAATCTTGGTTAGTAAGGGGAATATAAATCGGCTCAAAGTTTGAATCTAAACACAAAATTAAAGGATTGGTTTCACTTTCTCCCAATATTTTATTAAAATCTTTCCCTATTTGGAAGAGATTCAATTTGAAGTTAATTGAAACCACATACTATTAATTTCGAATTTTAGAGGGAAAAAATATGGGCAACATTGTAGTTTTAGTCCCATAGGATAGTACAATTTAACAAAGTCCAGAAAAAGTCCAATTTTTGAAATCTTTTGAGCATTTCTGACTTCATAATTCTTCTAATGTTGGTACTTAAATGGAACAATACGAGATTTTCTACATGGCATATGGGTTTGGAGAGAAAATTTTGGCAAGACAAATACTTGATAACAACTAAATATGTTAGAAAAACACAAATCGAATCACCGAGGCAGCGATGAACATAGCTTTCCTTGCAACATAAACATAAACACATGGCTCGTTTCTTCTGTGATTGTGGCGGCATGAGCGCAAGGGATTTACTCACCATTTTTTCTCTTGGTCACCATTATTACAGTTAAGTAGATAGAAAACCTCAAACATCCCCTGCCCCAATTTTGACAAGTTTTCGAATCATAAAAATCTCAAAATATGAACGAGCGATTAACTAATTAAAATACTCATATTTCATAACCAGATCACTGCTGTCATTAAGAACAAGAGCATATGCTCATGGTTTCAAGTGCAAAAATGCCACCGATGTCTATCATAGGTACGCAATGTCTAATCCAAATTTACTCGACTAATGCATCTTCCATCGAAATATAATGCCCAAGGCCAAACATTAAGCCAAAACTGGCATTATACAATTGGAGTGACTTGCAGCCTTAAGGCAAAATAATCCCAAATGATCCACTGAAAATACGACTGACATCATTTTCTCTTCTTTCCCTGCCAAAAAACCACAACTCTGGTTTAGTCCTATATGCCAATAATTCAGTGAAGCGAAATTTTAGAAGATTATGTGCAAGAACAGACCGAGCTCACATAGTCATCCATCGATAATTGCTTCCGCTTTTTCAGAGTTGGAGGGGGCTCTCTGCAGCATGTCTAGCAGCAGCACGCTTAGATGTGGTCATATTCTGTTAGGAACAAAAAAAAGTGAAAGGGTATAAGCCAAACATGACTTGAAAGGGAATTTTACTGTCATACTATGATGCATAAATGATCCCATGCAAGAGACAGTTCCCGGCTAGACTAAAATGGATAACAGGTTAAAATACGCAGGCAAGGGTCGTGTAAAGAGTAAACAGCCTAAAGGCATTGTCAATCAAGATGGAGTATATGTTTGCTCTAGTGGTCTTTTTCCCCTCGACGCAAAACAATATTTGAAGAGTGAGAAACAGATGATCAGAATACCTTCGCTAGTTTTTTCTCTTTACGAGCCTGTCTCTCCCTCTCATCATATTCTTGGTTTTCCCTCTCCACCAACCGAATAAGAGTGTCACATCTCCTTGCAAGTTCTTGAGTGGTACGAGACTTCACAAACCAATCGAACCGAAACAATGGTGAAGTACGAAAGGCTGTCTTCAGCTCATCCCAGTTCCCATACCCAAGCTTGTGAACCATGCATATCTGAGAAAGTATCATAACAGTAAGATAATTCTAAGACAAGAAGAAGACCAAAAAAGAATCAAGACATAACTAAAAAGAGCTAAAATGATTATAAGAAGTCTAACCATGAAACGGTCACATTCTTCATTGTATAACTTCCCTTTGTTCTGGCCATACTGGATCTTTAATTCCAGCCACGGGTTCTTATAGCGATCCAATTTCTTCCCAATAGCTTTCATGATCTCATCTCTACGTGAAATTCTAGCCTCTCCTCTTTCAATGTTTTTAATAATCCTATCATAATCTGGAAATATCATATTCATAAATTAGTATCATGCTTCGAATGCAGAGAAAGGGCCAAAGAAATTATCAGACAACTACAACCAAATATATATTCTCCAAATAAAATCTGCCCACTGCCTCTGGGAGTACATTTGGAGCATTGATCTTTACTGTAACAAACAATTGTTCATTATTTCAATAAAAACTCTACATTCCACATTACCTTAGAAACGAAAAAATAAATTAGTTAACCACACTTCTTAAAACATCTCATCTACCCCTCAAAAGAACAACTCCAAATAAAAATGAAAGCATTCTCCACATCCAGTGGTGAAGAGAAATAGAAGTGACAAATCTCTTAAAATTGCAAGCATCAACTAGAAGCTAACTTTTTATAGCCTACCATTCAATTCTTTATATCTTTCCTTGAAAACTTTTGCATATCTTCCGACCTCTTCCTCTGTTTTCCCTTCCATTTCAGAAGCAATACCCCTGATATCATTTCGACCATACTTTTCACAGGCCCTGATAAAACTGTTGAAGTCTCTTCTGCTCCATGTTGAAAATCCCTACATATGACAACAATCAGGTTAAGCACAGAAGTTTGAAGTCAAGTAGAATATTACAGTAACATACTTCTTCCAGCAGTCGTTCCTTCTCTTCCTGCTCCTCAGCAGTCAAAGGGTCTCCCAAATCTGGGTAGACAACAGTGTATCAGGAGAATGTCCAGTGAAAAATGACATATGAAAGAAGGTCTTCTAAATAACAGAAAATACCTTCAGGTTCATCCACCTCTATTGTATCTTTCACTTGATTCTTCTGATGAGTTTGCTGAGCCACAACAAACAAATAAGACAGACAATCGCAAGCAGATACACCAAAGGAAATCCTAAGAGTAGCCTAGACACCCACCATAAGGTAGCGCACTTCTTTTTCGTACAACTCACTAAGACGCTGCGTGTTGAAGAACTGGAAATCGTTCCTTGTAAAGTAAATACATGTTAAGATGCAGAAACCAATAAATAGATACATTTAAATGAACCAAAAATTCTTACAACTGTGGCATGCGAGGAATTCGAGGCTCTTTGGGTCTTGCAGGACCACTTTGGCGCATTGTCTGCTTAAAGTATTCCGATTCAGAGTAACTACAGAAACATTAAAAAGCACATCATTTTGACTGATTACTAGTAATACTTGAGTACAGAATTTCAGCAATTGAAGAAACATACTTGCGCTTTCTTTCTCTTTTTGGTGGTTCAATCCAATTTTCACTGACAATTTTCTTGAAATCAAACTTATTTTCATCCTTTACCAACGAGGAAAGAACAAAGAGAACATGAGCTCAAGGAAAGAATAACATGAAAAGTACCATAATCAGCCATATGTACAATGACTCTACCTTTTCATCATCGAAGTCATACAAGTCAGCAGCTGCAGAAAGTCCAAGAGTTACATTAGTCTCACCGACAGAGAAACATCACAGAAGAATGAACTACACATGAGCCTCTTGAATAGTAAGGTGAGTAGTGAAAAGCATACTTTCATCCATTTTGAATTTAATGGCATCTTCTGTAAACTTTTTCATCTTGGCATCAAGTTCAGCAGTTGCCTCTTCTCCCTTGGCGATAATTCTATCTATATCTTCATCTGTTATTGTGCTATCTTTGGAACTGAAAACCATTTCAGCACCAAATCTCACCATTTGCAGCAGCTCATCCTTATTAACAGCTGCATAGCATAAACAAATCAAATTTTGGCAATTATACAGCTGTAAAATAGTCCACTGAAAGGAACCAATAAAATGATAAGAAAGTCTCACTCTTTTGTTCTGCTAGTCGCCCTTGTTGGATAACCAAAGCATCAAGGGCAAGCTTTTTATAGGCCCTTTCAATCACTTTTTCCTCAATGGTGTACTGTCCATAGATCATTTTGAACAAATCACACTCCAAGAAGACTTATTCTAATTCCATTAGCATGAAAACAGACAAACCTCAGTGCAGAACCGGAAAACTTGGACTTCCTTCTTCTGTCCAATTCTATGAGCACGGTCCTGAGCCTGCAAATCAACCTGTGGATTCCTGCAATGAATTGGAGTCAAGACTTGCTAAGTTCAAGTCAACGTTTGATGCATCACCAAACCGAAGCCTCACCAATCACTGTCATAAAGAATGACAACATCAGCAGTGGCAAGGTTGATACCAAGACCTCCGGCTCTGGTTGACAGTAGAAAGACAAATTTCTCACTTCCTGGCTTGTTGAAGGCTTCAATGGAAGCATCTCGATCATCCCCACCAGTATTTCCATCAATTCGACAGTAATAGTATCCACGGAACATTAAGTAGTCTTCAAGAATGTCCAGCAGCCTTGTCATCTGTTTATACAGTCAAAAGGTTCATCATGGGAAATCCATGCCCAAAAGAAAAGGCAAAACAGACAAATTAAGAATAGATTCACAACAGTTAATATTTCAGGCAAGTAAACAATAAAAACTTCAGAAAAGAAGATCAGGGTTCAAGATGACCTGTGAAAATATCAAAACCCTGGAATCACGCTCTTTTAATTTTGGAAGCAACTTGTCAAGAAGAACCATCTTGCCTGCAATTCACACCAGATTTCACAGAAACAAAGATAAAGATAATAAAGGGGCAATTGCAGAAGGAAAAATAATTATCGTTTTCTTCCTTGATGTTGAAGAAAGAACACACCAGCATTTTCTATGAGATGTTCTCCAGTTGTATAAGGTGGACCGGGCTCAGCACCTTGAAATAAGTATGGATGATTACAACATTTCCGCAGCTGCATGGCTATATTAAGAAGACGTTTGCGTTCTCCCCCAGCATTTACAACCTCAAGATCTTTCTGCAGCAATGCCTTATAGTAATGCTTTTGCATCTGGGACATACCAACTTTAAGTATTGTCTCCTTCTTGGGAGGCAAACCTTTCTCGACATCAGACTTCAACCTTCTGAGAAGGAATGGCCGAAGAACCTAGTTGATCAACAAAAAAAGAAAAAATTCAATCAGAGAGAGAAATTACTCAAGCAAAAGTAGATCTATTAACTCAAATCTCTTCTGCACCCAAGCAAGAAAACAATATTGCAGGCTTCACTAATCAAATGCTATCTGTATTCACGATATCAAGAACTCATGATTAAACATATAACTGCAGCCTAATGCATAGCAACAGACAAACATTACTTGGTCTGATTTTACCAGTCACCATGAGTGGTGGACAAGATATGACAAGAAGTACATATCTAAGAAAGCAAACAGGAGAAGCATAACAGTCTGAAAATGGCATTGTCACATACAGTGTTATATATCATCTGTCACAATCTGAAACACATTATGCAGTATAGTAAAGAAACTGAACCATTATTATAATTTGGTGATAACTGGCAAACTCAAATAAGTCTTTGGAAGTTCCGCACACAGTTCTAACTTTTCAAATGCATAGATGATTTTGTTCTGCATGTGAAATAATGCATATCTCATAAATTATGAGAAATCAATTTTACCAGGAGAAAATTGCATTTTGGAAAAAAGAAAAAAAAACAAGTGTATACCTTGTGAAGTTGCTGTACAACTTCCTGCTGATCATTTTCACCAGAAATTTGGAACCATTCATCAAAAGTCTCAGCAGAGCTAAAAATCTCCGGAAGCAAAAAGTTAAGGAGAGACCAGAGTTCATGAAGATTATTCTGCAAACAAATACCACGTCAAAAACACAAACACATACACTAATAGATGCAAACCAAATACTTTAAAAAGTATATGGGGACAAGAAAACAATAACGGCTATGTATCAATTATAGCCTCAAATTACACCGTGTCAAAACATGGTAGGTAAAACATATTGCTAGCGATACAAATGTGCCCCAAGCGCAGTAGCAAAAGTAAGATAAATAGTGAATTTAAAATAGCCGGTCAATATTCCTTTGAATCCCCATGATAGAGCAATCCTTTACAGCAAACATTTAAAGAATGTTTCAAGGCAATTTTCCATTTATTGCAGCTCTCACTTTTATCTGAAGTGCCTCAAAGAATTCAAAAAAGTGGAAACTTTAAAGCACTCAGCAGCTGTTATAGTCTAGAAAACATTACCAAAAGGATTTACAAAATTCCCTTCAAGATGTGAAGATCAAGAAGTTATCCAATAAGAGAAGGGCTAAAAGGCTCCAAAATTATATTAACCATTGGAATAGGCAAATGTCAAATTGCAGATATAACTCAAAAACAAACTAACACAAGAAAACCTGATACGCCCCTTTAAAATTCAACAAGCGCACAGAGTGAAATCAACTAAAACCTCATGAGCATAGTTAGTATAAAAATGGCACAAGGAACTCAAACCACTGGAAATTATTGAAACAATACCTGAAGTGGTGTTCCTGTGATTAGAAGCCTGTAGTTAGTATTATAAAGTCTCATCGTTTTTGAAAGAAGAGAATTCTCATTCTTGATCCGATGAGCTTCATCGATAATGATGTATCGCCAGCTAAATTGACGCAAGGCAGACTTCTCCTTGATGGCCATTTCAAAACTTGTGACACAAACATCAAACTTGCCAGCAACAAGTAATTCTTCACGTATATATTTCTGGAAGATCAAGCAATTGCAAGATGAAGAAAGGGTAGCAACAGAGGATTAGGAAAGCAATATCCCAACTGGTAGTGCAGACTTACTCTTTCATCAGGATTTCCAAGAAACTTTACAGCACGTAAAACAGGACAAAACCTTTTTATTTCATTCATCCAATTTCCAAGTGTGGATTTCGGAGCAACAACCATGTGAGGGCCTGTAATCCCTCTGAACTCGTGCAAGTAACCCAGCAAGGATATGGTTTGCAAAGTTTTACCAAGCCCCTAAATTAAAAACAACAAAAACCGTCATCTATATTTAAATTTACACAATAAGTGGATGCAAATACTAGCCTCTGACCATACCATTTCATCAGCAAGTATTCCATTAATGCCATTCTCATAGAGTCGTATTAACCAGTTTAAACCGGCAAGTTGGTAATCCCTCATCTTTCCCTGAATACCTGTAAGACAAATGTGCAGAAGTAACTGATCATACTTCATGAAAATAAATAGAAAATACTACCCAATCTAGCAAATTCTAGCCTATACCAAAATATTTTTTACTTGCAATAATTTGTTACTGTCAATCACAATCCAGTAAAGTTAATTGAAAGAATAACAAAGCCATTAAAACAGTGAAGGCAGAAAAAATCAACTTACAAGATGGCTGTGCCACTAGCCTCGTATTTCCAGTGCCAGAAAGGCCATCTTCTTCCTCTTTGAGATACTCTTCATCTTCTTCCTCTTCAGTTAACTTTGATGCATGGCGACCCCTGCAAAATACATTTGGGGAATACAAGACACATGAGATTGAATCTCAAAATAAAAACTCTCTTTGATACACAAGATGGACTAATTTACGAAAAGATTAATTTGGAGAAGTTGACAAAATACTAATTCTAACAATCCCTCAATGTGAAATTTCCTTTCTCTTAACCAAGTCTATTTGTACTCCTCTTCAACTGATCTGTCTCCTTTTTACTGCCTCAATACCCCCCATTGCCAAAGAACTGCAATCTTTGTTCTCTACACATTACCCATTTCAACCTCCTCTTGAACTGATCCAGCACCACCACTACTGATCTCTGCCTCACTCTCAAGAACTACATCTTAATCACCATCTATCAACTTTTCTAAAATTCCCTCCACAAAGACCCTGATTCCTTGCCTAAAATATAACACATAGAAAAAGATAAAAGAGAAGATAATAATTCCTACTGCCAATTGATCGCGCCATCATGACCCATCTCCACTCCCCTGCTTAACACCTCCACTGCCCATGGTGGAGAAACAGAAGAACACAGAGAAAAAGACAATGGAAGAACAGATCTGGGCAGTTGGCACTATGCTTTTGGTAGTCTATAGGGGTGAGAAAGGAAAGAGGTGTGAGGAGGAAAAATAATGGAAAAAGGAGGAAGAAGAGAGGAAAGAAAAGATGTATAAGATGAGCTGTCTCTCGGCAGTAATTGCGCAGCTTCAGAATTGGAAAACAAAACAGCCTCACACCAGTTTTAAGATATGAGCCCGTTTTTGAGATATATTATACAAAAAAATTGGACTCACGGGCAACCAAGTGTTGAAGCTATCCAAGAGCAGCGGCCCGAAAAAGTAGAAAGTAAAACTCATTTTAACTCATTCGAAAGTGCCTGGTCATTTATGACGGAAAAGACTAAAAACCGTATCCACAATTTAACATATAACTAAATCTATATATTTCCAATGGAGTGAAAATATACTAATCTGGAAGCCCCTTCAAATTCGGTCTCATTCCACTGCAATTTTCACAGTCCGTGCTTAACCTTAATGAATCAGTAAATAACAAAAAAAAAAATGGAGAATTATTGAAAGGTGGATATAATAATTAACAAACTGCTCCCCAAAATAAGGAAAGACACCTGAAAAGGTTAAATTAACAGAACAATACCATTGTTTTCAAGCATTAAAAAGGTCTAGTGATTTGTCAGATTTTTTTAAACCTCTTCAAAATATTAATTAATAAACTGCTCCCCAAAATAAGGAAAGGCACCTGAAAAGGTTAAACTAATAGAATGATACCATTGTTTTCAAGCATTAAAAAGGTCCAATGATTTGTCAAATCTCTTTAAACCTCTTCAAAATATTAATTAGTAACTAAGGGAATTTTGTTCTCATTCCGGGGGAAGCATTTTCTTTCCGCGGAATGAAAACATGTTTTGTTAAATCCTTCCCGAGAACAAATTCATTCTTCCCAAAAATAAAATGGGTCCACTATACATCAACATCTTATTATACTTTTATAAATGTATATTATCTTCCTTTTACATTAAAAAATACAGCATAATTTATTAAAAAAAAGGCTGATGTCGCACGGTTAGACAAAAACTTACCAAACAAGAGTAAAAATTGTCTTCTTGAAAGACAAAACCAAACATTACTTTCATTCCCAAGTTCTGTATCCCAAAAACACCCAAAACAAAAACAAACACTGCCTAAATTTTTTTATGAACAAAGCGAGCAACTTCAATGAAATGCTAAATTCTACCTTACCACTGCAAACGTAAGGTCAACAATCATACAAGCCCACACCACCATTCCGATCATGCTAGCCCACAAAAAGAAAATAACATCATACAGCTCCTAAGATGCTATTCCAAAAACAACATATCCAAATCGCCAAAGTAACCAGGTTATTACATGTGAAAGAACAAGAGAAACCAATGCTTCAAAATCTCAAGCTATGCAGCCGTACCAGAAAAACACTCACCAGGATACAAAAAATAAGAAAAACAAAAACACATTGCTCACCTTCCTTTTGCCTTCTTCTGAGAGGTGGACTGATCGCCCTTAGCAAAATGAGCAAATAACTCTGTCTGCTGCAAGAGATAGTTCAGACGACCCTTTCCTCTCTTGTTCTGTCCAAGATAAACCAGTTCAAATGTAAAATCTCAGTAGACAGCACACTATATGATGATGTCAAGTAACATTCTTTTTTCAGATAACACACCATGTCAGCATCAATAGCAGCATTCTGGGCGTCAAGTATTTCTTGTATCTTCTGCTTCTTCATCCTCTGCATTTCTTTGAGTTTGGTTTTTTCACGCTTGGAAACTTCGTTTGCAGCAGCATCACCTTCCTGCAAAATAATACAAAAATACCACACACTATTAATCACTCAATCATTCAAGGCAAGTGTAGCTCCAAATCGCAATAAAAGTAAACCAAGATTACTCTTTAAATTCTTTTAGTTGCTCCATTTTCAAATATTTTAACAGTCCTGAAGACTAAATTGCCCACAATATAAATGTATGGTACAATTAAAACCATTTCTTAAAAGGACTCCAAAATCCAACAAAACTAAACTGACCAGCGAAAAACATGTATACATGCAACAAGTTAAATCTTTAACTTCCAAAAAAAAAATATGGTAACTAAAAACATCCGATGAGACGCTATTTCAGTCGAATATATGCAAACACATTCCTTGCAGACGGAGTTAACACCAAGTTCGAATAAGAGAAAACCTCCGAAGATCAATTCCATCAAAGCAAACCTAAACCAAACAACACCATAATAAACCAAACACACACACATCTGTCACGCTACACTAAAATATACAACATATACAAATCAAAAAAATAATCTCCCACTCAATGTCACGAAAGAAAACCCTAACTTCACACAGGCCTACATCGTTCTCACGTCTCCACCGTCATACACTTGAAACAAAGCAGTAACGAAAATATATATATATATACACAATTTTTTTCTACTAACTCTGTTTGGAGCAAAACCCAGATTTCACAAAAACTAACCTCATTGTCGTCATCTTCTTCACCAGCGGCGTTGGGTATCTCCTCCTCGTCCTCGTCCTCGTCATCGGAATCATCGACGGTCCGAGCGACGGCCTCAAGCTCCTCCTCGTCCTCCTCATAGTTGGCTTGATCCTTGACCTCCTCTTCTTCCGCCGATGAATTGGACATGTAATCATCGGAGGAGTCCTTTGCTCGCGAGGGTTTCGCCATATCGATAATTTTCTCCTCTTCGAAGAGAAAAAAAGGAAAATGAGTAATTCAAAAAATGAAATAAAAAGGAAAAACGAATGCGCTCTTCTCAGTCGTCACTGGAAAGAAGAAATAAAATGGAGCGACCGAATAGAATAACGAGTCGGGTTATATAACATCGGGTTTGGATTTTACCGAATATTTCCCGCCATTCGTGAAAAATGGGGGTCCCTGCCATTGGGTTGGGCCTTTGGATCCATGGGCCTGGACTGATAGTAATGAAAGCCCTTTTGTAACTGGACTTGGGCTTAAAAATGAATTTGATTCAGTGAATATTGCTAGTCTAATAAGGGAAATTATTTATTTATTTTTAATACTTTTGTGTTGTAGCAATACATAAATTGGAAGATATAGTTTCCTAATTTTAAGAATTAATAGTTTCCTAATTTTAAGAATTAATATCTAATTTTATTAATTGACCATGTATTATCACCCTTTTTTTTTTTTGCTCGTCTTTTCTTCATTGTTGTCGACGTATTTATACAAATATTAGCCATTTTTCGATCAAAATTTTAGCATATTAGATTTTAACAAACGTTTGTTTTGTCTAATATAAGTAGGAGTTGTCATTTGAGTCGGATTGCTTAAATTTATTGTGTCTGAATCAATATTTTGGGTTGTGTTTTCGCTATAGAATTTAATTCATATGTTCAAACTCGATACCGTAACAAAAAAATTTAATCGTACAATTAATTATTTTTACCATTTACAATATCTATAGCTACTTTAATTTGAAAATTACAAATTTTACATTTGGTAAGCCAATTTATAGCCCATTATTTTATCATGTGCCTAACAATTAGAACCAAAACCTTTTCCACTTTGAAATCCCCAATCACCCCCTGAGAAACTTCAAAATCTCACCTGAAAATACCAACACACTCCAGTCAAATGATTTTCTTCGGGGCAATTTTGGAACAGAAATTTTAAATTCACTTTAAAACGTTTTCCTTTTAGTCCTTTTTCACATGTTACTCTATGTATCGAATAAAGAAATAACTCGTCAATCTTATACGGTGTCGTTTAGCCTCTTCTTACACCTGTGACCTATCGCCGGAGAGCCCGTAACCCGCTTCGAATTGGAGCTCCGAATTTCATTCCGGGCCATTTAGTTTGGTTATCTGGTATGTTGTTTTTTCTGTTTAACTTTCTCTGTAATTATTTAAGTTCTGGTTAGTTATTAATTTAGGGCATTAAGTTTTATTGATTGTGTAGTGTTTATGATTGTTTCTGGCAGGTATAGAAAGAAGGGCTTTGTCGATTGTGGGAATTTTCATATCTGGTAGAGGTATCAATTGGTTAATTTTAGGTTTTGATAATTCTTGGAGCATTTTAGCTAAGTGGAAAGTTGAATAGATTTTCTTAAATGTCATTTTCAGAGGAAGTTTCTTCAGGACATTGCTTTTTAATTGATTACTTATACAAATATGCAGGTTTATGGTAGTATCTCAATTTTAGGAGACAATCACCATTTGCTAATACATTTCTCTAGAGGAATGAATAATCCATTGTTTTTTCAGTTGATTATTTTCTTTCAAATTTGCAGGCTTTTATTTTTTATTAGCTCAATTTCATTGAAAAAAATCTTTCTTTGATTTGTCGATTGTCATTCTTATACGAAATTCTTTCAGTGTTACTTTGGTTGCAGAATTGAAGGTAAAGGTGAAGCACAAGCATCATCAGTATCACCAGTTGGCGTTGTACAATCACACCCTTGCCAGAATTTTAGTTCAATATGCTTCGACTGTAAGTTCAATCTAAACCACATTTTGTGATTATTGAGTAGGATGAAGTTTCATGTATATATGTTTTGGAATACATAGTTACATTTGACTATTTTTTATCGTTGGCCATGAGAGAAACGTGCACTTGTATGTGGATAGGGAGATAAGTGAGTTGTTTAAATAACCTTTTCTGATCAAAGCAATAAATATGATACAATTTTTCCCATCTTGGTCAAGTGAATTTTGTCATGTCATAGCTTATATTCATTATGGCAGTGGCAGAGTTCCTGATAGTGGATGAAATATTTGATGAGTCATTGGATAATGATAACTCTTGACTTAATATAAAGTAAATTAAGCATTTGCAGGTATATTTGTCAGACTTGATCGAGTTGTTTACTTGGACCTGCTCAACATGTGATGGTCTAACTGAGGTAAAGTAATACTACATAGCACTACTAATGTCAGATGAGGCTATGTGGAGCTGCCATTCCTATGCAATAGTGGCATTGATTCCACTTTGTTCCTGGATTTCAGGGTTTTGAAATTATAGAGTTGATCGTTGATGTGAAGCGCTGCCTACAGGTTTGGGAAAATGATATTCTGAGACTTGCCCTATTTTTCTTTGTGAAATTCGTTTTGATTATTTTTTCTACTGAGAAGAAAGTTCTCGTTCTCTATTTTTCCATTATAGGTCCTAATATAGGATTATCTATTTATGTCTAGTACATGCATTTATTGGGGTTGCAACAGATCTTAATGCCACTGTGATTGCATTCAGAGGAACTCAAGAAAACTGGTTCGACCTATCCCTGGTGCTTGATGTACTTCATCATCTCCATGATTAGTTGATTCGCCTTAAGTTGTTTCATGTTGAAATATACATCATTTTTGTTTCCACATGCTACTGTCTGATGCTGTGATTGTGAGCTATAATGGACCATTAGATTCTATAGCAATTTGTTTTAATTCACAACTATGATGGTGTCTTATAATAGTGTAACTCTGTGTAGCTCTCTTTATCTATTCATGTTTATTTTGTAATTCTGTTTGCAGTATACAAAACTGGGTGGAAGATTTGTACTGGAAGCAGATTACCCCGGAGTTGATGATGCAATGGTGTGTGTGAAACTAAGTTTTATATTTTTTGTTTCTTTCAAAATTGTTTTTTGTTTTGTGTGCGCACCGTTTTCATGTGATGTTTTTCCTTTCATTCAGGTGCATCATAGTTTCTATTCTGCTTACCACAACACATCATTATGACCTGGAGTTATAAATGCTATTCAAAAATCCAAGGCATTATATGGAGACATTAAGATTATGGTAACTGGGAACTCGATGGGAGGGGTAATGGCTGATTTTTGCGTACTTGATCTCCGTGTAATTCTCTAACCTTAATTCGTCGCCATGATTGGCATATACTTTGGCCTTTAGCATATGTCGTATGCGTTATGTATATTTTGTCTATCCTCGTCCTAAGAGGATAGAAAGAGCTACCAGGGGTACTGCTATAGTTAAAATAGTCAACAAAATATTCCAGCATTAGCCTTTTCATTTGTTATACCATCAATTCAGAAGCTAGAATCCATAGTTTGAAGTCCTAAAGATTTGGGTGTTTGGGGATTTTAATATTTTGGCATTTGATTAACTTCACGGATACATGTATTATGCTCATCTCTATAATATTAGCAGATTGCAATTCTTCTGTGTAGTTATGTCCTGAGATGTCTGTTGAATATAAAGTTTCAAATTGGATTTGTATATGATGCTCTGTAATAAATGAATGTTGTCAAATAAAAGAAAAAAAAAAGAATTCTTAAAATTTGTTGGAGTTTTGCGCTGGATTGTAAGTATGCTTTGTGATTAATCAATGGTGTAAAAAAATCATTTAAATTTAGTTGAAGTTTTGCACTGAAATACTTATCATATTCTCAGCTCAGCCCTGGGGAACAAAATGTTCATTTTATGACATTTGGGCAACCAAGAATTGGCAATGCTGCTTTTGCATCCTACTACAGTGAAGTGGTGCCAAATACCATTCGGGTCACGAATGGACATGACATTGTGCCTCATTTGCTCCCTTATTAAGAGTATTTTCCTCAAAAGACTTACCATCACTTTTCAAGAGAGGTAATTATTTTTGGTGGTTTAAAATACGTAATTATATATATTAGTCTTAATCTTTCCTTGAGCTATCTATATCTATGTACTTAGTCTTAAGTAGCTTGCAACTTTTCTTAAGTTATCTATTTAAGCCCCATACTTGTGTATATTATGCATTGTCAACATGATTTTTCAAGGAGTATATCTAGCATGATGAAACCTGGAATATACAACTCTCTATTATTCATAAGTTTCCTCGGTTGTTTAATAAGGCTTGATGCAGAAAATTTATCCAATATTACTCCTTCTGAACCCATTTAATGCAGCTCTTCTTTATCCTGCTATATGTTTATTGTAAAGAATTCAAATTTTGCCTAACCTTTGGTAGTTTCTATGTTAATTTACTACTTTTGTTTGTTTTATCCTTATTCTCTTGACTACACAAATCCCTAAAATTACTGCCGGTACTACCACTTATTTTAGCAAATTTACTTTTTGTTTTTTATCTCTGTGTACTACATCTTTCCCAGTTTCTGTCTGATTGTTTGTTTCTTGAAATATAAGATCCTCATGTTGTAGGTCTGGCTGTACAACATCGGCTTTGGAAGTTTGATTTATCCAGTTGAGAAGGTTTGTGATGGTTCAGGTGAAGACCCAACTTATAGCAGACAAGTATATGCCTCTGAGCTCTATAGTAAATTTTAGCGGTGACTTGATATCTTTGGCTTCCATTATTTGCTGTATTTTATATCAGAATTGCATTTTCATAGTACTTATCATTCAAGACTATACAAGGTAGATATGCTTGCTTGCTTGCTTGCTACTTCGTTGACAGTCTCGCTCATCTCATGATACTTTTGCTCTAAATTTGCAAAGACTTGGCCTTTCAACTCCATTTTTTTGCCAATTCTTTATAAGAACGTCGTCAGTTCACAAATTATTTTAGTTATTGTCACTTATGATGGGAATTGACTATATTTGTGAAAACTTTTGTTAACCTTCTTAAAACCTTGGCAGATCAGTGAGTGGGAACAGTATCTCCGATCACTTGACCTACTATGGTGTTCAAATGGGATGTGATACATCAAGTAGATGCAAAATCGTGATGGATCCTCATGTAGTTGCTTATGGAAGAACAAATACTGATGGGAATCTCATCTTATCCAGGGATCTCTCAACGTCTATTTTAAAACTGAATACATATCATAGCGATCATGACAGCTCCTTGTCGATATTAATTCAAGTTAGTTGTGCCAATTTTCCCAAAAAGTGAAGAGAAGACTGACTACACTAGCACTTTTAACTTGTTAATTGTTATTGAGAGGTGTTATACCTTAAGCATGCATGGCTTAAAGATGACAGCGCATGGCCTTGCCCGTAAAGGTCTATCTTGTATATATAAATTATCCACATGTACATTGAACTCATGTATTTCTAGTGTAAAATAAATACTATTTTTTCCCTATGTTGGTAATATTGCTGCTCAAACTGGCTAATGAAACTCATGCTTTATATCTTACATGTTGATTCCAAAGTTATGCCACACGGTTGGATGGTTGGAAAGGTGTACTTTCGATGTTTGGTACTGATACACTAGCAATCTCGTGCCTGAAGAAACAGAGTACGAGGAATACAAATGACTTTTCTTCAATCTAGATGTAAAAACATTGTTAACTATGTTTAAAGTTGTTTCTGAATACTGGACTTTAATTTAAGCTTCCACCTGCGTCATTTAGACGATTCAAAAATCATATCTTTCCTGCTCTCAAATGATTAATGCTACATGTACTTAAAATTTTTTACAAACTTATCAAACCATCGTCCCCTAGATTACAATGTTTGCTAAATTTTAAATGAGATAAAGGCTTTGTATGAGCAGAGTGCTATCTTCTGCGACTGCATGAACTGGATAGGTAATGGACTCCAGTCAACAAACAAAGATAGAAGCACAAATTAGGCCTCTATTCTTTCAGCTTCGCCTTTAACTTGCTTTCACATAATTCAATGACACAAGTTTCATTTTCAAGTTCTTCTTTTCAGAGAGCACTTTTTTCGTATACCTGATTGCAAAGTTTCTAAATTGTTACAATGCTGCAGAAAAATAGGCTTGCCCTACTAGTTTTGAACTAAACCAAGAATTGATAATGTTTAAGATGAGCATACGATCATTTGCTTATTTGATGCATCTATGTGCAACTGGGATCACCCTGGAACAGATGAAACATGAATTCTTTACATAAAACCATATTTGAACATATCGATAACTAATTGAATTATGATCTTATTAACATGATTACAAAAAGGGTCCTTAAGAAACAAGAATCCAAGTGCATTTGCACCCACAAGAAAGGATTTGAAAATTTGAAATTTCTTACCTTATCAGTAGCAGGATCTGTGGCAGCAGAAACTTTTGTTTCATCAACTAGCACCATCTATTTTCCTTCTTCCACCTTAAGGGCCTCTTCTGCAACAAAAAACAATTTACATTAAAAACATGATTTTAGCAATGTAATGTAAGAACTCGAGTAAATTTTAGATAAACAAACCATTTTCTACCTCTGGTTTAGCCTCACCAACCAATCCTTTTTCCCTATACAACATCATTTTCTTCCACTTTCCTTTCGGATACGTGTCCCTTAGAATGGTACTCAGATTTTCCTGAAATTTCCTTTGAGATTATGGATTCAGTGGTTTCCTCATGATCCCTCTTGGGGAAGAGAAAGTCACCAGGAGAAACATGTGAAATCAACCTTTCTTCTTCCTCTTGATCTTCTTGCTCAACTTTCGCGTAAACATCATTTCCTTGACCATGATCATCAACCCCCTTCTCTTTTCCACCCTCCTTTTCATCATTTCCTTCAAGATTTTCCTTTCTCTCCTCAGGTCCCTCCTTGATAGAATCAGGATTTTTATTTTCCATTGCATTTCCATTTTCTTTCTTTTGTTGAATACGTGCATCGACAATTTCATCATTTGTGGCCTTTTCAACAGGAAGGTTATTGTTTTCCAGGCTTTTGCTCTTGCTTTTGGAAACAGTGTTTTCTGTTGCAACAGCATGTTTTGATTCCCCACAACCCATTTTTTCCTTGTTGAAATGCAGGGAAAGGGAATGGATTCTGATTTCACTTTTACTTCTTGAGAGAAAAAAAGATCAAAGAGAATGGAAAAGTTTTTCCTCTGATTCTCTTTTTCTGCCTCTCTTTTTACCTTAGTTTGGCTTAATTTATATTTAGGAGGAGCAGAGGTTTTCCTTTAGTATTTTCAAGGTCTGAGAAGAGCCAGCTGTTCATTGTATTTCACAGGAAACTGAATGGACAAGCTGTCGACATTTTTTAGCTGCCGATGATAAACAAAACTTAAACTACTAAGTGTTATAAGATAATAATATAAGTATAATTTTAATGGAGATCAATTACAAGCATACATGTTACTTAAGTTACACACAACATGCGCATTGATAAGTACGTAAGAACAAGTCAATTTTAGTTTTATTTCTACGTAAGAATGGAGCCAATTTTTTTGGTCACTGGCGGGGACGGAGCATGAAAATAGATCAACGGGTGAGATTTATTTATTTTTTAAATAATAGATAAAAATAAATTTTTAAAATTTAATAATTTTATATATAATTTTATACTAATTTAAAATTTTTATGAAGTCAAGGAGCCGCCGCTGTCAGCCCTTCTAACTCCGTCCCTAGCCATTAGAGATATTTTGGCTCACATAGAAGGACAATTAAGGAATTTGAAGGGGGGTTAAATTTAATTCTATTAATATTTTATATAATATTTAAGATTATAGATAGGTAAATGATGCAATCGCTGGATCAGCCCTCGGCTCACTCCGTCTCTATTTTGTAGTATTAAATCTTAAGAGTATTTGTTCTTGAACAATAAAATAAAGAAATGTTGATTTAGGGATTGCTATTGTAACTTTTACTAAGAAAGTTGAGGGTTGACAAGAAATGTTTATGTAGGATGTTTTTCTGGCTTGAGGTTTGAGTTCACCAACAAAACAAAATTTTCTTGAAAAAAATATTACTTACTTTAGTAAATAATAAATCATAAAATTGATTTTAAGAATGTTGGGAGTTTTTTCTTCCCCTTTTTTGTGCTATGTAATAAGAATTTTTCATACATTTGATTACCAGCAAGACTATTACCCTTTCGACTTTTTTATAATTTTATTATGTATATATACACATAAAATTATGTCAATACTCAATAATAAATCTCTTTAAAAATATGCAAATATGTTCTTGATTTTTTGAAAATTTATATTATAGTGTGATTCAATGTATATATAATGAAATTTTTTTACTCCACGTGCAATTATTGATTTATATAACCTTAAAAGAATCAACAAAATTAATTATTGTAATTGCATCGAGACCCCCTAACAACAAAACTCGTGTTTAGTTCTTATTAATTTTTACAATTAATATATAGATTGGGTACAAATTACAATACTATGAACAATATTGAATAGAGATTATATAAAATAATTTCATCAATTAATAAATACTCCTATTGTCTATAAATGCTCCAAGTATTGAAGAAAAGTACTTAAAGATATTCTATAATACACATACTTTATACTCTCAAGGGGATTATACCAAAGTTTTGTGGCTTTGCTAACTAAATAAGTTATTTTATTACTTGAATTTTTTTAGCTTTGTTGCTTAAGATACATACTATTTTAGTTACTCTTAGTCCTTGACATTTTATTTTTATTTTTATTTTTATTTTATTAAAAAATAACCCATTTTATTATTCTATGATTTGGATTAGGCCAAGTAAAAATGGGCTAGATTTTAGCTTTTGCAAACCCATCACACCCTATTTGATAATTAAAAATTATTTTATTGCTCGTATATACAAATAAATATAAATTCAATTCGTTCAAAAATTAAATTAAGCTTCTAAGCTGGTTAAACATGATTATACACTAATACTTCACTAGGCTCAATTTAATTTAACGACTTATTTATCTTTATCTCAAAATTATTGATCCCTTTGCTATAATGCCAAAAATTAAATTGTTTAATCTTGAAATCTAAGCAATTTAAATAAACACAATCTAAGCAATTCTTTGACTAGCTAAAATCTATGTAATTTTGTTTATATTTTTAGTTTTTTGCACTTAATCTATTTCTTTTTTTTGAATAGCCACAGAAAAGTCTGGTTCCATTGGGCTATCAAAACCTGGCCCAATCTTCTTTCCCAAACCCAAGCCCACCCTGTAAAGTGTAAACAGACGTCGACGAAGTCGGTTCCCTGCGGTGTTAATTTGCGAACTAAAATCGGCACAGTGGCGTAGCCAAATCATTCCCATTTCTTTCTTCAAATGACAGCGACTTTAGTTCACAATGGAGGTAATTGGATTAAAAAGAAGCTGTAGAGAAGCCAGTCCCTAAGGCGTTGTTTGGCAAATTTCTAAAACGCAGCCATTTTCAACTTTAAGAATTATTTCTTTCTGTCTCTGTCTCTGTACGAATGTATGAGAAAATGCAAGCTATTGGAGTAATAACGAAATCACGCCGATTGGCTAGGGTTTTGAAAAACCCCTTGCCGAGTGTCTTCAACTCAGCGGAACTAGTCAACTCTTCTCCGCTTGAGGATTTAGCTATTGAAAATGGTTGTGAATTCAGCTACTCTCTTTCTCTGCGCCCTCGCTTTCACTCCGCCGCCTTGTTCTCAGGTACTTTATATCGTATTTTATATTTTCAATGATAGCTCTCCGTTAAAAGGAGAAGTGAACAACAGAAATCATGTAATTAGTTTGAAATGAAGAATTTGAAGATTCGGCTTTCGGTGAAGAAAGCAGATGGTTTGAATTTAGTTCAGTATAGTGGAAACTTTTCTTCTGAGTTTAATTTTGCCTCTCTCTCTCTCTCCTTTTTTCTTTTTTTTTTTCCTGGTTTTGATCTTATTAAAAAGGTAATGGCAATTGTTAAGCGCAGAGAAGGAAAATCAGAAATGTTCGATTATGTGCGTGATATTTTCATGTTCAAAGTTCACGCGTGTACTTGGAATTTGATTTTTTTTTTTTTGTAAAATTTAGTATCCATTTGATGTAATTTTCTGATGTTCTGTTCACTGTCGAAAGTATACGTGAACTATTGAAAGAGTTAATCATGGAGTAATTTTGTTTTCTGCTAGTTTGTAACTACTGAACTGTTAACGGCAATGTTAAGCGCTACAATAAGAGAAAAAAAATCATGCATGGATGTTTGCATATGTGCGTTTACATATGTGAATTGTTTCTGATATGCATGTTATATGAACATTTGATTTTTTTTCCGAGTCAAATTCTGCATGCCGAATAATTTTCTGATGGAATGTGAAATTTGCAGGAAATATCCAGAGAAATTCTTCACGAATTGAATTCAATCATCAAAAAGATATAATGAAAATTCCATCATCATCAATGGTGTTGCCAATTAGATTGTTTTCTTCAGAAGCAAGAGCAACTGAAAATGATCCTGCAGGTGGTTATTTTATTTTGTCTGTTTTTATTGGTCTAAGAAATTGGAAGTTTGAAGGTTATTTAGTGTGAAAACGCCATTTTTGTTGTTTTAGATGCAGATTCAGTGAAGGGAGTGTATGATAAGATGCTGAACTGTGTGGCAGAGAAAAGAACTGCACCTCCAAATGCTTGGTTGTGGTCACTCATTGCTAAATGTTCTACCCATGAAGATATTAAGTTCCTATTCAATATTTTGCAGCAACTTCGTACATTTGTTAGTGTTATTTGTCTCAGTGCTCTACAATTAGCTTGGACACTTTTATTTTCATGTTTATATATATGTTTGTTTATGTTGTGGGCTGCAGAGACTCTCCAATCTTCGGATATCCGATGGTTTTAATAGTGCACTTTGCAGGGAAGTTACAAAGGCCTGTGTTCGTGCAGGAGCCATTGACTTTGGTAAGAATAATATGACATCACTTATATATTTAATGTGGTTTATTGGTTAATAATGGATATTTAAATTAGAAACACCAAATATTGTATTTGTGTGGAGGAAACTCAGATTTCTTACTAGGCCAAGCTCTATTTCACTTGTAGTTTCTTTTTCATGTGTGTGCAGGAGCACGACATCACTCACCGAGCTCATGTTTACAGCAATAATAATCTCTTTTTTTTCATAATCTTTTATTTATTCACACTTTCCATATGCTACATATGGCCCATATAAATCTGGTTACCTATCATCTTTATTGTTCTGGACATCAATTAAGATACATGCGATGCTGTATCATTTCTTAGATACTTTTAGCACAAGAATAAACTTGTGGCAAATTGTAAGCACGTGCTGCCAAATGGGGGGGCCTTGGTTCCTTCCCTGGTTGGTAGATAAATATGGATTTAGAAAAACTGCATTGAGCTTTCCGGAAATTCATGGAAGAGAAGGATTGTATTACTAGTACTGGGCATCAAACATATCATTCTTGTCTTATTTGTTTGGAGTGCAAGAGAAAAAAAATAAAATAAAATCATGTTTTAGCTTTATCTTGGTTGACTATTTCCATGGTGAAAGTCAATGCCTTGAAAATTGAATTCTGAATGACTGTATTCATGACATCTTTTGATGGCAAGAGAGTGGACTCTCTTTTTTGTTCTGGCGTTTATGGTCTTCATATGTTTTTTGTTATCACCAGATCTAAATCTTTATTAATTATTTGCAAACAGGTAAGAAGGCTCTGTGGAAGCATAACTTATTTGGACTGACTCCTGACATTGGATCTGCACATCATCTGCTGGTATGTAAGTGTTGTATTGAGGTTTTGTTTTGTCTATTTTGTGTTTTCATGCTATACAGAGATAGAAAAGATACTTTTTTCATGGCTGCAGTTACATGCTAAACAACATAATGATGTGAAACTCATGGTTGAAGTAATGAAACTTGTGAAGAAGAATGATTTACCTTTGCAACCTGGCACGGCAGATACAGTTTTCAGGTATGCATCAATCAGAACTTTATCTTCTACAACTACTTTTCTTAATGACTGTCTGCATTTACTTTTCCACTATCTGGGGACTTTTGTTTTTGTATGTTCTCTATCTTTAGTCTGTCTTCTTTGTTTCAAAATGAATTTCATGAGTGGACATACATATACCTATAAGAGTGGTGGCTGAAGAATAATTTTTTGGTTTTCCAGAAAAATAATAACAGCCTTAATTTGGTGTTCGTTGTTCAGCCTTAATTTGCCCATGTTTCTTTGTTCTTATCGAAGTTCTCTTTTCCCCATTTTGCTCCACATCTTCATATTCTTCTACTGGATTTTGCTTATTGCAGCATTTGTTATGGCGCAGACAGATGGGATTTGATATCGAAATATGGAAAAAGGTTTGTCAAGTCTGGAGTAAAACTTAGACAGAGTTCCTTTGACTTGTGGATGGAATTTGCTGCCAAAAAAGGTCTTACTCAATCTGTTTTTTTGCTCCTTGGAATCCACTTTATTGATATCTGCTTTTTTTTTTCTCCTTTCTAGTGATTGGCTAATTTATGGGTGTTTGATATGATCATGGAATTTTATTCTCCGCATCATTCCATGATACATCATCTCCATGCTTTTGATCTTATGGCTCGCATGAGCCGCAAAAAGAAAAAAAAAAAAAATACAGAAAACTGATACATTAACACTTGTCTTTGTAGGAGATGTCGAGTCCTTATGGAAGATTGAGAAGTGGAGATCCGAAGCTATGAAACAGCATAGTCTTTCAACTGGGTTTTCCTGTGCTAAGGTAATTCATTCGCCCATTGGTTTGAAATTTTGTTTGTCTGCCGTTAAGAATTGTCAGGATTTTGATCTAACCCTGCGTAAAATTACTTGATCATTCTTACTTTTTTTACCACGTGATGTGCTCGTTCATTTTTAATGCGAGTTTTACGTACTTCTTGACATTCATTTCTGCTATACATGTCAAGATAATTGCAGAATGCAACACTGGTAGTACTGGATGGAGAGAAAATAGTGAATGTATAATATCTCTTATTTATGTCACATTCTTTCTAGTTGTAAAATTATGTTAACTGAAGGCATTTGGATGGAGTGATTGCCAATAATTTGAAAAATGTAGCTGTCAAACTTGGTTTCTCTTTCTATGATGGAATATGTATTTGGAAAGCCATTATGTATTAAAGTTTAAGTGTGCTTGCACAGTTGTTTGAGCATGTGAGTTAGTATTGATCATGATTTTATTTCCAGGGTTTCCTTCTCGAGCATAAGCCTGAAAGTGCTGCTGCAATCATTCAAGTACTATATCAGGTAAATTTATATCTTGTAATACATTGCATGTTTGTAGAGGGTAAGGAGTAGCATGCTTCCAAAACTCTTAACAGGAAAATTATCTCCACAAACTTTAACATAGGATGACCAAATTTTGATTTTTGTATAAATTTCCACTTGATACCAAGAAAATGATTTTTAAACAACAGAAGTGAAAATTCTATGTTTAAGCTTCCCCCCCCCCCCCCCCCCCCCCCCCCCAACCAATCCGTATTATCAGGAATTTTGGTAAATGAATATCATTTCTATGTTCAGACTCTATCCGATGCAAGAAGGCCAAGTATTGTGGTTGAACTTCAAAAGCTAGCGAGTGAGTGGCCTTTGGATGTTATTAAGCATCAAAAAGAGGAGAACAGAAAGGTATTTCTACCGTTTCTTTTTACTCTAACAAGGATTCTAAATTTCTTTTCGCCCAGTGGGGAAGGGGAATTTAAGACCAGATCTGTGAATGAACTTGATCTCTATTACACACAAACACTGCTGCAAATGCATAGAAAAATAAACACTTATTTCAGACATATATATATATATCATGTTGGTGTATAATTTGGTTCCTTGTGCAACTGCAATAATTCTTGGTAGCTAGTCAATGTCTTGGGTAAAATTAGCCTTTGGAGGAGTTGGTGAATGTTGCTGCATGTGCCAAAATCATATTTTGTTGTCTTTGCCAGGCATTTGCTGCAGCGTTACAAAATGATATTTCTGCGCTGATCAATACTTTACCAAGCTTGGGTCTGGAGGCAAACGTTATCATACAAGAGTTTACCGGAAAAGAAGCAGTTTTATCTTAGAAGTCTGATCATGCTTCTCCTAGATATTTGCTTCAAATGGCGAAGAAGCATTTTTTGCTCAGTGCTATGAGACAGACCATCCAAGTACTATTCTCTTTGTGCAAGCTGTAGGAGTTATTGAAAGTACTAATCTCACTCTCCGTTTTTTGCTCAGAACTCAGAATCCAAAAGTCAATTTTTGTTTGCTCTTTCTTTAAATTATAGCAGTGAAATTATGATGTAATCTTCTATCTTGTTCCGCTGAGTTCATGAGCCTATGTAGTTGTCATTTTACTCCTACGATGAGCACATGGATCTAAGAAAAAGGTGGGAGTATAAATTGATCAAAATGGTTTGCTTATATTCTTCAAAATACTATCATGTTCTATGTCCATTCCAGTTGAATGTACTACTTGACCTATCGTCATGCACTGATACTTGCTGATTCCACTTTAGGCGTTGCTCCAAATAGTCGAAAATCTTTTATTTAGAAGAAAGTTGTCTTTGGATGTTCTTCACTTGCCCTTTCTTCCACTTTTGTTGTATGGTGTGTTTGATGAATCACTTTGGGTATAGGTTTATTTGTCTTTAGTTCACGAATATCAATGTGCCTTCATCCACAGTGAACTGGCAAATGTTGATTTTGCATGACAAAAGCATTTAGAAAACATAGAAATTGTTGCCCATCAATTATTGCTGTTAGTTCAATAGAATTTTTATGCATATGGATCTTGCTCTTTATGCTGTGTAAAAAACCAGACTTCACCGGGAAGCCCTAAGGAATTACTTAAACCTTTTCTTATTTGCAATTAGAAGTTCACACGCGAAAAACATTGTATTTGTTTGCTACATTATGTAGTGAGTACTTCTGGACTCCATATGGGTCATTGGGCTTTTCCGGTGGGAGAAAACCTTTTAAGTGTTGAGGTTTTTATGGTCGCTTCATATCTCTTCTATTATAAATTGGTGTTTCATTTGTATTACTCATTATACATGCTTGTTCATGTAGATGTGTACTTTGCGTGTATTTGTAATATTGAATACAATATAAGATGAAACATTAAATTGAAATAAATGATTAATTAAAGGCAGATGGACAGCTGAAAAGGGCAGAGCCTAAGAGATACCAGAGGTAACTACAGAAGTGGTCATGGAGGAGGAACATTTTTGGGAATTTGTCAGCAAAGGAGCCATAAATTGAAAGCACAGAAATGAATGGGGAAATGGGACACAGATTTTGAGCACAATACTTCATCAGATATAGGAAATTATTAGACAGATGCAACATACGTTTACCCCTTTTACATGAGTTGGTCTGAGTAGAATGAGACGTAAATAGATTCCTCAAATTTCAGACACTATGTCTAAACTCTAAACCTTTTGTTTGTGCAAACTTGACATCTATATGTTTGGCGTGCATCTTTTTGAAAGAGCTTCTTTGAGTCCAATTTATGATGGAACTGGATTTCAAAGGAACTCAATAACTCTAAACCTATGCTACATCCTAATCTAGTATGTGAATCCATAAAGTTTCGGTTGTGGATTGAAATGGGCTTCGTCCACTCTCGTGGCTAAAATGTGGTCCGGGAGTTAGGAATACCGTATTAAGTTCGTCTTTAATGCACTCCTAAAAGCACTTTAAGTAGCTTTATCGAGTTAATTAACACCCTTGGGGAACTCTAGAAAGTGATGAAGACTACTATTCTAGTATTCATATATGAGAACTAAGTTTTGAGAGAATTATTTTGTTACTGGACATGTACATTGGGCAATTTAAGACCCTAGATTTTTTATTGGTAAATCTTGAAAGTTATCGGAAGTACGACCCGGGACAATTACATGCATCAGATACACACTTCCTCCAAGAAGGTTCCGTTGTACTTTTTGACTTTGAGGCACTTGAAATAAGTGCTATATAATATTCTACAGGCAGGTGGCTGACTCATACCCATAGACAGCTTCTATATTGCAATGATTTTTGTGATGATGCTGCAGCTGGGAGGAAAGTACAAAATTATGGGTGGCTCTTTCCTTGCTTTGTTATCTTTTTTGGAAAATTGTCATTACCTAACAGTGGAGCAGAATTCCTTGTTTTTATCTATCTGCTGTGACTTTTAAACGAAATATTGTTTTCTTAGGAAAGCATATCTGTTGCAGTTATTGCAATTACAATTTTTTTGGGATGCTCAATTGATGCATCAGCATAGAAAGCCTAAAGCAAGAAATCACTTTGCTCTTAACAGAGGCAAAAAAGAAAGTGATCATCAGGGTTTGTTGCTTTACCAATTAATGGATGCAAAACAAACTAGTTACAGAGCTTTAATGTTCCCATGGTTAGCTCATGGACATGTATTCCCCTTTCTTGAACTAGCCAAGAGGCTCTCCAAGAGAAACTTCCACATATACTTCTGTTCTACAGCTATCAACCTTGATTCTGTCAAAAAAAGTTTGAAGAAAGATTCATCTAATGATGATGATGATGTCTCAATAGAATTAGTAGAACTCCATTTGCCATCCCTGCCTGAACTTCCCCCACACTACCACACAACCAAAAATATACCACCCCATCTTATGCCAACCCTCATGCAGGCCTTTCAGATGTCAAGCTCCACCTTTTCTGATATAATCATCAATCTGAAGCCCGACTTGCTTATATATGATGGATACCAGCCCTGGTCTGCTAAACTTGCTTCATCACAAGGCATCCCTGCCGTTCTTTTTGCTACTTCAGGTTCAACGACATTGTCATTTTTTCATCATCTGCATACACACAAGACTAATGATACTTTCCTTTATCCTGCAATATCCCTTAGGGAGTATGAGAAAAGGGATCTGGTTGCTCAAGGTGAATCCATCAAAGTTAAAGACATGGATGAAGGCTTTGCTTTTGGGATCTTCCAGCTATCCTGTGACATTGTCCTGATAAAGAGCTGCAGGGGGGTTGAGGGCAAGTACATGGATTATCTTTCCGCCTTGTGCCACAGGAAAATTGTACCTACTGGTCCACTTGTTACAGATGCTAGTAATCAAGAAACTGCTAATTCAGAGATCATGGATTGGCTAAGTCAGAAAAACCAATGTTCAACTCTATACATTTCCTTTGGCAGTGAAAACTACTTTTCCAAGGAGCAAATAGAAGAGATAGCAAAAGGGTTGGAGCTAAGTAAAGTTAACTTCATATGGGTTGCTAGATCACCTGTTGGAAGTGACATTGTCATGGAAGAAGCACTGCCTGAGGGGTTTATCGATCGGGTAAAACAGAGAGGGATAGTTGTGAAGGGATGGGCACCACAGGCTGCAATCTTAGCACATCCAAGTGTAGGAGGTTTCATGAGCCATTGTGGTTGGAGTTCTATCACAGAGAGTATATATTTCGCAGTTCCCGTCGTGGCCTTGCCTTTAAAACTTGATCAGCCGGTGAATTGTAGGCTAGTGGTGGAGGCTGGTGTTGGTGTGGAGGTGATCAGAGATGAAAATGGACAGTTTAATAGCAAAGGGGTGGCAAAAGCTATAAATGAGGTGATTGTAGAGGAGAGTGGAGAAGGGCTTAGGTATAAAGCTAGAGAAATGAGCAAGAATATGAAAATGGAGGAAGAAGAAGCATTTTATGAAGTAGCAGAAGAGCTGTCAAGAATTTGTGTGAAGAAATGAGCAGCAGCAGTATCATCCAGCAGGAGATTATCAGGCAATGGACAAGGTGCTGCGTTTTGGGTTGAGGTTTAGTATCATATTTCTTGGTTTCAGTTCGTTTTCTTATTTTTTGATGAAAATAACAAGAAGTAAAGTTGTTCTGTTACTGTTAATATTTTTTTGGGGTGCTAAAGTTGCAAAAGGTTGGAACTTGGGGATTAATTCAAATTTTTTATAACACAAGGTGTAATGTTATTATACTAGTCAAGGCACAACAAAATGAAAACAACTGCGATTTGAAAAATTTCAATTTTGTCTTTCTATATAGATATGGATGGAAGCTGAAAGCCAAATTCATTGGAGGGTTGGTATAGGAAATGTTTCATCCTGGCATGACGGTTGGAAGAAGGGCCGTTTGACAAATTAATCCTCAGACAAAAATAGTTTGTTATTGCAACTTAGGCGAAAATTCGATTCACAAGTATAACTTGTTTCACCGTATTTATTCAAAGCACGATTTAGAGGAAGACTTTTTTCGATTTCTGGGCAGAAGGTGGGTGGGATATGCTCAAGTTTTTGGGACAGTTCTCAGTTGATTTAGAGGATCGAATTTGTGATATTCAATAAGTATTCTTACTTCTTTTTTTTTCAAATAGTAAAATTTTACTTTTGATTCCATTAATAAATTAATAAGGGTCTATACCAAATCTATGAATTTGACCAAAGACCAAAAAAAAAAAAAAAAATCTATACAAAAGAAATAATTGTGATACAAATTTTCTCTTTTTATATTAGAAGTTACAATTACCATTTTATATACATATACATAATGGAAAATATTACACACTTCATTACAACCGATTTGAAGTTCACAACATTTGAAAATATAAAAAATCCCATGGGTTATTTGATTGTGAATATATGCAAAATTATACTTACAATCCATACAAATGCTGCATGAATATTTTTATTTAAAAACAAAACATCATATTAGCTAAAGGACAGTTGAGACAGCATAGTAAATGTCCACAATGACAAGACAAAGTCATTTTCTATGAACAATAAAAAATGATTTTGCATGGCCCTTTTGAAAGTCATGTCAATAAATAATTAGCAATAATATATAATCTTAAAAATCATGAATACCAACCTAAAATCATATTCACCTTAAGAAAAATAAAATAAAATAAAAAATAATATTTTCAAAATAATTTATTATCCTAATATATAGTTCCACCTGATTCATGACTTAATAAAGCAGCTGTCTCAAATTGACAGCCATTTGTTAATTAGGAAAAAAATGGTTGCTTAATACACCTCATCTTCTGGAATAATCTTGCAATCTTTTCTCTTAATATCATTTAATAATATAGGATTTCTTCATTAATTAACATTTTAAAATAATATAATAATTACGAATTTCCTCAGTATAAGGTTTATTTAAACCAGCTTACGAATAACAGGAATTTTATATTTCTATATTTTTTAGGGATAATTATATTTTTGGCCCTTTATTATTGTTATTAATTTGGCTTCAGTCCCTCTGGTTTAACACTAATCGAAATAGTCCGTAAACTTTTAATTTTTCGAGAAATCCAATCCTTGCCTTCACTTTTTGGTTAAATACTAATGGACTTTTAAGATATTCGAAGGACTAAAATTGTAAAATGTTCGAAGTTAATGGCAGGACAAAAAATATGATCTTCCCTATTTTTTTTAAATTTATTTTCTTCTGGTTTTAAATGAATTTTTTTTGGGCTTTTAGTTTGCTTGCTATGGCTCGAGCTTTACCCATTTTTACTTGGAGTTAGCCCAATTTTGGGCCTATATTTGGGTTATATTTAAGATTTGCTTTTTGCGCAAAAAAATCTAAACCATAGGAATTGGAAGTTGGTTCGATTCGATTAAATTTATATAATTAAATTTTTAGTTTGACTGGTCAAATTGATTCAAGATCAGTCAAATTAATTAAATCGATTTGATTGATTTTTTTATTTTTTTATTTTTTTTAAATTTAATATTTTATTTTATTTATATAGTTATTTGAATTTTTTATTTTGGTAGATGTTTTTTAGTTAATTATTTTTTTTATATTTAAAATATATTACATAATAATTAATTTATTATATTATTATTTTATATAATATAATAAAAAAATATAATTAATTTTTCATAAATTGGTACGATCTATGGTTGGACTAATCCGACGTTTAAATCGTTAATTAATAGCAAAATGACTTGATTATTATTGGTTCAATTATTAGGGATGGCAATGAGGCGGGTTTGAGGCGAATTTATCAAAATTTGAAATCCGTCCCGTCAAGATTTTTGAAGTCCCGAGACCCACCCCGCTCCGAACCTACCGGGTTCGGATTAGACCAGATAGACCCATTTTATAATTTTAAAAATATTAAAAAAATATTTTTTAAAAAATAATACCATTAATTTTTTTTATAAAATATATTTTTAAAATATAATATTATATATTAAAATAAAAAATAAATTAATTAATTAAAGGGGTGAGTTTAGAAAAATGTGAGTTTAAAAATTAAAAATTAAGATTCGCTCATTTTTATTTATATATTCTCAAATTTACTTCATATAAAATGAGTTTGGAAGGAATTCAAATTAAATCCAAATTTATCGTCTCCCAACCAATTATAAAAAATATTTATTTTTAGTTAGGATACGTGGAGCAATTAATCTCCTTGTCAACCATAAATGAAAGAGAAAGCTAATGGGGCGCCCCGGGGCACAGCTCAACTGGTGGATCAATTAACATATTTCTCGCTTCCAGCGGCAGGGTGGGGGTTCGAATCCTGGTGGGAACCTGCGGGTGAATTTCGGTATGGAGCAATCACTGTGTCCCCAGTGGGACCCTGCGACTGGAGTTTAGTATGGAGCAATCACTTTGGAGGCGGCTCCTTGTGCGCAAAAGTGTACAGTTATGGGGGAACCTGTGATCCAGTTTGAGGCATATCCCGCGATTTACCTCCTTTTAAGTGCTTGGACAAGTGGTTAGGAGGTTTAGAACTGATTGGTGTAAGTAAAAAACCTGGGTATAAAAAAAAAAAAAAAAAAAAAAAAGCTAATGGGGCAATTAAGTCCACTCCTCCAAGTTTCGAGAAAGAAACGTTCGAGTGTGAAGTTCTGGGATTGATATGACGTAACACATTGCCATTTATTATTATTTAATTGGAAAAGGATGGGCGGTGAAAATCACGCGCTCTCTTTAATATAATGTTGGTGCTTAATACTTGAATATGGTATTATATTTCTAAATACTTCTTGAATATGTATGTCAAAATGCATTCAAGAGATTAATAAAAAGGGAAATTTAATATTTAGTCGTACAATAATTTTAATATAATATTAATTTTCAACTACGGCTGGAACTTGTGTGTGTAGAAATTTTGTATTGGGATGATAATGATGTGTGTTCGGGATTCGCCCCAAATGTGAGTATTTTACTGTTATAAAAAAATTTAGAATGAGTTTTGAATTTTTGTTTTTAAATTTGTCATGTTTAATTTTTTATTTTTTTTAAATTTATTTATATTATATTTTTTGAATATATATGTATATATTTTAGAAAGTTCTAGTGTATTATTTTTAATTTTTTTAAATATTTTTAAAATAATAAAACGAATTTGGTGAGTCTAATACGTTAAGTCTAGATTTGAGAGGGTTAGATTTGAATTCTAATTTTTTTTAGTGGAATAGATTTCGAGTTTGACAAAACCCAACTCGTGCCATCTCTAATACCACCACCCCGTGAATCTTGAAACTTTGCTTTGAACATAGGCCAAAAATTTAAAAAAAAAAAAAAAAAAAAGGAAAAAAAAGAAAGAGATCGCCAGGTTTTGTTGCTTTAAAATTCACAATACATAATAAGTATACAATTTTATAAAAGGTATAGATATAGATAAATAGACATTGTGAGGACTATTTATTGTATAAGTTAGGAAAATGAAGTTACTTATGCCCATATATACATAACCACACATGCTTTATAAGGATTATATGGAACCAGAAAAAAAAGTTTAAGTTAAGAAACACTTGACTAATCAAACCACACTACACACACACACACACACACACACACACACAGTACACACAATAGATAGATAGTTAAATATACGGTCAATAAAGTGTTATACGTCAGAAAACATGTGCTGCAATAATTTAAATGGACTGCCAGCTTTTAATCTCTGCATCAAAGCATTACTTTAAGAAATCAAATCGTACATTGATCGCGTTGGGCTGAATAAACATTTCTTTGGTTAGGAAAACATGTTGTTGCAGTTACAATTTTTTGGGATACTCAATTGATGTATCAGCATCAGCATAGGAAGCCTAAAGCAAGAAATCACTTTGTGTGCAGACATTTATACCACCTTCCCTTGAATCTTGAAACTTTGCTCCTAACAAAGGCCAAAAAAATATAAAGAGAATCATCAGGGTTTGCTGCTTTACCAGTCAATGGATGCAAAACAAACTAGTTACAGAGCTTTAATGTTCCCATGGTTAGCTCATGGACATGTATTCCCCTTTCTTGAACTAGCCAAGAGGCTCTCCAAGAGAAACTTCCACATATACTTCTGTTCTACAGCTATCAACCTTGATTCTGTCAAAAAAAATTTGAAGAAAGATTCATCTAATGATGATGATGATGAAGATGTCTCGATAGAACTAGTAGAACTCCAGTTGCCATCCCTGCCTGAACTTCCCCCACACTACCACACAACCAAAAATATACCACCCCATCTTATGCCAACCCTCATGCAGGCGTTTCAGATGTCAAGCTCCAGCTTTTCTGAAATAATCATCAATCTGAAGCCTGACTTGCTTATATATGATGGATTTCAACCCTGGTCTGCTAAACTTGCTTCATCACAAGGCATCCCTGCTGTTCTTTTTGCTACTTCAGGTTCGACGACATTGTCGTTTTTTCATCATCTGCATACGCACAAGACTTATGATACTTTCCCTTATCCGGAAATATGCCTTAGGGAGTATGAGAAAAGGGATCTGGTTGCTCAAGGTGAATCCATCAAAGTTAAAGACATGGATGAAGGCTTTGCTTTTGGGATCTTCCAACTATCTTGTGACATTGTCCTGATAAAGAGCTGCAGGGGGATTGAGGGCAAGTACATTGATTATCTTTCCACCTTGTGCCGCAGGAAAATTGTAGCTACTGGTCCACTTGTTACAGATGCTAACAATCAAGAAACTGCTAATTCAGAGATCATGGATTGGCTAAGTCAGAAAAGCCAATGTTCAACTCTATACATTTCCTTTGGCAGTGAAAACTACTTTTCCAAGGAGCAAATAGAAGAAATAGCAAAAGGGTTGGAGCTAAGTAAAGTTAACTTCATATGGGTTGCTAGATCACCTGTTGGAAGTGACATTGTCATGGAAGAAGCACTGCCTGAGGGGTTTATCGAACGGGTAAAACAGAGAGGGATAGTTGTGAAGGGATGGGCACCACAGGCTGCAATCTTAGCACATCCTAGCGTGGGAGGTTTCATGAGCCATTGTGGTTGGAGTTCTATCACAGAAAGTATATATTTCGCAGTTCCGGTTGTAGCCTTGCCTTTAAAGCTTGATCAGCCGGTGAATTGTAGGCTAGTGGTGGAGGCTGGTGTTGGTGTGGAGGTGATCAGAGATGAAAATGGACAGTTTAATGGGAAAGGGGTGGCAAAAGCTATAAATGAGGTGATTCTAGAGGAGAGTGGAGAAGGGCTTAGGTATAAAGCTAGAGAATTGAGCAAGAAGATGAAAATGGAGGAAGAAGAAGCATTTTATGAAGTAGAAGAGGAGCTGTCAAGAATTTGTGAGAAGAAATGAGCAGCTGCAGCAGCAGGAGATGATCAGGCAATGGAAAATGGGTTGAGGTTTAGTTTCATATTTCTTGGTTTCAGCTTGTTTTCTTATTTTTTCTTGATGAAAATAGCAAGAAATACAGCTGTTCTATAATTCACCAAGAAATAAAATAAATTCTTCTATTTTTTCTTTCTTTCTTTCCATTTTGGGCCTTTATATGGGGTTATATTTAGGGTTTGCTTTGGAGCAAAATCTGAAATACAAAGAGGGGAATCATTGTAGACTAGAAAGAATTGAGATATATTTATGGTTTGCTTTTTCTTATTTTTAGTAAATATAGGTAAGGATGTAAACGAATTTAATCGAATCGAAAAGATAATTATTCAAGTTAGTTTTAATTTTTATCATCCTTTAAAAATTATGAAACCATTGCTAAGAAGATGGATGGTGAAAATCACCTGTCTCTGTAATTCAATAATCATAAGTGGATCGAATGTTTTGACTCGTGCCGAATACTCGGATATGATGTGATATTTCTGAATACTTTTTTAATATGCTTGTCAAAATGCATCCAAAAGATTAATAAAAATGAAAGTTTAATACATACGCATTTGACGTGATATTAATTTCAATCAGTATTTAAAAAGAAAAAAATATAAAATATAAAAAAAATTAAACTCTTCAACTCTCATCTAAAATTCATATCAATTACAATTTCTGTCTTCATTAATTCGCAAGTTTAAATGACCAATTCTCATCTGAATCCCTGATTCATCAAAACTTAGGGAAGTTTCATTCTCGAACGTTCTTGTAATCATAAATTTTAATTTTAAATTTCAGAACAATTACAGTCATTATACATAGTAAATCCATATTGATACATAACATGTTAAAGGGTATGACTATCTCCATCCAAAGTCCTAAAACCTCCTAAAAAATAATGATGTGAGGGAGTAATGTACATATATACACAATAATTTATTTATTTCTTTTTCCCTCAATAGTGCTAATATGATTTTCTTTTAATTACTAAATAATTTGTAGTTGAGTTTGTCTTCATATAAACAACGTCAGCTAAAATACTCTAGTCTTGTCGGATTACAAAATTTTATTATTTTATATTTTCCACGTGCTCTATCATATCTATGTAGCTGTATCCATACCAATATTATCATATTGTGTGGTTGTATCTATATTAGTACAAGATAGCCAAAAAGCCAATATGTCATATTTACATGTTACATATGATTCTCCCCTCCTCATCCTCCAATTGAAAGAAGCCCATAATAGAGGGGAAACCATTAGCATCAAATTTTTCTCATTGATGGATTCACAAACAACTAGTTTCAGACTTCTAATGTTCCCATGGTTGGCTCATGGCCATATATTTCCCTATCTTGAGCTAGCCAAAAGACTCTTGAAGAGGAAAAACTTCAACATATATTTGTGTTCAACTACCATCAATTTCAGCTCAATCAAGAACTTCCTTCAAAGTAACTTGTTAGATAACTCCATAGAGCTTGTAGAACTCCATTTGAAGCCATTTCCTGAACTTCCTCCTCACTACTATACCACCAAGAATTTGCCATCAAATCTTCTTCTGACCCTTCTCAAGGCCTTTCAGACAGCAGATTCCAGCTTCTCAGACATCATGACTACTCTAAAACCTGACTTGGTTATATATGATATCTTCCAACCTTGGGCTGCCAAACTTGCTTCATCACAAGGCATTCCTGCTGTTCATTTTGCAGCTTTTGGAGCAGCAACAGTATCGTTTTTCCATCATAACTACACTTACTGGGACGAAAACTTTCCGTTCCAAGAATTATGTCTTCCCGGCCATGAGAAGAAAGATGTGGATGGTATGGTTGAGTTTTTGTATGCCAATGTTTTCGACGAAGATAAAGATGTTCTTTTCGTAAATTACAAACTATCTTCGGAGATTGCTCTGCTAAAAACCAGCAGGGGATTTGAAGGGAAGTATATTGACTATGTTTCTGCTGTGTGCCAGAAAAAAATGTTAACTGTTGGTCCACTTGTCACAGATGTTAATAAAAATGATGAGGAGAATTCAGAGGTTATACAATGGTTAAGCAAGAAAAAACAGCATTCAACTGTGTACATATCTTTTGGCAGTGAGTGCTTCTTGTCCAAGGAAGAGATAGAGGAAATAGCAAAAGGGCTTGAGCTTTGTGATGTTAACTTCATATGGGTGATCAGATTTCCTGCTGGGGAGAAGACAATTGGCATAGAAGAGGCATTTCCTCAGGGATTTCTTGACAGGGTAAAGGACAGAGGTATAGTTGTGTCGGGATGGGCACCGCAGGCTAATGTTTTAGCACATCCTAGTACTGGTGCATTCATAAGTCACTGTGGATGGAGTTCTTTAACTGAAAGCATATATTTTGGGGTTCCAGTCATAGGCATGCCCATGAAACTCAACATGTTTATAGATTCTAGGATGTTAGTAGATGCTGGTGCATGTGTGGAGGTTCCGAGAGAGGAAAATGAAGTATTTAAGGGAGAAGAGATAGCAAAGGTGATACACAAAGTGATCTTGGAAAAGACTGGAGAAGGGCTCAGGCATAGAGCTCAAGAACTGAGTGAGAAGATGAGAATGGAAGAGGAGAAAGCATTGGACGAAACGGCTGAGCAGCTATGGCAGCTTTGTTTAAAGATTAAGGTCAAAGATTGCTAAGAACTAAGATTCAGCTTCTTAATTGTGTTTGGCTGTACAGGTTCTGAGAGCTGAGAATGGACTGTTGAAGAATTAAGAAATCAGAAATGGTACTTTAATTTCTTACTTCTGATAAATATATTGTAATCGTTTAGTTCAAACTTTATTTGAGATTGTGTTTGAACTTGTATAGTTTTACAGCTAATATATTTGCCTTTTATACTATTATATAAATTCCCTAAAATCAGATAGTTACTTCATTTCATGGTTTTCTTTTTTCTTTTACTTATACTTTCTCTTATTTTATTATTTTTTTTCAAATTCTTTATTGTTCATGGGGTGTATTGGTTTGTCGATTTGTTGATGAATACAAATCTCCTGTACCTTTTGAATGGAGACATGGACCCAAACAAGGGCATAGATATTGGTTTGAATGAAACTGAGGGTACTAGATGTGGGGTTATGGTAGTGTCCTGCATGTATCCCTCATGGTTTGCGTATGCTTTGATGACACTAATTTCTCCTCAGATAAAATGACTTCTTCTTGTGGTGGAGCATCCCTGTTTTACAGTTCACGCTGCTTGTAAAAAATTATTATTTATGCCCTTGTTTGATGTTTCATTTCAGTATATATAAAAATAATATCAACAGTGATTTACATTGTTCAACGAACATATGCCTATAAGAATTTTTGTTATTTTACTATAAAATAAATTTTATCGATATAAGATAAATACTTGAGTTTAATACATGCATTAAAGAAAATAATTTTTTTATACAACCACTTTCAAAAATTATAAAAAACGCTCTATCAATCTTTTTATACTATCTGAGAGAAAAAATCTCATAAATATTTATCATATCACCATAATTTATATCAGATTGATCTATATGATGTGAAGGCTTGCTCTCTTTTTCTCTTATTGTTTGGTATATTCCATAGTTCCTTCACCTCTCTTTATATAGGCTGACGAAGAAAAAATCAATTGAACTAAAAATCTAAATTTCCTTTCCCTTTTAGCGCCATCAATTTGGGGAAAGACCACCTCTTTTTGATATTTTTTTTTTAAATTCAATTTTACGCGACCTATAATTTTATATTACATCCTTAACAATCTCCATTTTTACTACAAAATACCTTCACCAAAGTACATTTTCATAACAAACAAAGTATTTAAACTTTATTAACTTTCGATCAATTCACTTTATATGTCGAATCAATAAAGTTCTAACTCCATCCGACTCAAGTCTGCTAATACAAAAGTGCCGTCAAGTGATCTATAGCTCCAATTATCTTTTGATTTCTCCATATGACACAAATGCCATCAATTGTGTGAAACTTGTTAGGCAGAAGAACAATGAAAGATAGAAGAAGCCTTCTTCTCCTTTTTATCACCTGAAGGAGAAGACTTCTCTAGATTTTTTTATTTCTTTTTTTTTTGCAATATTTGATTCAAAACTATAAGTTAAACTGGCTTTAAATGGGTGTTGGCTTAATGACAACCATTGTTTTGAAAAGCAGATCAAACTAATTTTTGATTTTTTTATTTTTTTTTAAAATTAAATTTAATATTTTACTATATTTATATGCTTATTTGAATTTTGAATTTTGTTAGATATTGTTTATGTAGTTATTTATTTTTATTTATATTTAAAATATATTAAATAATAATTAATTTATTATATTATTATTTTATATGATATAATAAGAAAATATAATTAATTTTTATTGAATCAATTCGACCGTCAATTGAATTGATTTGATCGATTGAACTGCTAATCGTTAACAAGATCAGTTTAATAATCAATTCAATTATAAAAATACTTATCATAATAACTTTTTACCATAATTATTTATTTATTTTATTCGTTTCAAATTTACTAAAAATATGCCGTTGTTACATAATGAATATTGAAACACAAAATAAAAGATATACTCCACATAAGATTCAACTTTTTTTACCCTTATATCACAGCTTAAGAATTTCAAACTATTAATACCCAAAAAAACAGTAATACTAAAAAAATTTAAAAATTTTGAGAAACGAAACGTGTTTGAAAACCTTCTTCTTTTAATAATGAGGAGAAGGAGGCTACTTCCAATTTTTTATATTAATATTTGATTCAATGCCAAAATATCTTTAAATTCCTATCAGTCACCAACCGCTGTTATTTGTTTATTTTTAACTATTTATTTTACCGCCACAAGACGTCACCTCAAGTAGTATTGTTATTATTATTTCATTTTTTTTTTTTATGGACGCCCCACAAAGTGGCCCTTTTATCGAAAAAGCACATTTAAGATATTTTGTTAATTATTAGAAGAATTTATATTTTATTGTATTTTGTTAAAAAATCCTTATTATCATAATATGTGGTTGAATTTGTATTCGTACAAGATAGCCAAAAAGCCAATAAGCACATGTCATATTTACATGTTATGATACTCCCCCCTTCTCTCATCCTCCAATTGAACAAAGCCCAAAAAGTTGGAAAACCAGAAGCATCAATTTTTTTCTCATTGATGGATTTACAAACAACCAGTTTGAGAATTCTAATGTTCCCATGGTTGGCTCATGGCCATATATTTCCCTATCTTGAGCTAGCCAAAAGACTCTTGAAAAGGAAAAACTTCCACATATACCTGTGTTCAACTGCCATCAATTTTAGCTCAATCAAGAACTTCCTTCAAAGTAACTTGTTAGATACCTCCATAGAACTTGTAGAACTCCATTTGAAGTCATTTCCTGAACTTCCTCCACACTACCACACAACCAAGAATCTTCCATCAAATCTTAATCTCACCCTTCTTAAGGCCTTTCAGACAGCAAAATCCAGCTTCTCAGACATCATCACTACTCGGAAGCCTGACTTGGTTATATATGATATCTTCCAACCTTGGGCTGTCGAACTTGCTTCATCACTAGGTATTCCTGCTGTTCATTTTACTGCTTTAGGAGCAGCAAAAATGTCATATCTCCATCATCACTATAGTGGTTTGAAATATGATTTTCCTTTCCCAGCCGTATGTCTTCAGGATCATGAGAAGAAAACTTTGAATCATCTGAATGAGTTTTTGTATGCCAATGTTTTCAACGAAGATGAAGATGTTCTTTTTGTAAATTACAAAATATCTTCTGAGATTGTGCTGCAAAAGACCAGTAGGTGGTTTGAAGGGAAGTATATAGACTATGTTTCCGCTGTGTGCCAGAAAAAAATATTAACTGTTGGTCCACTTGTCACAGATGTCAACAAAAGTGGTGAGGAGAATTCAGAGGTCTTGCGATGGTTAAGCAAGAAAAACAACATTCAACTGTGTACATATCTTTTGGTAGTGAGTGCTTCTTGTCCAAGGAAGAGATAGAGGAAATAGCAAAAGGGCTTGAGCTTTGTGATGTTAACTTCATATGGGTGATCAGATTTCCTGTTGGGGAGAAGACAATTAGCATAGAAGAGGCACTTCCTCAAGGATTCCTTGACAGGGTAAAGGACAGAGGAATAGTTGTGTCGGGATGGGCACCGCAGGCTAATATTTTAGCACATCCTAGTACCGGTGCTTTCATAAGTCATTGTGGATGGAGTTCTATAACTGAAAGCATGTATTTTGGTGTTCCAGTCATAGGTATGCCCATGACACTCGCTATGTTTGTAGATGCTAGGATGTTAGTAAATGCTGGTGCTTGTGTGGAGGTTCCAAGAGAGGAAAATGAAGTATTTAAGGGAGAAGAGATAGCAAAGGTGATAAATAAGGTGATTGTGGAAGAGACTGGAGAACGGCTCAGGCATAGAGCTCAAGAATTGAGTGAGAAGATGAGAATGGAAGAGGAGCAAGCGATGGACGAAACGGCTGAGCAGCTGTGGCAGCTTTGTTTAAAGAATAAGGGCAAAGACTAGAATTCTAAGATCAAGCTTTTTAATGGTGTTGGCTGTGGAGGTTCTGAGAGCTGAGAATGGACTGTTAAAGAAATAAGAGACCAGACATGGAGTTAAAATGTTGAGTAGGAAAATAAGAAGAAATAAATTAGTACATGAATGGAGTAGCAGATCAGCAGTAGCTCTTTTGGCATGAAATATATGCTGCAGCAGTGAGTCCAGTTCTGATGCTGCTTTGTTATATGATTCTGCTATTTTGTATTATTGGCGTGCGAAATAAATGTGAATTTTTAACAAAAAATAAAAATAAAAATAAAGGCAGTTGTTCTGCAGTTTTTTTCCTTTGTAAAAGGTTGGACATTTTGTAACTTTCCATGTGAGATTGTGAGTTCAGATGATTAGTTTTGTAATTAAGCGAGAAGCGAATCAATTATTTGGTAGTTAACTAAATGTAATAGTCAAGCTTGGCAAGTCTAAATGGAAAATCTAGAAGACCCCAAAACGAGGAAACAAGGCAGCTCATAATCTCACTGAATGGGCATCTGTTGACAACAGGAAGGGCTGTATTCCCATGAATTTTATTCTTGTTTTTGTGATGGTTCACTACCATCAACAGATGTATATCTTCAGTCTGTAGAATTGGGATGCAAATCTTCAACCACTTGTACATACGGATTTTGTTCGATCAGCACAATGTTAAGTAATTCAATGTGGAGAAGTCTGTTCCTTTGATCCAATGATCTTGGAGGACCGAACTTGTTGCACCCAGTCCATCCAAGAATTTCACCACTGGAGTATTCACTCTACACAGTATATAGATATGGATGTAGATGGTTAGATAAATGGTATAACAAAGTGTGATAAGTCAGGCATTTGCTGCAATAATGCATCAAAGCATTATTTTTAAGAAATCAATTATTGGATTGGCTAAGTTGGCTTGTTGGTTGATTGAAAACTACTTTATGGAAAGGGCCCCTTTAGACTTGGTGATTAAAAAGAGATCAAGGAGAAAGAGGAGCATCAATTTTCATTGATGGATACACAAACTAACAGTTTCAATATTCTAATGTTCCCATGGTTGGCTCATGGCCATATATTTCCTTGAGCTATCCAATTTCAGTTCTATATATACTTGTGTGCAACTGCCATCAATTTCAGTTCAATCAACAACTTTACTGAGAGGGAGTTGTTAGGCAACTCCACAAAACTAGTGCAACTCCATTTACCACCATGGCTTGAACTTCCCCCGCACTACCCCACACACAACCAAGAATCTGCCAACAAATCGTTTTCTAACCCTTCTTAAGGCCTTTTCAGAAGTCGAATCCCAGCTTCTCAGGGATTCTACAGCCTGAATTGGTGATATATGATATCTTTCAACCGTGGCTGCTACACTTGCTTCATCACAAGGCATTCCTGCTGCTCAGTTTGCTCCTTTGGGAGCAGCCATGATATATCATATGTCCATCATCATTACACTTGCTGGGACAATAACTTTCTGTTCCAAGAATTATGTCTGAAATACCATGTGGATGCTCTGGTTGAATTATTGTATGCCAATGTTTTTTGAGGAGGATAAAGATTTCATTTTTGTGAACTACAAACTATCTTCTAATTGTTCCGCTAAAAACCAGTAGGGTGTTTGAGGCAAGTAGACTACATTTCTGTTGGTCCACTTTTACAGAGGAGAATTCAGAGATCATACAATAGTTAAGCAAGAAAATATCAAAAGGGCTTCTTGTTCAAAGGACGAGATGGAGGAAATAGCAAAAGGGCTTGCTTGAGCTTTGTGATTTAACTTCATATGGGCCACTTGATTCCCTCTTGGGGAGAAGAAAATTAGTATAGAAGAGGCACTTCCTCAGGGATTTCTTGACAGGGTGAAAGGTTGATGGATAGTTGTTTTGGGATGGGCACCGCAGGCTAACATTTTAGAACATCCAAGTAGTGCAGGTTTTGTGAGTCCTTGCTGATGGATTCCTACTCTAATGAAAATTCAAGCGAATTTGGAGCAAAAAATGAATCTTCTTCGATCACCCAATACATTTTTTATTTTTTTCCCAAAATATAGTAACTCATTAATTTTTATTTAGGAGCCTAGGTACTTTTGCCTCGTTAGTGCGGTCAACTTCTTCAGACCTTTTCTTTAACTTTTTCTTGATTTTCTTCTCTCTTTCATATGAATCTCTCTTTCCTCTTTCCTCTTTCCTCTTCTTCTTGATGACTTTTTTATTTTTTATTTTTTTCCATCTTTCTTTACCATGCCAATTCATTTTAGCTCCAAATACTCCACTCATTTTTCATCACCAAAGCCGTGCCCCCAAAATCCGCCACCAACTCCATTTTCAACCATCTCCACCGTTTTGTAGGGGGGATAGCCAGAGGGTTGTCCGCTGCCGCAGGTAGTTAATTGTCTGAATTTGTAGGTTTGATTTAAAAGCTTATGTTATTTTTAACAATGAAAGCTGAAATTTTTAGAGTGAGAAATGAAGAAAAAATCAGAGCAAGCGGATTGAATTGAGGCTACGCAGGGCACGTTTTGGATTCAATTTTTTTTATAGGGGCAATTTCGAGTTTGATTAATCTGCCACAAAATCGTCGGGCTGTCATTTTTATGTGTTTTGGGGTTCCAGTCATAGCCATGCCAATGGAACTCTATCACCATATCGATGTTAGGATATTGTCAGAGGCTGATAGTTATGTAATTGTTAGAATTTTTCATTTTCTGAGGCGAGCTACATATTTTATCTCGTATGTATAGATGGCAAACTATAAATTTGAAGGAGACAAAATTTTTAGTTCTATTTAATTAAATGTAAAACTTGAGATTAGGGTGAGACGACTGCTCATCCAGCCCCCACTCATTCGTTCCATTATTCAGAGCTAACTTAAAGTAAGGCAATGGAAAAAAAAAAGTGCAATCAACTCAATTTGTCTTTATAATAATTTCAAATAAAAAATGCCCGTCATATCATATTTGGATGGTAGCTAGGAATGACAATGGGATGAGTTTGACCAAACTCGAGACTCGTCTCGCCAATGTTACTATAAACTCGAGACACGCCCTGCCACACTTTAATTTAACCTCAGACCTGTCCCTCCCCGCTCTAATTTAGTTTTAGATCCATCCCGCCCCACTTTAATTTAGCCTCTGCCTTGCATCAGACCTATAATTCCGGCAGATCAAACCCACTAAACCCGCCATTTCGTTAATTTTATTATTTTAATAATAAAAAAAAATAAAAAAATTAAAGTCATTAATTTTGGTTAAAAATGTAATTAGCTTCTACTGCAAAATTAGATAAAAGCCCAAATAAATTGATCAACAAAAAATTAAGAAAATTTGAGAAAGTGGGTTTTGTTTGGTCAATCAAAAACTGCAATTAAATAAATTTTTGGTGTTGTTGGTAGGGAGATCTTATGCAGTGGAGATGATTGGTTGTGGCAAATTTGGAGTGTTAGATAGCAACTAGCATGACCTCAAGAAAGAAGAAAATTACAAATATTCAAAACAAAGAGGTAAAGAAAAACAAAATTAATCTAAAAATGAATGAAAAGGAAAAAGAAAATCAAGAAAACTAGAGCTTACAATAGCAGCCAAGGAGGCGAGCCAAACTTATGGAAAATGGAAATAAAAAAGAGGACAAAGAAACCCTAAACTATTTATACTATCTTATATGGGATGGATCTATTAAAACCCATTATTCGCCCAGAACCCGAACAAATTTAAAAAATTGAACTCATTACTCACCTCATTATTTGTCTAAATACCTCAAACTCATTCAGAGCGAAATAAGTTTATTATGGATCCGATAAAATCCGGACCGTTGCCATATCTAATGGCGGCTCATGCATTTTTAAGCATATTCTCTTTTACAAGTTGTGATAAAAACATAGTAAACTTGTACTTTCTCCATGTATTATGGAAGTTGTGGACAATATTAAACACAAAATTGTAAGTTGGTAATCAAATAATACTAAGGAGGGGTAGGAAAAAAAATTTCAAAGAACTAATCACTTTTATTTTGGTAATGTACAATTGATGCATAACATTTGCATAAAAAGCATGTGCTTCCATAAAAATACAAAAATCTCTCCTGATTTTTTTTAAAAAAAAGTCTAAAACTTCCTGTAAAATTGAAAATTTTGGAGAAAACTTTCATTGCATGAAGAGTTAACAGCGATGATCATACACACGCGGGGAGTATGAAATTGATTCGTGCGATGGCATTTTTGACCAAAAATGCTACCTAAATTGACTAATATACCCCTCCATGTGATATATATATATACCATTAGAAAATTGCAAAAAACATCCGTGTGTTTTAAAAAAAATTAAACTAACATGATCTCTTGAATTCTTTTTATATTATTTGAATATATAGTATTTTTAGATGTAAACAACTTTGCTCCATTTGTAACAATGAAAAATAAAATACATTTATTTTTAATTTATTTCAACAATTAATACTTTTATCTATTAAATTTTAATTTGAAAAAACTTAAAATGATTATTTAATACATGGTCTATTTTAAATTTACTTCAATAAGTAACACTTTTAACTTTAAATATTTTGCTTCAGTAACAAAATTCAAAATAAATAATTACATGAAAAACCATGTGTTTTACATGAAAAAGAATTTTATAATATGCCTCCAATTCATTTTACTTTATCACCATAAATAATTACTTAACTATAAAATCTTTGCACCATTTTTAAAAAATAAAATTTAAAATTTTAACTATAATTACTTAACTTTATTTTTTGTTTGCTTCAATAAATACTAGAAGATAGACTCAACAATCACACATATGGAGACAAATAATACCTACTTAAACATGACAAAAAATTCACCGACGTCATTGTTGACTGCACCATGACCACCACCGTCGTGCTTTACTTGTTGGTGCGAAGAAGCACCACCGCCACCAAACTTAGCAACAAAGCTAAAGCCCTCGAGAACAACTCCTTCCATGGCCTTGCCCTAACAAGGAATTAAGATATGAGGATAGAGAAAAAAAATGTGTATATAATACGATTTCAACAGCCTCCACGAGTCTGAAAATTTACAGAGGGGGGTTTCGACATTAAATTCTTTTCTCAAATATAAAAGAAAAGGAGATAATTTTTAATTTTTTTTTGGATGAGGGGGCAATATTTTAAAACCTAATAATTTCATATATGGAATTTATACTATTTTTAAAAGTTTATAGAGTTGAGGAGCAACAGTGTCACTGCCAGTTAGAGTTGTCAACTGGGTCGGTGTGAGGTGGATCGGCCCAGGCCCGTGTAAGCCCACTTGAGAGGTGGCCGGTTAAGCCTAGGCTCGGTTTCAAATCGATTTGGGCCAGATTGAATAAAAAATTTGAAAGATAGGCTCAGCTCGCCCCACGAACCCGGTGCTAGTGGGTCGGTCCCGGTCTTGAGGTGGCCTACACGAGCTGGGCCTATGGGTTGAGTTTATGGGCTTTTTTTAACAAATTCATATATATATATATATATATATATATATTTTATATCATAATATTAGATTATAAATTTTATTTATTACTTTAAATCATATTTTAAGATTAGTTATACCCTAAAATTGAATTTATAAATTTATTATTTAAAGTATAAAACCTAAAATTTAGATTTAATTATTATTTTATTATTTTGAGTTTATTACTATAAATTTAAGTCTTTATCTTGTGAATCATTTATATAATTACTATATCTTATCTTTATTTGACAATTAAGTTATACCAAGTTGAGATGTTGTTTTTTCATTTGATAAATTGATTAGTATATATTCATTTTAAGTTTATATTTTAATATTCATGACTTAGTTTAGTTTATTATATTTAGTACTATTTTATTTTGTTATTAATAAACTTACTTTTTAAGTTTATATTTTAATTTAGTTTATTATATTCAATACTATTTTATTTTGTTATGAATAAACTTACTTTCTAAGTATATTATACTTACTACTATATTATTCTAAATTTATGTTCTTGCCTTATAAATTATCTTTAGTATAACTAGTATATAATTATTTAGTTGATTATTTTAAGTGTATTGTTCTAAGATTTTATATTGGTTTTTAAATCAAGATTATCTTAAATTTATTTGATATAGCATGTTTTCTTAATATATATATATTTTGAGATAACATTTCAACATAATTAAGATTAGCCTACTGGTATAAATTTCTTTTCTCTTTGTATAGGTATTGCGCTCAAATTCTTTTGAGAACAAGAATATTTATTTTGTTAAAATAACATAAATACATAATTATAAATTATAATATATAATAGTTGGCCTGACGGGTGTGAGTCAGTTCTGAACCTGGGCCGGTTTTAAACTAGGCCTAAGTTTCGGTGGGTCGATTCACGGATTGGGTTGAATTTTGTCAATTGGATCCAATAAGGGTCCAATTCAGATACTGAAAATCGACTCATGTAGCCCGTATTGTTTATGGGCCGATTCTGAGATGAGTTTTAATGGTTCGATTACGAGATGGACCAATTAAACCCAGCTCAATTAACAACTATACTATCAGCCATCTCTCAGCTCTGTTCTTGATGGCCTTTGCAACAACAAATTCAGATGCTAGTTAACTTTATGCCTTATGGTCCTAAACAAGACCATGTTATAGTGGTTCGATTGTAATTAATTAACTTTTGATACAATATATTAATATAATGAATAATATAATAAATTATTTCCCTAAAAAGGGACTGGACTCGGCAGTCGTACCCCTCCCTGTTATTAGTAACGTTAAATTTCCCTAAAAAATTCTTTGTAATGATTTTTGTTCGATGTGCCTTTCGTTGTCGTCTAAACTTGGGGTAACGAAATCTTCTTGTCATTACCATTGTATTAGTGACTAAGAGTACTTTCCTCTAGCCCTGGCCTAGTAGCTCGATTCGGCGTGTCCTTCATTCTATTCTCCCTTATCTAGGAAGTCTGGTCCCTCAAAAGACTTTTTCCTGAACATTGACTTTTTCCTGCACTTTCTCTTTTAGCAACACAGATTGCATTGAAATAATATTTTATTTTGCTCTTTCATTTTAGTTGGGAGATATTTGGTCTAATTATACTAATTTTTAAAAAACTTAAAAAAAGAAAAAGAAAACGACGCGAACTTGAACTCGTGGTTGCAATAAGTTTGGCCAATGAAAAGACAAAGGATATTTGGCCATTAATTCCCACTTATTTTATTTTCTCTTTCTTTTTTGTCTTTATATTTGAACAATCAACTAAAAATTTAATAAAAATGAATAATGAAGTCTTTTCACAATAGGAACTAATGCTCTAGAATTCGCACTTTTTATGTAAAGTATATATATAGACTATTTACTGTATTAATTAGGACAAATGAAATTACTTATGCTCATTGGGTACAAATAACCAGACATGCTTTAAAAGGAGTTAATGGAATCACAAAACAGTTAAAGTTAAGACACTTGAGTTCACACACCGCGCGCGCGCGCACTAAGCTACTTACATATAGATATAGATTGTTAAGCAGTTAAGTATAAGGTTAATGAAAGTGGTATTAAGTTAGAAAACGCGGTGCTGCAATAATTTAAATGGACTGCCTGCTTTTTTTTTTTTTTTTAAAATATCCAAGTAATTGAGATTTATGCTTCAATTAAATTTTAAAGTTAATATCCACCCCTAAGAACACTTATCGAATAAAACCTGTCACGTAGTATTCACAATATACACACATTTAATTTAATATTTGACTCCCGTCCAAATCAACAATATATTTGACCCACATCTCAAACAACATTTTTTAACCTTGAAGATAATTGAACTCCGACGTTCACCTGGGTACAAGCGCAATAATTTAAATGGATTGCCAGCTTTTTAATCTTTGATTACTTTAAGGAATCAAATCTTAGATTGATAAAGTTGGGGTGAGCTGTCTTGCTGGTTGATTCAAAATATTACTATATAAAAGTCTACTTTAAACTTGGGATTTGAAAGAGAGCAAAGAGCCAGAGGAGAATCAGTTTTCATTGATGGATCCAGAAATAGCTAGTTTCAGAATTCTACTGTTCCCATGGTTGGCTCATGGCCATATATTTCCTTATCTTGAGCTAGCCAAAAGACTCTTGAAGAGGAAAAACTTCCACATATACTTGTGTTCAACTGCTATCAATTTCAGTTCAATCAAGAACTTCCTTCAAAGGAACTTGTTAGATACCTCCATAGAAGTAATAGAACTCCATTTACAACCATCCCCTCAACTTCCTCCACACTACCACACAACCAAGAATCTTCCATCAAATCTTAATCTCACCCTTCTTAAGGCCTTTCAGACAGCAAAATCCAGCTTCTCAGACATCATCACTACTCTGAAGCCTGACTTGGTGATATATGATGTCTTCCAACCTTGGGCTGCCAAACTTGCTTCATCACTAGGTATTCCTGCTGTTCATTTTGCTGCTTTTGGAGCAGCAACAATGTCATTTGTCCATCATCACTACACTTGTTGGAACGATAATTTTCCTTTCCCAGCATTATGTCTTCAGGACCATGAAAAGAAAAGTGTGGATGCTCTGATTGAGTTCTTGTATGCCAATGTTTTCGACGAAGATAAAGATGTTCTTTTCGTAAATTACAAACTATCTTCTGAGATTGCTCTGCTGAAGACCAGCAGGGGATTTGAAGGGAAGTATATAGACTATGTTTCCGCTGTGTGCCAGAAAAAAATATTAACTGTTGGTCCACTTGTCACAGATGTTAACAAAAGTGGTGAGGAGAATTCAGAGGTCTTGCAATGGTTGAGCAAGAAAAATCAGCATTCAACTGTCTACATATCTTTTGGCAGTGAGTGCTTCTTGTCCAAGGAAGAGATAGAGGAAATAGCAAAAGGGCTTGAGCTTTGTGATGTTAACTTCATATGGGTGATCAGATTTCCTGTTGGGGAGAAGACAATTAGCATAGAAGAGGCACTTCCTCAGGGATTTCTTGACAGGGTAAAGGACAGAGGTATGGTTGTGTCGGGATGGGCACCGCAGGCTAATATTTTAGCACATCCTAGTACTGGTGCATTCATAAGTCACTGTGGATGGAGTTCTGTAAATGAAAGCTTATATTTTGGTGTTCCAGTCATAGGAATGCCCATGAAACTTAATATGTTTATAGATGCTAGGATGTTAGTAGATGCTGGTGCTTGTGTGGAGGTTCCAAGAGAGGAAAATGAAGTATTTAAGGGAGAAGAGATAGCAAAGGTCATAAATAAGGTGATTGTGGAAAAGACTGGAGAAGGGCTCAGGCATAGAGCTCAAGAATTGAGTGAGAAGATGAGAATGGAAGAGGAGCAAGCGATGGACGAAACGGCTGAGCAGCTGTGGCAGCTTTGTTTAAAGAACAAGGGCAAAGACTAAGATTCTAAGATCCAGCCTTTTAATGGTGTTGGCTGTTCTGAGAGCTGAGAATGGACTGTTAAAGAAATAAGAGATCAGACATGGACTTAAAATATTGAGTAGGAAAATAAGAAGGAAATAAATTAGTACATGAATGGAGTAGCAGATCAGCAGTGGCTCTTTTGCCATGAAATATATGCTGCAGCAGTGAAGTCCAGTTCTGATTCTTCTTTGTTATGATTCTGCTTGCTAAATCATTTGCTACTTTCTTATCTTGTATTATTAGCTTGTGAAATTCATGTAGATTGTTAACAAAAAACTAAAAGAGAAATAAAGGCAGTTGTTTGGCAATTGTTTTCTTTTATTAAAGTTTGGACATCTTATAACTTTCTATGTGAGATTGTGAGTTCAGATGATTAGTTTTGTAATTAAGGGAGAAGCGAATCAATTCTTTGATAGTTAACTAATAGTAATAATCAAGTCTTGGCAAGTCTAAATGGAAAATCCAGAAGATCCCAAAACTAGGAAACAAGGCAGCTCATAATCTCACTGAATGGGCATCTGTTGACAACAGGAAGGGCTGTATTCCTATGAATTTTATTCTTGTTTTTGTGATGGTTCACTACCATCAACAGATGTATATCTTCAGTCTGTAGAATTGGGATGCAAATCTTCAACCACTTGTACATATACGGATTTTGTTCGATCAGCACAATGTTAAGTAATTCAATGTGGAGAAGTCTGTTCCTTCGATCCAATGATCTTGGAGGACCGAACTTGTTGCACCCAGTCCATCCAAGAATTTCACCACTGGAGTATTCACTCTACACAGTATATAGATAAAAAAGTAGATACTTGGTTAGATAAATTGTATAACAAAGTGTCATAAGTCTGACATTTGCTGCAATAATTTGAATGGACTGCAAGCTTTTAATAGTGCATCAAAGCACTATTTTAAGAAGTCAATTACTAGAATGGCCAAGTTTGGCTAAGCTGGCTTCTTGGTTGATTGAAAACTACTTTATGGAAAGGGCCTCTTTAGACTTGGTCATTAAAAAGACAGAATGGTTTCATTTATGGGTGCACAAACCAACAGTTTCAATATTCTAATGTTCCCATAGTTGGCTCATGGCCATATATTTCCTTATCTTGAGCGTCAACAACTTCAGACCTTTTCTTTCACTTTTTTTTTTTTTTTTTTCTCTTTTATATGAATCTTTCTCTAGTTTTTCTTTACTTTTCTCTTTCCTCTTGATAATTTTTTTATTTTTATTTTTCCATCTTTCTTTACCATGCCAATTCATTTTAGCTCTAAATACTCCACTCATTTTTCATCACCAAAGCCGTACCCCCAAAATCTACTACCATCTCCACCGTTTTGTAGGGGGGATATCCAGAGGATTGTCCGCTGCCACAGGTGGTGGTGTGATATGAGGCCGCCTGTGGGTGATTCATCTCTTAGAGGAAAATGAGTGATTAATTGTCTGAATTTGTAGGTTTGATTTAAAAGCTTATGTTATTTTTAACAATGAATGCTGAAATTTTTAGAGTGGGAAATGAAGAAAAATCATGGTAAGCGGGTTGGATTGAGGCGATGTAGGACAGGTCTTGGATCCAAATTTTCTTAAAGGGACGGTCTCGAGTTTGGCTAAATCTGTCCCACACTTCGTCATCCACATGTGTTTTGGTGTTCCAATCATAGTCATCTCTATTAACATATCGATGTTAGAATATTGTCAGAGACTGATAGTTATGTTCCAAGAGATGAAAATATAGTATTTAAAGTAGAAGAGATAGCAAAGGCCATAAAGAAGGCAGTTGCGGAGAAGGGTTATCAAGACTTGAGTGAGAAGATGAGAATGGAAGAGGATCAATTGATGGACGAAATGGCTGAGCAGCTGTGACAGCTTTGTTCAAAGAATAAACTCAAATATCTTTTACTCTACAGAATTACTATGATGGACAGGGCTAGGATTTTTAATTTTGAGAGGCAACCTACATATTTTGACTCTGGTAAATTAGAAATTTGAAGGAGACAATATCTTTATCATCCTACTATCTATCTATCAATTTATTTTTTATGGTCTTTCACCCCATATTCCAAGTATTTGTTTTATCAATCCCTTCCTCTTTAGGCCCAGCCCAATACTAAGTTCATTTAGTTTAGATTTATTAATCGGGCTTTTAGTCCAACAAATTTTAGCCCAATTACATATGGATCCATCATTTTCAAAAATTGACTAATCAACAACAGTGTTAAACTCTCTCCCCACAAAGAATTTTAATTGTGTACTCAAACTCACGTTACCAATATTTCATTTATTTTTCTACTTAAAAAAGTAGAGTTAAAGATAAATATTTTTTGAAGGCCCATATCCAACAACGAGGTGTAGATTCTTGAATATTGAATATATATCAAGTCATTTGCTTGTTGGCTGAGGGAATAATTGCTCTTTTCCTCTTTTTAAATGTTTGTTTCACTTTGTTTGGTAATAGCTAACATTGAATCATAGGTTGGTATAATTGTAAGAAACAAATGTTGTAGTAAGCTAGAAGAATGAATTATTTTATTATCTACCATATTTTTTAATATTAAATTATTAACACTTATTCTTTCTAATCGAGTCTTAGCTACCGTAATTTAAAACTCTAAAATAGGGATGATAATGAGTCACGTTTGAATCGGGTTTGTCTAGACTCAAAACTCGACTGGTTAAAATTTTTAAGAACACAAATCCACACCCGCACCACACTCAAACCCAATGGATGACCCAATTTATAATTTATGAATATTAAAAATAATACTATTATTTTTTAAAAAAACATCTCATTTGTAAAAAAAATAATATAAATATATGTAATAATTTTTTTTAAAAAAATAAAATATTGAATGGATCGAATTGGGTTTCATCAGGTCTGAAAATGAAAAATTAAGGACTCAAATCAAATATATTTATACTGTTAAAATTCATGTATAATTAATTAGATAGGTTTGGGTTCGATTCTCGATTTGAACTAGTTATTGATTAATCATAATATTTGATGTATTTTATCATTTTACTAAAAAAAATAACTTCCAAAATCTTGTCCAATAAATACTACCAATCCCACTTTCTATATATGTATGTTTGTGTATTCATTGTCCCCTTGAAAGCCATGCAAACCAAGGGTTGAAAGAGTAAATTCACAGATTGAGCAGATAGCTTTTGGATCAACTAATGAGGACTTCTCAGCTACCAAGCAGAAATTATTGGATAAGAACTCTTTCATGATGACGTGTTTAATTAGGTGAGATAGTTAATTTGGTCTTAATTTCCTACGTCGATGTTGATTTCTGTACTTTTCGTGTGAAGATGTACAATTATTTTCTTGAATATTGTTCCATGATGACTCGACATATATATAAATAAATAAATAAAAGTATATTTTCATGCACGTATACATATATAAGAATGAAATTAGTACATATATATAGTGAGACAAGAATATGTGGGATTGTCCGAATATGTGTTTATTGTATTAATTTTTTTAAAAATATTTTTTAGTTTGTTGAAACCATATGCCCCATTTTCAGAAATAAGATTCTATTTTCACAAAAAATAAAATAAAAAAAATCTCCTTATTCATATTTAAAAACAAATGAAGAAACCATAGTTTTCTAATTTTGCAATCAATCATTTGAGAAATAGCTCAATGGCTGTCACTTGTCATGGGAGAAAAATAATAACCTCAATCATTGAAGGAGTTTACAAAAATAGGCATTATAAAAACCAGCAACTTTGTTGGTTGCAAGGCCCACATCAACTAACATAGTATTTGATGATATCAAACAAAGAAAAAAAATGGGACAAGCAATATTATTTTTAGAATTTAGAGTGCCATACAATTTTTAGAAATTTTTAATGTTTTTTCTAGGAAAATAATATAGAGAAGAACAAATTGTATTCTTGGATTTTGAATTCTCCATTCTAATTTTTATTTTATTATATATTTTAATTCACGAATACATATATATAATTCACAATCAAATACTTGTTTAAATAAATATTTTATACTTGCCATTTATTTTGGAATTGAAAATTGGAACTCATATTGTTAAAGGTTAATTATAGTTCAAGTTGCTTGTGATCTACTTAATCTATTTTCATACAACACGTAACGTTTAAGTAATTTGATTTTGAATACAAAGAGAACGCAATAAAATTATGAAAAAATTAACCAATATCTAATATTTATGATTATTTGATTTATAAATTGAAAAATGTGAAAAAAAAATAAAGTCATCGAGGGGTCAATATTGAGTAAGTAACAAATATAATACACAAAAAGTGTAATTATCATTTATACGATTTTATGTGTAAAAATTGTATGATAACAACGATTAGTTTGGAGGGTAACCCGTTTTATAGAGTTGTTTGAGCTAACAACTAGTAAAATACTTGGGATCTTTAAATAATAATATAAGCAAATAATTGCAAAAAATAAAAAAAAAAAATTGAAGGTGCTCAAGGTCCATTGGGTAATCTTTTGAACAACTTCATATCCAATAAATAATTGATTAAATAATTTGAGAATATTGGCTAATCTTTATATACTTTTCTGTATACAAAAACAAGAAGTTAGGCTCCCTAGTAGGATTTTGAAGCCACTTTTAGTAAGGGGTATTTTTATTGTGTTTCGGGATACGACAATTATATAAAATTTCGTATGAATCCACATGATTAATAATTGTAATATTTTAAAATTTGTGAATATAGAGTTACGTGAACAAGATTATACTATTGGGAATTCATATTGTTCAGTCCAAACAACAAAATATTTTTCCTTTTTTTTTATATAAGATATTTATTTTTAAAATATTTTGATTTATCATGTATTTTCATGTGAAATTATTGATCTCATCATATACTAAAAGGTAATAATGTTAAGATAGGAAAGTGAAATTGTTTACAAAAACATATCAAGGTCAATTTTCCATGACTAATGATTCAATAAAATGTTCGTATATATTTTTCAATTTTCTTAATTTATGAACACTAGAAATAAAATCTATTATTTATAAAAGTAAATCCATGCTAAATATGTCATTGAAGAACATAAAATTTAAATCGGTCTCGTTTACACTGCTAATAATACAATTCAAAATGTTCCACTTCAATCTCATTTTTCTATTTTTTTTAATAAAAGATAAATATAAAAGAGACGACCAACATAATAATTCTTCCTAATAAAAAAAGTCCTGCTACACAAAATATTTAAATTGAACATAAGTACTGTCCAAAAAATAAGTTGTCTGTTTTTCACACAATCCACTAAATCAAAATTATCATAATATTTTAATAATGTTGTGACTTTGCATGGTAATAGCATTTTACATGTGAAAATATATCAATTCAAATTATCTATTTCAAATTCATGTTTCGTCTAAAATATTTGTTTTTAATAAATATTTAATTATGTATCATCTACATATCAGAATATTCGTAAAATAAAATTAAAGATAAAATACAAATTGAATTTAAAAAATCCAAAATGGACAATATATAGATCAAAAACATAAACATCAAATTACTTTTCAAAAGTACTACAAATCACTTGGCGTGTAGAGAATTCCAACCAAATGTAAATCAAATAACACATCCCTTTCTATATATATCACTTTCGTTTGCCCTAATCTTGAAATCTTGCACACTATACTTACTATTCAACAACATTTAGACAAGAAAACGCGCACACACACACACACTATATCCATGGCCTCCTCGGAGACACCGGCGCCGGAACCCGAGAAGTTGGTGGAAGCCTCGGAACCCGAGCTCAAAAAGGTGGTGGAAACTGCAGCGGAGCCAGAAAAGGCGGCGGCACCACCACCGGAGGTCAAAACTCCGGGGTTTGCACCACCTACTGATTACTTTGCGTTGGCTGAGGTGGTGTTGAGATTTTTGCTGTTTGCTTCAGCCCTAGTGGCTGTTGTGGTCATAGTTACTAGCAAGCAAACACAAAAGGTTCCAATACAAGTTCCTCCATTCCAGGCTTCTGTGTCTGCCAAATTCAATCACTCGCCAGCTTTCATGTGAGTTTATGCACCACACACACACACACACACACACACACATATATATATATATATATATACACACACATATATGTGTGTGTGTGTGTTGCATATGGTATTTTTACGTGTACATATGTGCATGCATACCCAAATAACAATAATTATTATTATATTATTATTTTTTAAAAGCACGGCAATAATCAATATTTTTGCGACCACCAAGGTCTCATTTCTTGAAAAAAAAAATGTTACGGTTAAGTAAAATTATTAAAGATTATATTAATCTATTTATTCTAAATTCATAACTCTTATTTTATTTTGAAACATCCCAAAATATAATTTTTATTTTTGAAAATATATGTTTTATAAAGTATATATCCTCTCACTTAAATATTATATGACAAATATCTTTACAAAATTGTAAAGATATTTAAATTTAAATTTTTTATTTTTTCAATTCCTTATCAAATCAGATTGAATACTTAAATTTTTAAGATGGAGGAAATATTGGCTATGTTCTTTGTACTACCTTTGCAGCTTTAGTATGGCGACTGAATATTTAATGGTAAAGCTAAAACTATAGTCATGCAAGCTTGCTTTATTTTATTTATAATATTGAATAAATAAGTATTGGGTCCATCTTGCAACAATATTTATCCTTTTCCTTTTTTTCCACCAAGATAATCCCCTGATTCCACAGTTTTAGCGAGAACAACAATAATTGATGAGAAGAAATAAACTAAAGAAAAAAATCAAGGTTGTCTTCACCCCTTCTACACACAATTAGCAAACTTTGGCAAAAGTCTTTCATGGTTGCATGACCAATTTTTTAAACTAAAAGTATTTTACACATTCTATTTGCTTTAGTATTAGCTAGGGAATTAACTCTATAAAATTTTAAATTAATATAAATTTTATATATTTTAAAAAATTAAATATTTTTTTATCTATTATTTTTTAAAAAAATAAATTTCATATATATAATTTTTATTTTTTGACTCCGACCATGCTTTGTCCATATATATATATATATATATTTATATTTCAGTATCTTAATATTAAGACTATAAATTAAAGTACCCCAAAAGATGCTTTACAAGATTTACAACTCGTGATCAAGAAAAAGGAGGGGGGTGGGGGTTAAGAAAAGAGAAATTCTCCCCTACATCTATTGAATTACTTTGCCAAAAAGGTAATGGTGGGATATATCCACCATAAATTTATTAATATTTGAGAAGACTATTATTGGATTTGTGAATTATAATATTCAATATATCTAAAGCTGCTTTAATAGCTCACTACGATAAAATCATTTGTTTCTATTATGTCAAACAAACAACAGGCTGCAAGTTGGTGGGAAACTGCAAGAGAAAGTAAAAATTATTGATCCTCAGAATATTGTCATCACCCCAATTAACTGGGCCACAAAAGGGCAGACATGCCTACAATAATACATCATAAATAAATTTTGCATTTATTGGAAAACCTAATTATTATATTAATTTATCATTAACCTGTGTTTATTCAAGATTTGTTTCAGATTAGGAGATTTTATTTATTTTTTCCTAAAAAATGTTCTTACATAAGTATTTATATAATAAATAAAGTTCTATTGATGATGCAGATACTTTGTAGCAGCACTCTCAGTTGCAGGCTTGTACAGCATCATTACCACCCTCTTGTCATTCTATGCCCTCCTCAAGCCCGGCTGCTGTCCAAAACTGTTATCCCATTTTGTCATATTTGATGTTGTAAGCTCTCTCCCAGAAATCTAAATTATTCTTCCAGAAAATGTAACATCTTTGCAAGAAAAACTGTCATGAAATCAAGAAACCAAGTCTTAACAGGGGCAATTTTCATTTTTTCAGCTACTGCTAGGAGTTGTGGCTGCAGCAACAGGATCAGCAGGTGCCGTGGCTTACATAGGTTTGAAGGGCAATTCCCATGTCGGCTGGAGAAAGATTTGCAACGTCTATGACGAGTACTGCAAGCATATTGGAGCTTCCGTTGCTGTCTCCTTGTTTGCCTCCATCGTGCTGGCGTTCTTGATTTTGCTGTCCGTTTACTCCCTGTCTAAGAAAATCCCAAAGTAGAGTCACCTGCAATTAGCATGATGTGAAGGGATTCCAGGCTGCTAAATCAGTTTATGTTTTTTGTGGATCCGTGATTGCTTGTATTGTGTGCATATGTAGCTGTGTTCTTGTGCAGTTGGCAAAAAAACTAGATTTATTCTGTATTTATTTCTGTAAATTTGTTGATGCATCATGTGCTTGGTTGAATTATCGAAGCGTGTAGCTTTAGTTTCATATGTCCCTTTTGGTTTAAGACTTGACTCAAGTTGTTCTCACTTTCTAACATCCTTGTCTGGTACAAACATGTAATATATGATTTTGAGTAAGAAAGTGAAACAAGTTGCTCATACTTCTGAAATCATCTGCCTATACTATGACACGATACAACTCTTTAACGGTTTCTCCTTGGAAAAATACCAGCAATCAAGTCTTGCTATAGAGGAACAGAACAATGCCACAAAATGTTCAAGAGAAAGGGTTGGTCTGTTTGGGGGCAGCAATATTGAGGATGTTGTATTTGTCTGAGAGGAGAGTTGAGGATGTTCTTTGAGACGAATTCCACTGGTATATGAAAAGTTGCTGAAGAAGTTGAAAATTGATGGCTAGAACATGCAAGCCCTTCAAGCCAATCTGCTTCTGCGTCCATCAGTAAGCGAAAAAGAAGAATAAACAGAGAGGAGTTGACGAAGAAATGGGAAGATTGAGGAAACGTTGATCCAGCAAACATGCTAAAAATCTTAACAAAATGAAACTTGGCTACCAAACAGATATTACAATAGTCAAACCTAGTTATTTAATTTCATTTCTTTGTTTCTCTTGACGATATAAATATATATATATATATATACACACACACACACACTACAAATAAAAGTACGAACAATTTTGGAGGTTTCCAAGCGCAAAGTCGCGAAGTCATTCCAGGCAAGAAAGCCAGGAGGAAAACAAATCAGGGGGCTCTCCCGTTGTTGTTCCCAAACAACCCATACCTTCTTTCCACTTTGCATTTACAATCCCGAGTTTGCAGACACATCGCACTCAGCTTGCCCGGCCCAAAAAGGTAAAACAGGTTTATTCAAACCCGTTTAAATTGAATAAATTGTATTAATGATATCAATCAGTGGATTTGTTTGAATGATTTGTTGGAATTTTAAAAGCATGAAAAATAATAAATAATAAACGCTTGGTCTATGCATCCACCTTATCCATCAAAATCTTACAAAATCTGGAATCCACTTTATCAGAAATCTAGGTCCCTAACAATAATAACTACAAGACAAAAAATAAATAAATAAATAAAAAGAAGCGGGATACAGAGGGAGAAGGGAGAATCCAAAGAGAATCATGAAAACGCCATTAGAAAAGAACACAAGAAAGAAAACTGTATTTGTGGTCCAAGAGGATTTCATTCCTGTATTCTGCAAACATGAAGTGAATATACATACATCTTGCAGGAAGAACATGCAATGATTAAGATTTTTTTGTTATTGTAAAATGTATTTTGATCCTTCCAGAGCACTACAACCAAAAATTTCTAATTTTATACAATATGAAGCTCTCACTTTCCAATTATACTACTTAAGTAGATGCGTCTCTCAGAAGGAGCAGCCTTTAAACTTCACAGAGTGTAGCTATGGTCTAAATCTCTGCCCCCTGATTGCTTATGTCTGTGCATTTTGAGGTCACGAATTCAATGATATAATCAAGGGTTAGGTAAATCAAAGATGCCAAAAATAGACAGATTATGAATCATTGTAAAACTCTCAGTCTAATGGGGCATCACAGTTAACCTGCATAAATCTAGCCTAGCCGTAGTTATGAGGGAAAAGACACTAAGGCTTTCAAAGGGAATATTTCAGGAATGATTGATCAATATACACCAATCGCTCCAAAAACATCTTAGACAATGACAATGAGGTTGATTGCAAAAGTTACTCGAGGCTCTCAAGGAACTGAGCAAAGCTGGGATATTTTGGCTCCCATCCTAGTTCTGCACGAGTTTTCGAGTTGTTTAATTTCTTACCTAAAGGATCCGTCGTTCCTGCAAAAATAGAACTTGTTACCAAGTTGCAATTCTAGAATAGAGTGTTTACCGGACACATATGAGACCTTTACAAGTTGAAGAAGAAAAGTTACTCATAATTCAAATTAATTACAATCCTAAACAAGGCAAACTTACCTGTGAAACCCTCAAATTTCTTGCTATATTTTCCACTCCTATTAACCAATTCCATTACTTCCTGCCTGAAAACATATAGCAAGGTAAATTAATAACAGTATCTACACTGTTTTTATACGTAAAGCTTTACATCATTAACATGTATACTTAGTTGAACAAGATAACCTGGTTAAAGGGTTATTATCACAACCAAGAAAGATCCGGCTACGAAGTTTCTTTTTTAAGATGGTAATTGAAAGTGAAGCTGCATCCTGAAGAATTAACAAACCATTGCATTTATTCAAATTGCATACAAATGAAGCAATAATAAAGCATGGCAACAATAAAGTAAATTTATAACTTGAGAGAGAGAGAGAGAGAGAGAGAGAGAGAGAGGGGGGGGGGGGAGGTTAGTGAGCGTAGTAGCAAGCATCACCTCATAATGTATTAGATTAAGGAAGTGATCAGGCCGAATATCAACACTACCTATCTTCAACCAGTATGTATGGGCACCTCTATCTGCTTTGTACTGCAAGTTAAGGAGGTTGTTTATATGACTCATTTCCATTTTTTGAAATTGAAAGTGTCTGATAGATTATTTTTACTATTCAAAATCCAAAAAGGATATGTAAAGGCCAGCCAGTCTAACAACGCAACCGCCAGCCTCCAACACTAGTTTCTCCACATTAAGTAGATTATCTGTTCTGGGGCTCCTCCCAAATGGTACTACTGGAGTGTCCTATAGAGCAATGAAGAACTAATCAATAATCAGTAATGTAAGATGAATGTTTCAGATTGAAGAGAATATTAGCGTTTTAGGTACCATAATAGATAGCATTTCATCAGGGAAAACATCCTGTTAAGTTATAAACAGAACAAATGAAACAGTGGTCCCAACAGAAAATTGTGCAATGTCAGATGATATACCTCATCACAAGATCCATTGTCATTGCAGTCGTAGGGAGTGGAACTTGAAGTAAACAGGAAAGAACCTTCACCACTCCAATTTAAAGTTGCTTCCCTATTTATGTGATTTGTGCAGCAAAATAAATTGGTAATAACTTATATTAACTCATCAATAAATTATAAGGTAAGCAGAAACAGTTTGTAACGCACAAATTATAAACAGCAAACACATGCATGTACTTTTCATGCCACACTATGATATTAATCAAATTCTAAATCCATTGGACTCCTCAACTCAAGGCAAATGGAATTTTTGATACACTTACCAACCAGGCACAAAAAAATGTGGTAGTCAGCACCTATCAGTAGACCAAATGATATGGACATAAAATACCAGTTTCCATGGCTTCTCTTCCTGTCCATTTATTTTATGTGCTTCCTTGCGTTCAAATTGAGATGCATAAAACTTCACCAGGAAAATGATGAAATACTTTCACATGCATTTTACACATCCCTACTATATGATGAAACTAAATCTTTGGACAAAACTGTTACAATGTCTTGTTTCATTCAGTTCTCTTGAAGAACCTTGTTTCTCAGCCAAAACTGGAGGGTGCTTGAAACAAGCAAGGGCCACAAAGATACATGAAAAAAATCCCAATGACAAGACCTCTAAAGACTTTAGGAAAACTATTAAAGCCATAAGTGACTTCTGCAAGTGCATTCTTAGATGTAATTTTTCACAAGAAGAAAAAATTGTTCATCTGCAAATTGCTTAGAAAGCCCCAGAACATTTGGCATGTTAAATAGCAAATCATGACATGAACTACAAGATACCCTTCAAAGATGTTATTTATGTATGGGATGTTTTCTTACACATACCTAACTTCGCCAGGGTAATCTGGATTTCGGGATGGAGGAGCACAGAAAATAACATTAGGGAACTTATGAGTCACTTGGGTTCCCTTAAGAGATGGAATGATTCCCATTTTTATTAACTCATCATGATGATCGCTTGTCAAGGTCTGCCCATAAATTTGAGACCCGGGATGTTCCTGTCGCAGTAAAACATTCACATTGTTCAGCATCTAGTTAAGCATGCAAGTCCACTTTCAGATACACACAATACAATTGCAATAAGGCTCAGTAAAATGCTTGAAGGAATAACCCATTCCCAAATAACTTTACAATTCTGGAAAAGATATAATTCTAAAAACTATTATGTCCGAGAACAATTGTTGCAACCAAGAACTCAGAAACCATAAATCTTCTCTAACCATATATCTATGATACAACCACTATTCATTACATGATTATATCACATTACATGTTAAAGGAGATGCACAGCAGACAAGTTGATTTATCATATTCTTGGCACAAAAATACCTTTCGCCATTTTTCAGCCACTATACGTCCTAGCACGCCTGGCCCAACAATCAACAAGTCATTAGCTCCAATCACCCCTGTAGATGAAGCTTCCAACTCGTCATTGGGAGCACCTTAAATATGACAAATAACATGAACTTCAGTGAATTTCATTAACACCTTCACATTACAATCACATGATTATATAGAAACAAGAAAATATATACTATATAAACAAATAGAACAGAATCATACAAATCCAATCCAATCTCCACAACTACCAAAGTACAACATATAATGCCAAAAGCACAATGCCATACCCTTATACAGAATTTAACAAAGAATTGGGACTAAATTCAAACAGATGCAAGAATTCCACATAATTACGAAAAAACACACAGACACCAGTGTGTGTGTGAGCGAGAGAGAGAGTACCGATGGTGGAGGAAGCATTAACTTTGACTGAAATCCGGGTGGACACCGAATACGACGCCGTAGAACCACTTTGCCTGAAATCGGCGAAATTGATGAATCTCCCGGCAAATGAAAGAGAAGAATATGCTGAATTGGGGTAGCTTAAAAAAGCAGAATTCAGCTTTTTCGGCTTCTGGGAACGTCCCACGAATTCAGTGCAGCTCGTAATGCAGAATTTGGTTGTACTCATTTCCCAAATTCAGATTAAAGAAAGTGATTAATCGGAGAGAAACAAGAAAAAGAAGGAATTTTCCCTTAATTTGAATTAAGTGATTCTTTCACTGGCTATTGGGATTAATTGGAGGCGGTGAAACTGCAGAGAATGGACTTTGGCTCACTCCACTGGTCGAGTTTGAGACTGTAATCCGAAAACAAATAAAATATATATATATATAATTAAAAATTAACGATGTCATATTATTATTAAAAATTATTTTGAAAAAAAAATATTTTTAGGAAATAGAACACAGAGAATAATATTATGAATCTACACTAATTGCCCCAAGTTATAATACCAAATGTAAATAGGAAAATTGTAGTCCAAACTCAACTTTCAACAAGAATAAACAATCACAAGAAAAGTATATTTACTTATTTATTTGTTATATAATATTTATTTATTTGTTATATAATATTGAAGGGGGTGGTATTTCTTGTGTAGGGATGAAATTAATTGAGTGTGGAATAAATTTGTCAAAATTTAGAAATTTTCATACAAAAATTAAGATGATTCAACGGGTTGGTTTGCTAGACTTTACAAATATTTAGAAATAACACCACCATAACAATCTAAATACAATAAATTAATGTTATTAACAAATAATTCATTATTTATAAATTTATTTTTTCATATTTTAATTTAAAATTAAAAAGCTTTACTATATATTTTACTTTTATATATATATTGAAGGACAAGTGGCAGGGCAAATTCGAATTAACATGTAGTTATTATCATCCATATTCATGTTGAATGACAATAACCACACTTTTGGAGGAGCCAAACTCAAAACTTATCACTTAAGCCGCTAAATAATTTAAAAGATTTGAATTACATTAGTACTATCATATATAACTTTTAATATAATGTCAGACGATTCGATCATATAATTGGTATTATAGTTAAAATTACCATTATTGAAAAATAGATTGTTAACATGCATCGTGACGAGAATCAAAGTCAAAATATGCATCGTGACGGGACAACAATCAAAATATAATGTAATTTTATCAATTATAACATTTTAACATAATAGCATAGAGTTTGATTCATTCTATTATTTAAAGATTATGTTTAGACTTTGAATTTTATTAAAAAAAGAATAATTATTAAAATAAAGCACAAAATCGTGTATTTGAAATTTAATATATATATGTGTGTGTGTGTATTATTATTTTCCTCAATAAAATTTAAAATTCTAAACAAAGTACAAGTATGGTAAATGGCTGGAGGATGAAGATGACCAAGATTTGGACTGAATATATAAGAGAACCTAAACATATGGGGTCTGAGTGACATATCTCAAACATTGTTGGAGCTAAATCTGAATCTTTAAACATCCCCAACAATTATTATGTTTTATTTTTTAAAGACCATAAAGGAGAATTGTTGATTCCTTAATAAATGGTCTCAAGCAGAAGAAATGCTTAAAAGGAGCTTTACTTATTTATTAGTTTCATGAATAAGTAGGTGGTTTTGATTTTTCTTTGGTTTTTCTCAATCTTCACAATTATTGATGTATTTTGACCCTTTAAAATTAATTTATGAGTGAGTTTGGCCAAAGGTTGGGACTTTTAAAATTACTTCTAAACCCCTTGCATGGTCTGTAATGACATTTGACAACTTAGATTATCACTTTTGGTTCGCTCGTGATTTTAGGGAATGTTTGTTTTTCATTTCAGTGGATTTTTTTTTTTTTTTATTAATTTAAATACATAAATTATATTTATTTTATTTAATTTTATTAGAAATAATTTAATTTATCTTATAATTTTTTCGCTCAAAATATTTTTCAATCATATTCCCCTCATTTTTAAATTTATTATTATATAATATTAATTATTTTTTTTATTTTAATCAACTCATTTCTCCCTACAACTACACTGTTTCTCATTAATATATTTTTATTATTATTTACATTAATTAATAATATGAGACTCACAACTATTCACTAATTTATTTTAATATATTTTTATTATCAACTACATCACTATTATATGATCCACCACTTAAAATTTATTATACTAAAATATTTAATTCACATAAAATATTAATTGTGGACCCTATCACTATCAAATCATTTAATATTATATACATATAATTTAAAAATAATTCAATTGAAAATAATAAACTAAATATAATTTCATACTTAACCCTATAAATTTCCTATCTAAAAATAATTATCCAAGCATATTTTCAATGTTACACAAAAATTAATAAAACTTCTCCGAAAATACTAGAAATGAACAAGTCCGACAATAGAGTCAAACCCTCCAATTATAATTATTTTTGGGTTGTGCCGTAACGTAATAATCTATATTTTATTAAAAAAATAAAAATTTTGGCGAACTATAATTCAACAAATACAATTATTTGAAGAATCAATTATACTAAAAACAATATTTGTATAATCAAACTCGCCCTAAAACTCTAACTCAACCACTTTTTTTCTGTTCATGCTGCTGATTGTTCCATAAATTCTGGAGTGTTTGTTAATTGCTTCAAAAAATGGTAATGTGAGTGAGTTATAAGAAGTTGATTTAAGTAATTGAAAGTTAAACCTTCTCCAAGATGGATTAGGTTAAAATTAGCTTGAAAGTTATGCTTTTATTGATTTTACGCAAAGTTTGAATTTTAGGATTTTGGTAGTGAAAGCGAAAAGAAAAAGGGAAGCTTTAAAAATCAAATTCAATCATATTTTTTTTCGTATAATATAATTTGTAATTTAATCATAACTCTCGTAAATTATATACATACAAATATTATTCTTCATATGATTTTAATAACCTAAAGGACGAAACGGTAATTTTTTTATTTTTATTTTTAGTGTTTTTTCTACCATAATTTAATATGTATACAACATTAACAAAATAAAAGTTTAGAAAGTATGTCACGACTCTTATAAATGATTAATTTTATTTTTCTTCGTGTTAAAATATTTTTTTCCTGAGCCGATTTATTTTATTAAATATGTAACTTTTTGTCCATATAATCAATAATATATTAACACTTAATCAAAGTTATTTATAAACGAAATTTGAAGCAAACTGAAATCGAAATTTTTTAATTCAAACCCCGATTTATCCAAACAATAATTCACACTCCAAAAAGAGCGATCACGATCCAAATTATTTTCTATTATTAGAAATCATTTTTTATTCTTAATAATTCTTGTATTTGATTAGTTGTTCTTTCACCTGCTGCCAAACACACAGCATGCAGTATCCATGATTGAAAGCTATATGATTATATGTTTCAATGAGAGCAAGTTTTACCTACCTTAGCAAATCAGTCCTGCTAGGATTTAAAACCTGTTATCTCTATACTTTGTGGTTGAAATGTGGGATTAGGACAACCTGGAATAATGATATCCACTTTTGTCATTTATAGATGAACTAGGTTTAAATTTATATAATTTTTTACATGGTTGGAGATTCTCCACATTTTGAAGACATATTGTGTCAATGTCAATGTTAGCCCACTAATAACTTTCTTACATATTGTGAGGTTGCCATCACCATATTTTAAATTTTTTAAAATTTATTTAGACCGTAAAATAAAAATAAAGAAATACGGAGATATTTTCTTCCATAATTTGAGGATTATAATAGTTAAGAGGATTTGATATATAACTCATAACGAGATTGTATGAATACTATGATTTTATAAGGGTTTTACAAATATACAACAACGACAAGTAATAGTTAGTTTAAATAATTCAAAATACATTTCAATAATGAAATTATACTTATAAGAAGGGTAATCTTAAAAGTAATTTTTTTTTATATGGCTCGAAAATTATTATAATTTAGAGAGTTTGATATATAACTCATAACGAAATTGTCTAATCCAATCGCTCACAGCCCTATGAATATCATATTTTTATAAGAATTTCACAAATATACAAGCAACGACAAGTAATAATCGGTTGAAATGATTCGAAATATATTGGAATAATGGAACTATAGTTATAAGTGTAATCTTGAAAATAAATTTCCATAATATCATAGCTAGTTCATCAATATTTTTTTGTCAAGAATAAAAAATCTTCTTGATTGCTAACTAATAATACATGCACTAGCATTATGAAAATGTGTCTCCATATATGTTAGGATTTTAGAAGCATATTGATGAGAGTTTTTGCATGCTCTGATAATGTTAAGTGTGCCAATCCTGTGTATGTGCAAGGATTAAAGATGGTCCAAAACTTTTTCTTTTGGTGCAATTACTTTTTTGTCCTCTTGTAATGAAGGGTCATACACTTTTATTAGTTCTATACACTAATTTTACTTTATACATTAAGATACAAAAATATAGAACATCTATGACAAAATTAGAGGCCCTTTTTCATAAAAAAGGCTTCCTATGAATATATATATATATATATATTTTTAGGTACCAAATATGGAAAAGAAATAATTTTTTGAGACTAGATTTTCGGAATTATTGTTATACATCATAGCAAAATTAATGGTTTGAATCAATATTTTTAAAATCGAATCAGACCGGTTGGTTTAATCGAGAAGCAGAGGTCGATTCGGTTCGCTTAGACTCAAAAAATCGTTTGATCGGTTTTACCGATCAAAATCGATTTGATCGATTTTCATTTTTTTTTTAATTTTTAATTTTTATAAAGGTTTAAATTTAATATTTTGTTATATTTATGTAATTATTTAAATTTTATGTTTTGTTATATATTTTTTCACATAGTTATTTATTTATTTTTATATTTAAAATATATTATATTACAATTAATTTATTATATTATTATTTTATATAATAAAATAAAAAATATAATTAATTTTTATTAAATCAATTCGACCACCAATTAAATCGCTAATGGTGTTAATGGTTAATAAAATTAATTTAATTATCGATCTAATAATTAAAAAAACTAACATGAATCATTTCTCTAATGCAATGTTCATTAACTTGTGTTGTGTTTTCTTAACTGATCGTGGCACAAATCTCAAAAAATAATGATCATGTATTATGTAGCGGTCACGTATGAGCCTAAAATCATAATTTCTTGAGTCAAGTGCAGATTAAGAAGTTGTTAAGAATTGTATTACAATCTCAATGTAATTATGTAGCATACACTACACTTTTGTAATGGCCTATTTTTGGCTTGTAACAATTTTTAGAGTTAAATTATATATCCGACAAGAAGTTGTTATCCATCAAATCTTCACGTAAATCATAGTATTAAGTTGTCTTAGAAATTTTCATGTATGTACAATCAAGAAAAAAACCAACTAATTGAAAGTTCATTTTCACTAAAAGTAATTATTGAAATGCCGACAGTTTGCTTATTCACAAGATATTTAAATTATACAACCTCTGTCCATAATCAAATGTCCCTTTTGCACTGTTAATTAATCAACTTGGTTATTTTTTTCAATTGTTATAGTAGAAGACATAATTATTTTTCAAAGGATTGAACTAAAATTAGAAAATTATTATTGTTTGTTGTACTGGAATAAATTGAACAGGAGGATTACTATGACTATAGCCCTCGATAAATATACTAAAGACGGAAATAATTTATTTGATTGATCGTTTCGTTTTTGTAAGCTGGTCCGATCTATTACTATTTCCTTGTGCTTATTTCCCTTTAGGGTTTTTAAAAATAAATATTTATTTATGCTAGAATATTGGAGTAAGAAAATATTTTTCCTTAGAGAACAAGAGCCAATACGGTTTATTTATTTGTTTTTTTTTTATCATTTTGGTGGGTATAATTATAGAAATTATTTCAAAAATGTTTTTTTTTTCTATTAATATATTTCATCTACCTAATTTTGTCTTCAAATTGTTTGAAGAATTGAATAGTCCAATGGACAAGATTTGTGTCTTTGACCCTTTTGCAACATCACACTCACAAATAGTTCATTTTCAAATATCTTTTAAAATTGTCATTTTAGTGAACCTTTCTTCCTCTATTATATTTTAGAAGTATATTGTAGGCATTGCTTCTTGTTTGATTATGCTTTTTTGCTTGGAGTGGGTAAAAAGAAATTAAATGAAAGTGATCAAATAACCAATGTGAAAAGAATTTTTTATGTAGCTTGGGTCGTTGAAGATGGAGATCTGAAAATGACAATATTTTTTTTTTTATCGTAATTCTACACAAATAAATAAATAATAAAAATTATGAGATAGTTTAACACGTACTTCTTGTTTTTTTTCAAAAGTTCGATATGATCAAATAGTGTTCTTTTTTTTTTTTTTCCGTTGGAGAATATTTTTTTAGTGTTCCTATGATATTAAATATTATTTTCGTAAATTGTTTTTACTTGAAAAGATATAATAGATAAATTCATTCAACAATCAATATTTGTGGTATAATTAATGCGTAGTTTCGATTATTTTTTTCGTTCACAAACATATCATTAAAAGACAATTATTCTGCTTTAATGAATTTGACATAATTAATGATATTCTAGGAATTTAATTCTATTAGGTGGACCAAATAAAATGGAATATATATTTTACACCATAATTGGAATTTAATAATTAAAATCATAATGTATATGAGAGGGAATAAAACAGAAAAATTGAAAAAAAAAACATAGGAACATTTTTTTCAAAAAATTGTTGTTTACAATATTTTATTTTATAAAAAAATCCCCAATTACCACTATATTTAAATTTAACCATATAAAAAAGAAAAGGAGGGAACCAAGAAATAATTAAAAATGATTTTTAGAAATAAAATAAAAGGAAATTATTTTGACTTGCAACAGTGTAAGTAAAACACTTTCATTTCTCCTCCTGGTCAAAATCAACAACCCCCCCCCCCTCTCCCTCGATATTCTCTCTCTCTAAGCATTTTATTTTATTTGAGAAAAAATATGACCAAATCGCACACTCACAAGCACAGATCTGATGTTTGATCATTTTCCCCACCCACACTTCCACGCTAAAACAATACAATATTTTTCTTTTTCAAATTTTTGACCAAAGTGGAAAGTGGGAATTCAACTTTGCAAACTTTAGTTCACTGTATGATCTTTTCTTCAATCCCCCACAAGAAAAAGAAGCAGAAAAAAGGTAGGCGCAAACAAATCTATTACGAATACTTTGTACTGTTATACTATTAGCTTTGCTTTTTGTAGGTATGTTGTTGTCTTGTTAGCTTGTCATTCTTGACTTCCTTGGATTGTGGGATTTCAATTATTGGCTATTTCTGCTTCTTTGGGCAGTAAAGCTAGGGTTTTTTCTTTCTCTTTTTTTTTGTTCAATCATTGTACAGGATTATTGCTTTGGTTGATTAATTCGTTGTGAAATGCACATCTGAACGTTTATTGGATTGATTAATTACTGCCCATTTGGTTTATTTGCTCAAAATTTGAATTTTCTTGTGTCTTGCTATTGAATTTCTGCAGGTGCTACACTGAGTAAGGGCAATTTGATTTATCTTCCTTGGAAGTTCAATTTTTTGGTATGCTGTGGAATCTTGATTGTTTGGTTTGTTTTTCGGATTTGTGATATTTTGGTGGGTTTTGAATGTGGTGCAAGAGTGTGCAATGTTGTGAGAAATGAGGTTTTGGGTTATTGAGAAATGGGGTGTGTTTTTGGGAAAGAGATTCAATCGACTGAGCCACCTAGTGGCGAATATGTAGTTGGAAGTGGGGGAGTTAAGGGAGGAGAGAAAGATTTGTCCGTGTCATCAGGGAGGAGAGAGAAAGTAGTAGTTGGTTCAGTAAGTAAATCCGAGGAGGAGGGCGATGGTGGAGGAGGAGATGGTGGTGGTGGTGAAGTTCAGAATGGCGGCGAACAGAAGGATGAAGACCGGAAGGATGAGAATGCACGGCGACCAAGAGGTGAGAGGAGGAGGTCTAGGCCAAATCCAAGGCTAAGTAATCCCCCTAAGCACATCCTTGGCGAGCAAGTAGCTGCTGGATGGCCGTCTTGGCTCTCTGCTGTGGCAGGAGAGGCAATCAATGGATGGACACCTCGTCGCGCAGATTCATTTGAAAAAATTGATAAGGCAAGAGGTTATTGGTTTAGTTTCCATTTTCTGTTATATTAGTTCATGTCCTAATCCTTTTTTCTACTCTTTTGTTTTTTTGTGGTTGTGTTTAGATTGGACAAGGTACTTATAGTAATGTATATAAAGCTAGAGACGCCATAACGGGAAAGATTGTTGCATTAAAGAAGGTTAGATTTGATAACTTGGAACCTGAGAGCGTGAGGTTTATGGCTAGGGAGATATTGATTTTGCGCCGCTTGGATCATCCAAATGTTGTGAAATTGCAAGGATTGGTGACATCAAGGATGTCATGTAGTTTGTACCTGGTGTTTGATTATATGGAGCATGATTTGGCTGGCCTTGCTTCAAGCCCTGGAATCAAGTTTACGGAGCCACAGGTGGGATTCTGCTCTTGTTTATTTTTATTTTCTTCCTCTCTGTTATTGATTTAGTTCCCGAAGCTTTTGCTTGTAGAGTTTTGGAATTTTTCCTGATGTTCGCATAATCTGATTGGTATGATAGGTCAAATGCTACATACATCAGCTATTGTCTGGCCTTGAACACTGCCACAACCGCCATGTGTTGCATCGTGATATTAAGGGGTCAAATCTCCTTATTGATGATGGAGGGGTTCTTAAGATTGCTGATTTTGGATTGGCTTCCACCTTTGACCCTAATAACAAGCAGCCCATGACTAGTCGTGTGGTTACTCTTTGGTATAGGCCACCGGAGCTGCTTCTTGGTGCCACTGAGTATGGTGTAGGAGTGGACTTGTGGAGTGCTGGGTGCATTTTAGCTGAGCTATTTGCTGGGAAGCCCATCATGACTGGGAGGACAGAGGTAAATTTTGTAGTTGTTAAATTCAGACCCTTGATGACCATCTACTATATGATGCACAATTATGTCCAGTAGTTACTCGCATCATACTTTTGGTGCTCTTTCATTTGATCACCTGTGTAAATGACTTTGTTCTCTGGAAAATGATCTTGCATTCCATATTTGTTTTGGAACTCTGTGAAAGCTGGATGTTTCTGAAAGAATGTATATTTATTTGGATTAACCTCTTGCTTTTCTTTTCTTTTTTTCTCTTGTCCTTTTTCACATGAATTAGTGGTAAGTAGCATTGTTCTTGAAAAGCGATCCGATAATGCTGTGTAAACTAAGTTCTATAAACTAAGCTGTGAAAAAAATGATGGGATGATGTTAGCCTATGTGTGTTCTGTACGTACATAATGGTAAATATAGAATATTGAAAAACAACTTAGCAATTTGAACTGAACTGAGGTGCAAAAGACATTGTCTTGAACAATGTGTTTGGTCCCTAGAATCAATAACTAGGTGCAATAGGCTTGTCTAGCTACTCCATAATCCCACCAAGTGTCTACGTTGTGTGGACCATACAGTAAGCATCGCCTGAACAACCTGTTCTTTGGTTCTATGGTTTTCACAGTACTACATTCTGGTACAATGGCTTTGCTTCACATGTATACTTATATTGCTGGCTTCTTTCTATGAAGTTTTTTAGGTAAATTTGAAGGCTTCTTTATGTTAGAGGAAGTCTTTGAAGTTATTTTAGCATATTTGTATGGCCACTCGCTTTATAGCGGCAACTGAATGCTATAAATGGTGCTTAGGTGGAACAGCTGCACAGGATTTTCAAGCTATGCGGTTCTCCATCAGAAGAATATTGGAAAAAGTCAAAACTTCCTCATGCAACCATATTCAAACCCCAACAATCATATAAAAGATGCATAAAGGAGACATTTAAAGATTTTCCGCCATCATCATTGCCTTTAATTGACACCCTACTTGCAATTGATCCAAGTGAGCGTCAAACTGCTACAGCTGCACTAAAGAGTGAAGTAAGCTCTCTTTCTCCCTCTCTCAACCCTCCTTTCTCAATACAAGCAAGAACACTATTTTCTTTACATAATTTATGTGCATAACTTTTGGAGCACTTTGTAATTGTATCTCTCCCATGCATATATGTAAACGTGTTCTGCCTAGCTTTTCCATTGTCTCAGACTCTGATGCAGCACCCTTGCATTTTGTTTAATATTTTTTATATAACTTGCCGAGGATTATGGGTTATCTATTTTTTTCTATTACAGTTCTTCACAACCAAGCCTTATGCATGTGATCCTTCTAGTCTTCCAAAGTATCCACCAAGTAAGGAGATGGATGCTAAGCGTCGTGATGAAGAAGCTCGAAGGTTTGGAGAATAATTGTTTACCTACATAGCCTTATATACCTCCATGCAGTTGTGATTTTTAGATTCAATCGAAGACATGATGTGCATCTATATGTTATGCTTTTGCAAATTGGGCATGCTTTTACATCCATTTGGTTGTTTATTTTGCCTTTCTACTGCTAGGTGGATAATCTATCATGAGACTAGCTACATTTCTGTTAAAACCTGACATGAGTAATGTGATTGTAGGTTAAGAGCAGCTGGTAAAACACAAGCTGATGGTGTGAAGAAAACACGCGCACGTGATCGGGGGATGCGGGCAATCCCTGCTCCTGAAGCCAATGCGGAGCTGCAAGCCAATATTGATGTATGTCTTTTAATATGCTTCACTCAGTATTCTACTTATCTGTTGGTTCTTCACATTGTCAATTTCATTTGGTACTATGATTGCTCGCTCAACAACAAATTTATGTGATTTTGCCCTTCGTATTTTTGTAATTACTGCTATATCTTTCTACATTATCTGTTTATTTTCCTTTCCTGAAACTTGTTTTCCTGTTTGAGAAACATCACGATTCACCACTTTCCACATCATCATTGTCAACAAAGGGGGAAGAAGCACTTCATCTATTTGTCTGTTAGATCAATGTTTTATATGAAATTCTCACTATATATGATGATTCTAAAAGCGTTTTCTACCTTTTCATTTGTCATGGCTCATTGGAGTGAAATTATATTTCAATTTATGTGGTGCTGCTATCATCTTCTCACGGAAACAGAAATTAAAAAATTAACTTAAAAGGGATACAAATATTGATCTTAGGACAAAATGTGCATACTTCTGTAGGATACAAGGAACATGAAAGGAAAAGAAATAATATTCGAAAAAAATGAAATGCTCAACGAGATAGCTTATTATTAGGTGAGTAAACATGTGTAATATCTTTATTTTTTGCGGGCATTTGCCCCTTACACTTAGTGGAGGAGACAACCTAGTGCATATTAGTTTGGGGATGACAGTGGTTTTAATTAATTACCGTCTACAAGGACCAGAGGACATCCTTCTTTCATGTTGAACAAAATACTTTTTTATTGATCTATAGATGCTACAATAACTTACTTTTGCCCTGTGAAACAGAGACGGCGCCTAATTACCCATGCAAATGCAAAGAGCAAAAGTGAAAAGTTTCCTCCTCCGCACCAGGATGGAGGAATTGGTTTTCCTTTGGGATCTTCACATCACATCGATCCAACCTTTGATCCTCCTGATGTACCGTTTACTTCCATGAATTTCTCATATGCCAAAGACCCAATTCAAACTTGGTCTGGCCCGTTGGTTGATCCTGCTGCCGTTGGTGCTCCACGAAGAAAATCGAAGCCATCAAAGAAGGATTATCGGAAAGATAAGAATTCTGTCCAGAATAACGAGAAAGATAGCATGTAATATAGCACTGTCCTATACTTGCTGCCAGATCAACACATGGAGGTGCAGACACTGCAAATTTGTGTGTTATATCTGAGCCGGGAAACTATCAAACTGTTTTAAGAGGTATAATATCTTTTATTCCGCATTCCTTGTTTCTACTATTTTTTGGAATCATGAGAACCATTCTTATGTATGTTAAATTCTCATTTTTTTTTTCCTTTCAATGACAAAGTGGAATATCATTAATGGTGCATTACATTTCAAAGTTACACTCGACTGTTGTCTCTTATACCCTTCATATCTTAGTTTTAGTGGATTTGTGGATGAGGAATCCGTTTTTTGTAAATAACAGGCCTTTTTATTTCTGTTGTTATCAGGTTTATTTATGATTGCAGAGCTTGATGCCCATAAACTGTATAACATAGCTAATGTCAGGGGGTGCATCTGCATTTGTTTGATGCATTTTGTTTTGGCTCTTTTAAGTTTGAACAGCCCCTTTACTTATGAACTAGCACTTGAAATGGAAGTGTCTGTTATATTCCAGTCCAGCTGTTTTCTCTTATCATCTCTACATGTTTTTCCTGATCACCCTTGAATCTTGACAGTCCAAAGATCTTTATGAATTTTGAACAAAGTTGTGATAGGTGATGCTTTTTGTCTCTATTTTATTGGCTTTAGTTTTTATTTTATTCCTTGTTTTTTGGGTCAGCTAGCAACTGCCTATTTGTTCCCTTCTTTCATTGAAAAAATTTTCAGATCATAGCCTCTAGTGGCACAATATTATGTTGGTTTATAACCTTTCCTTATTTTCAAAAGAAATGCTCGAGTAATTGCACTTTAGAGCGCACAGTATAATATAGTTTCTTACTATTAACTAGAAATTGGTTTACTATAGTTAGTGTACATGATATATTGGTGATGCAATAATTTCTCTTGCCGGAGTGGATCAGGTGTGTTAATCAGGTTCAACATCGTATGTCCATTGTGGATGGGGGAATGTAGTTCATGGTTAGGGTTGAAACAAATCAAATTTACTTAATATTTTATTCGAATTCGAAATTGATTGCTAAAAGATCATTTTGTTAAACATAATAAATCAAATTTGAATATATATTTTTTATTCAATAAGATTTGAGTTTCGTTTGAGCTCGATGTGATTTGACTTGAATTTGATTTGATTAATAAAAATAATAATAAAATAAGTAAAAATACTTTGTAAACAAAAATAATAAAATGTGTAAAAAGACTCTGTAAAAAAATAAGTTACTCGAATTTGATTAAAATTTAATTTGATAATTTATTAAGATATATATGAAAATTACATCTCTAGAATTTTAAGACATCAATACCTTGGTAGCAAAACATTTATACATAAGTTGAGGATTATCCCGTAATATAATTAACTTTTGGAAGACCCTTTTATTTTGTGGGTAAAATATTTCTTTTTTACACCTTGGCTTATTGATTATGGTGGGGTAGGTTCAGTAGATTTTTGTATTTATTGTTTGTCTAATAGTAATTTAGATGTAAAATATATGTGAATTGCATATAACATGGATTGTACGTGTAAGTCTCACTCGTATGTATAACTTTGTGACGTAAATATATACAATATTAGGAGACTTATTGATGTGAGGTATGGTAGTTTTGTCCTTAAAAAGACTCATTCATAAAAAACTAAACACGAAATATTATTAGATTATTCACTCATTTTGTAATTAATTTTAATTTTAAATATTAGTTTTGCCATATAAGTTTCATTTTCGTGGTGTGTATGCAGTCAAATCTCATCAGGAAACAGTGTGTGACTATTGAGAAAATTTTCATATTATTCACTTAAATTTATAAAGAAAAATTAAAAAAAAAAACTATCTTGAAATTTAGTCTAATTATAAAAATATACAATTATCTTTCAAATTTTCATTTCTTAAAAAATTACAAATATTCCATATTTGTAATTTCTAAATTTAGATAATTTTTTTAATAAATAGTTCAAATTTGCATAAATAATTTTTTTAATATATCCATTTATAAATAAAAATATATATAATTGTGTCAGTGAAATAATGGTAGAAGATTGCCCCAACTATTTTAGCCACATTTTACAGGTTTTGGCAGGTGGACCACCTCCAAGATTTGGACATAGTGGTTCCTTTTGCTACATTCCTATTTATCCAATTATCCATCAATTTTTCATTATTTCTATTGGCATTTTATGTTTAATTATCCATTATGTGATTGGAAAAAAAGAAGTACTCCTTTCACTATTTGTATATCATTGAATTAAAAATATTAATTATAAAAAATTAATTAGTAATCGAGAATCAATCAATCTGTGTTCGATGACAGTCAAAAATTTATAGTCAATTATTATAAAAATAAATAAATATATACGTACATGTACATTGGAATTAAAAGTTTTACCTAGATTAATATGCTGAACCAATTGGATAATAGGAATTATTTGGAACCCAGATTTCATAGAGGTCATAGTGACAGATTAAATAATTTGGATTTAAGTATTTATCAAACATGACTAACACTTATGAGGTGTCAAATGTTTACACTACTCATCTTCTATCATTTACAGATCAAACAAAAATAAAAAACACTTGCCTTATTTGGAATGTGCAACTTCATGGTTTAAATCACTTTTATTCTATTTCTTATTAAACAATCCATCTATTATAAATTTATTTTTCCCTTTTTTTTTTAACATTTCAAAACAAGAATTCATCTACTAAAATAGATATTTTTTTTCCAAAATTATCTTCTTAACTTTAGAGAAACAGTGTGGTATTACTAACTCTCACTCAATACTTTTAAGGACAATAATGTAAAAACAAACTAATTTTACATTGTTTCATGTAAAGTTTTGGACCATAACTTTTGGATAGAATAAGTATGGTGCAATCATAGTCCAAAGTTGAGTATTCTATCATCTAATGGAGTAGTTTCATAATTTCAAGATGGCAACATTTTTTGAATTAGTGCCATTGATATAAGTTTCATATGGGGGTAATTTTATTTATTTAAATGTGTCACAATAAATATGATATGGAGAATTTTTATAAAGTACATGAAATCAACTATATTCTTTGTGTCACATAATTTTTTCAAATAAGTTATTCATAAAATACATATATTGTGATATGATCATTCATTAAAAATTTTGAATAGATGATAATAGATAGATCTAATACCTGAATTCAATGTGATAGACATAAAATCATACTATCATTTAGACAATAATAATAATAAAAAAGATCGTGACATTATGGTATTTTCAACAACAATAATTTAAATTAAATAATTTATTCACTAAGTTGTTCCATACCACAACCACTAATGTAATTTGACATGCTATAGCAAGAATGGAAACCGAGTCAGAAAAAAATTTAGATTGAATTTTTTTTTTTTAAGAACAATAAGCGTAAAAATATTTTCAACCATATAAATGATAATTTTATTATTTTTTAAAAAATAAAATTTTAATTTTTAATAAATTTATATATAAACTTTATATTATTTAGATTTGAAGGACGACTACATGTCACCTAATAGTAAACAACGACAAGGCATTTAGTAATCTAGGCAATGACAAGTCACCTTAATATTATAAAACAAAACCTTATCCACATTCATTTGAAGCTCAGATTCTGATAGGCGGTCAGATTTTGAGGTTTATTTAATTTTCCATTTCCTACATTGTATAATAATAATACTCTTTCCATGGTGGGAAATATTTTCAGTCAAAAGAATATGATGAATCCTATGCACACAAATTAATTTATGAAAAAGTGAGTCAGCAATTAGTCATCTTGCAACTGGGCTTCTGCCACGTGTCAGGTCAATCTTAAGGCTCACATTTAAAAATAAATTGGATAAAGATGGCCCAAAATTTATTTATTTATTTATTTATTATTAATTCTACTATACATGTCAGCAGTGTTTCCACGTTGTGTTATCCACAAAAAATATCCTGTGATCCAAAGTTGAAGATTTTCATTTCTCAAAAAAAAAAAAAAAAAAAAGGCCAATTTTTGGATTCATAATATATTCTCTCACATAAAGTCAAATTTCTTCTCTTGGAAAACCTTAAAAAGTTATTTCTCTTTTTAAATTATTTTATTTTTATATAATCATTCTTTTTGAAAAATCAAAATTACTTTATTTCGAATGGACAAAAAAAAAATTATTTTTTGAAAAAAATGTGAAACTGAAATTAGTATTAAAAGAGTTTTTTTTTTACCAATTATTAGGTGTAAATTATATTATGCGGCTGCCTTATGGTTCACTCTAATCATGACACGTGTCCAGTTCAGCACTTTGTCTTTTTCCTTTTTTGTTCTTTTATAAAATCTGGCCCTCTTTTCCTGCCTTATATTTTTAACACCATTCAAACATTTCATTTCATTTCCATAATTTTCTCTATTTGTTTCAATTTCTCACACAAATCTCATCCCAAATAGTAACCCTTTTCTCCATTCTTCAAAACCCATTAAACAAGAAAGCTCCCTGCACAATTTCATCCATTTTCTTGAGCCTAAATACCCTTAAAGAATCATTTTTTTTTTCTTGAAATATTAGGACCCTTAAGATTCAATCTTGTTGCTTGTAAATAATTTTCTGTCATCTGTGTTTTTGTAACTATGGAGGTTTCAGTGATTAGAAGCTCCCAGGTGAATCTAGGAAGAAGTTGTGATGTTGGGTTCTTTAGTTTTAGCAAGAATTTGAATGCTAAGATCTGTAATTTGAAGAACAATAATTCAAAAGGATGCAATTTTGGTCAAAACCAAAGCTTGGCATGGCCTTCAAACTCTGCTGTTGGTTTTACTCTCAGAGCCTCAGCCACTGCTCAAACTGATGCTACTGTAATTTCTGAGAAAGCTTCAAAAATTACAAGAACCAAGCCTGTAAGTTTTTTTCTTTGCTTTTTTTTTTTTTTTTAGTTTTCTGGTAAATGTTGCTTTCAAGTATCTTTTGATTGCGTACAAAGTGGAAAAAAAATGGAAATATCTGCTGTTCTTTATTATTTATAAGGTGCGAAATGTTTGCTTATATTTCATGTTTTTCCATGGTTTTTCTTCATAATGTGCTATTTATGGTTGAATCCTTCTTAAAAGTCATAAACTATTTTGTGTTGTTGAGGGAACTGGTAAAATCAGGAAAAATGCACTTTGCTGTTCTTGCAAAATGAGTAACTTGAAATTAAGTTTTTTCTTGAGGGGTTTTTGCTGTGGGTTGTGATTTATTTAGTCCACGGTTCAATGTGAGGTCTAAAATGTACTAAAAAACTGCTAAAATAAGCTATAGATGTCACTTTCTGTGTCTTTATCCAATGTCTATTGAGAAAGCGAAGGACCTTAAATATTCAAAAATATTGAAATTCAAGAATAGGGTGGCTTTCATTCCTTTCAACATCTCGATTTATTTACCTGGAATATGCGGCATTTTTTGGTTTTGAAGTTATTCTGTTTGATGTACAATCCTTGTAGAACTAAAATTGTGAATCTGCTCTGTTTGATTATATTTCTACCTAAAGCACTTAAACATTGATGTGGTTTTCTACTTCTGGATGGCATTACTCTTGGTGTTTTATGTGCTTCCTTTGTTACTTTTTTGATTAGATAAAAATATAAATGCTTATTTCTTAGATGGTTTTCTGTGTTTACTAATTGATGAAGAGATATATGAAATGCTTTTTGTCTCCGTTTGCAGATTGATGGTGTCAAATTATTCGTTGGTCTGCCTCTTGATACCGTCTCCAACTCTAGTACTATAACACATGCACGAGCAATTGCTGCAGGACTGAAGGCTTTGAAATTATTGGGGGTAGATGGTGTGGAGCTCCCAGTGTGGTGGGGAATAGCTGAAAAGGAAGTCATGGGGAAGTACAAATGGACAGGCTACCTAGCTGTCATGGAAATGGTCCAAAAATTGGGTCTTAAGCTTCATGTATCTCTCTGTTTCCATGCATCCGAAGAATTCAAAATTCCACTTCCAGAATGGGTTTCTCGAATTGGTGAAGCGGAACCAGGTATCTACTTTACTGATCGGTCAGGACATCAGTACAAAGATTGTCTATCATTAGCCGTGGATGATGTTCCTGTTTTAGATGGAAAGACTCCGGTTGAAGTGTACAAAGAGTTCTGTGAGAACTTCCAATCTGCATTCTCACCTTTCATGGGTTCCACAATCACGGTAAGGTTATTTGGATCGATAGACTGCAACTTTAGAAGATAACCAGATGTCATTCAAATTTGCAACACTGATTGCTGATTTTAGTTGCGTCTTTTTGTATGCTACAGGGCATATCATTTGGTCTTGGACCAGATGGTGAGCTTAGATATCCATCTCATCATCGTCCAGCCAAAAGCAACAGTTATTGTGGAGCTGGAGAATTTCAGTGTTACGACAAAAATATGCTCAGCAATCTTAAGCAGCATGCTGAAACACATGGCAATCCTCTATGGGGACTTGGTGGTCCCCATGATGCCCCATGCTATGACAAATGTCCACTCTCTGGTGGCTTCTTCACGGAAAAAGGCGGATCTTGGGAGACCCCATACGGCGATTTTTTCCTCTTTTGGTATTCAAGTCAGCTGATATCTCATGGAGATCGTCTATTGTCGCTTGCCGCCTCAACCTTCAAAGATGCCCGTATTACAGTGTCTGGTAAAATCCCTCCAATGCACTCATGGTATCAAACCCGTTCCCACCCTTCAGAGTTAACTGCTGGGTTCTATAACACCGTGAATAGAGATGGTTATGAGGACATTGCTGAAATCTTCTCAAAAAATTCTAGCAAAATGATACTCCCTGGGATGGACCTATCAGATGAGCACCAGCCAGTTGAATCTTGCTCAAGCCCAGAATCATTACTCGCACAAATAACATCTTCTTGCAGAAAGCATGGAGTAGAGGTGTCTGGCCAAAACTCATTAGTTTCAGGTGCTTCCAGGGGTTTCGAACAAATCAAGAAGAACTTGCTGGACGAAAATGCAGTGGTGGACTTGTTCACATACCAAAGAATGGGAGCTTATTTCTTTTCTCCTGAGCATTTCCCTTTGTTCGCTCAGTTTGTCCGGGGCCTAAACCAACCGATTCAAAGTTTAGACGATCTACCAGTGGAAGAGGGAGACGATATTGAGTCCATCCCTGGTTCAAATCTCCATATGCAGACTGCTTAGAGTAAGAGTTATTACTTGTCATCGTCGTAAATAGAGCAGTTCTTCAACCTAGTTTATTCATTTTATGGGAGGACTGTAGGACTACAAAGGCGAAACGGATACTAGTTTGCAGTGAGCTTTTTCTTCTTTTGCAAACATATCTCTACTCCATCAGGCTATTACTGTACACAAACTAGAGAATAATGTAATGTTCGAGCTTATAAATCGAGCTATGGTGTCACTGTCACTCTTCATTTCCATTCCTGCAATCTGGAATTCATGTAGCACCTTGCTTATATACCATCCTTCAACATATGTGCAGCTAAAACTACATCAGCTAGACAGTGGAAAAATCATCTTGATGTGCAGGAATGTTGGCTAAACCTTTTATTCTGTAAATATTAGAGTAAACCATACTGTTGTAACACGAAAAAGATAACAGCTCTAGGGCCAACAAACAGTTCATAGGAGGCCTAGAAGGAGCTAGTATTTGGCCAGTATCTGGGAAGTGAAAATAACACACTGTTTCTGGTAAGATGTGAGAGAGGGCCAGAGCCTTAGAGGCACATCCTTGATTGTCCAAGTTCTTGCATCAAGTTATAGCTGATTTTTTTAAATTTTTTTCAATTTTTGAGTTCTCATCTAATACATAAAATTTCAATGAATTGAATCTTACTAAATGATGGTCGATCATCAGGATAATTATATTTTTTTTCGTATTAGATTGTTCAAGCCCATCTAAACTTCAGCCCAAGAAAGTGGAGGAAGAGGGGTCTAAATTTTATTTTATTTTATTTTTTTGAGGGGGTGGGGGGTAAGAGATATGGCTAAGATCTTCATGTTGTTTGATAGTATATCTTTTGGTCCCATAGGGAAAGAAAAGGGTTGTTTTTCTTGGAACTTAAAACTGACTTAGGGCGAGTTTGGCATAGTTTTTGGAATGATTAATTTTAGCCGAAAATAGATTTCATAAAATTTAATTTGAAAGATCTACAAAATTGTAGTTGGTCCAAATCCATTATTTTGTACCTTCTGCAAAATATTAAGTATTAATTTCAATTAAAGTTGTCAAACGCCTTTAGAAATCAAAGTGAAAAAGTCGTGCTTTTAAGAACTTAAGTGGTTATATCAAACAACCTATAATTTATTCATATTAAAAATTATAAGTTAAAATTGGTAACTAATCTAATCCTTACATTGAAGCCATATTTTCAACCAGTCCCTTTGAAATTAATTCTTAACAAATTTGCATTTCACGACTTTTGTTGTATTTCACAAATAGATCTAATTTTCAACAAATGCTAAAAGTAAATCATTACTCGTGTAAAATCTAATTTTCAAAGTAAATAAAAACACGAGAGTTAGATGGAACACTTTATTACTTCGTTTATTTTTTATTTTTCTTTTTTCTTTTATAAATATTCTATGGCTTGTGCATGCCAACATTATATAGCTACCTCAAATATCATGGGACCATCAATTGATAAAAATTGGACCTAGCTTCCTTGCACGTACCCTAACATGGCAAGTGAATCTAATCATATGGTCAATTAGGACCCTCATGTGTCATTAAAAAACAAATCCAATTGCTTAAAAAAATTACTTGCCTGTCTTAAGCAAGACATAAAATCATGGGTTTTGCTTGCCACAAATTGGGCTTTAATTAGTGCATATTTTGTTTTCCAAAATCTTAAAAAGACATAAGTGCCCACAAGCCACTAAAATATGTTTAGTTCCAATGGTGAATATGATAATAGTGGTACCATTTACAAATTTTATTGTCCACTTTTTAAGTGGGAAGCCATTAACAATGTTTTGCTTTCATTGTGGGGGGTGCTTTTATACCTTTTTGGTCCCTTTTGATTTTTTTTTTTCACTAGGGGGTTACTTTGGACATTTTGGTCCCATTTGATTATTTTGTTGGTAATGGGATAATACTAATGGGTGTCTAATGATAATACTTCAATCTCTCTCTCTTTTTTTTTTTTTTTTTAAATTCGAAAATATGGGGAACTGAGGGATATGATTCAAATATCTGACCTCATTCGTACCACTACTCATACAAGTATTTAAGAAAATATTTAAATTATATTTCCATCCCATCTTATTAGATGTATTATTAATATTTCAGAGTGTTGTTTGACTGTTTTCCTAGACTTAAACAAAATATTTTATAAGTTCTAGAGTTTATAAAATGTGAGTTTATAAAATGTGACACATTCTAAGGACAAATAGTTTAAATAGAACAAGTCCTTACAACTTATTTGGTAATTAATGATCAAAATTGAAGAGTTTTTTAAGATCTCAACTAATAATTATGTCTCTTTTCTTTTCTAAAAAAACTCGTATCATTTTATTTTTAATATTTGTTAACTTCTTTATTAAATCTTTACCATCAGTATTTCATATTTTATAATTTTCTTTTGTTAGTGAGCATGAATAAGGATTAAGAATATTGCATCTAGTGCATAGGTATCATCGTACTTATATTTGTACTTATATTTATACAGAATGAGTATTAAAACACAGTTATAGATATGCTAATTTGCCAATTTTCAGGTGTAGTTAGAATATACCCTTTTAATAGGGGTGATTACATTACAATTTGACCATTTTTAATAATTTTAAATTGAATTATTATATACAATTTTATTAAAAATTAATTTCAAATTATAATTTTATTAAGTAAAACAAAAAATATAATTTTTAGACGATTTTGCGATTTATGGTCACCTACAAGTTAAATCGACCTTTGGCAACAACATTAATTTTTGTATATTGTATAGTTTGTGAAAAGGCCCATTTAGACATAGTATCTTGTCTCTGAGGAAGTCATAACGACAAATATTGAGTTGGGACACATCAGGTGATCTGAGTCACCAACCAACATGGGAACCATTAATATAATTACAGAAAAGGGGTGGGTGGGGTGGTGGTGGGGGAGGGGCGGGGGGTGCGCGGAATACATATATATAGATATATGTGTATGTATGTATCATGAACATAGAATCGTGGATGACTTTCACTAATTGACAAAGCAAAACTTAAAATCCAATTTTATAACCATGAAAAAATTCTCTCTTGTTTCTTTCCTGAAGTAGAAAATGGGATTGAGTTTATTTGTCAACAATGAATAATATTGAAAATACCAACATAGCATAAGAAATTTTCAATGAATAAAATTCAATTAACGAAATTTGATACATATAGATCTTTTTAGCTTAATTTAACAAGCATATTTTAATTTAATTCGAATCGTTATTTTATTATGTCATCAATTTCTTCAATTTTGTATCTCTCAATTTCAATTTGAAATATTTAACCGTTGCTTAATACTATATTTAAATTTTAAATTTAAGCAAAAGATTATTAAAATTATATATATTTTTTATTTTAAATATCACAATTTTGTGCTTTATCCTGTCAATATATTTTAAGAAATCATAACATCAAGAATACTCAATAATCGAAAGAAATTTTGAATAATAATTATAATTCGATAGATGACTTCTATGAACATGTTTAAATCTTGTTTTGATAGTCTCTAATTCCCTATCTTTTTTACTTATGAAAAAATAATTCAGAAAAAAAAAAAAAACAGAAAAGAAAAACATAAAAAGAAAGGTCTAGCAAGAAGCCGAATTTTTGAGATGACTCATCACTATTCCTGTCCCTCCCTCCTAACCAAAGAAACAAAGAATAGAAAGAAATAAAAGGACAACTCTTGAAACTTTGTGTTGGTCACATCATTTGTGGATCAACTTTTTTAACAGCAGAAAGACTAATTTAATAGATTATAGTATATATAATTAGTAATTAATTAATTATTATATAATTAAAGAGATTTAATAAATTGTATAAAATCATAATTATAGTTTGCATTTTGAATTTTTTTTATTTTATTTTAATAAAAGTGCAATTTAATATTGCTCTTTCTTTTATAATTATGATTTTAAAAATAATCACATAATTAATAATTAGGCGGTTAATTTTTTTTGAATAATAATTATAGTACTGGATATATACATTATAAAAATTTTTAAAAAATATAAAAATAAAAAAAAATACTAAAAATAGCCACCAGTTCCACAAGTATATCGGTGATACTGTCGTCTATCTCGACGTCCACCATCATCATCAACAACAACATCAATATTATTTGACTGATTTTTGATCGAATCATCAATATATGTACTATAGTTTAAATTGAAATTCGACCGATCTGATGAAGTTGTGGAAGTTGACTCTCCACAATTATGATACACGCTGTCTAGATGTGGAAATGCAACAGGCAAGACAATAAACTCTCCACGTCCACAATCGTATTCTATTTACAATAAACTATTAAATTAGTACATGATATGATTCTGAATGTGGAAAGTTTATTGTCTCGTCTGTTGTATTTTCACATCTAGACAGGATACGATTTTGGATATGGAGAGTTTATTATCTCACTTGTTCCATTTCCACATTTGGACAACACGTATCATGATTGTGGAGAGTCAACCTCCATAATTTTATCAAGTCGGCCGAACTTCAATTTAAACTATAGTACATACATTGATAATTCGATCCAAAATCAGTCAAATGGTACTGATGTTGTTGTTGTTGTTGTTGTTGAGGGTGACACTAGTGGTCATTTTTAATATTTTTTATTATTTTTATATTTTTTTAAAAAAATTGTAATGTATATATCCAGTATTGTAATTATTATCCAAAAAATTAATTGCGTAATTATTAATTATGTGATTATTATTAAAATTATAATTATAAAAAAAAGTGTAATACTAAATTGTATTTTTATTAAAACAAAATAAAAAAAATTGAAGTGCGCTTTTACGCAATTTATCAGGACGATCTAATTATGTGGTAATTAATTATTATTAATTATATTTATTATAAATTATTAAATTAGTAAAGAAGATGATAAGACAAACTCAAAAAAAAAAAAAAGGAAAAAAAAAAGGGAGTGGGGGGTGGGGATGGGGGAGGTAATTTAAACCTGTCAAGTAACCTCAAAAATCTGGACAACTGACTTCTCAACATACATTTCTTTCTGCCCTGTAATGAAAACACAACCCAAAAAAGGACAAAGCAAAATATGTGGTCCTCCTGCTAACTGCTAACCCAACCTTCAATTATCATGTGAACAACAGAAAAGCAACTCTGCTTATATATCCATCATAACAATAATATGTCTATACACACTCTTTTATATATATATATATATATACATATATATGTATATAATACATTCGATTTGTTTGGAGTCAATGGTGAAGTTATGGGGCGGGGGCAACGGTGACTCTCCTCAATTTCGATATTTTCAAAATTAGTATTAATTTTATATATAAAATTATTAAATTTTAAAAAATTATTATCTTAAATAATAATAATTCTAACTCTCTCGATATCTATTTTCTGATATATAGATTATGAACCAAACCTGCCAAACAATGTAGTTCTTTAAATATATATAGTTCTTTAAGTATATATATGTATATATACACATGCATGTATGTATTTTGAGAAATGCCCGCCAACCCAAATCAAGTCTATCAACTCCCTTTCATTGCAATATTTGGGAAATGGTATGAAATTGTTTATTACTAAAATAGAAGTTTTTTTTGTAATATAATAGAGTGCATGTTCATATTTTCAAGTGATTTCTCACTTTATTATTTTACTTGTGAAGTGTAGTAAATCAAAAAGTACAACCCTTATCTTCTAGATGTTTCCAATTCCTACTATGTATTTGAATGTTATGTATCACTATCCAATAAAAACTATCAATTTTTTATTAAGCCTTTTTAAGTGATTGGTCAACTTGAAAAGTCATGCTATTTATATTCTCTGTGAAATGAGTTAATTAAGAATCAACTTTTACATAATGTTGTAAACTATATATAAAAATGCACAATTCTTTGTAAGTTTTAAATTTTGACCCGAAACTATAATCAAAGTACCAATAATCATTTGATGTATTTTGCATTAATTTTTTTTCGTTTTTTGAATATAAATTTATATTATTTTTAAATTAATACGCAAAAACTTCATAATACTACTACTGTAAATATTGAAATGCAATCACAAAATATTTAATAAAAATGGTCCCATAATCAATTATATCTCGACCAATTTGGTTTTTTAGCCCATAATTAGTTCATGCCATATTAAAGCTTATGATTATGTAAAAACGAGACAACATATACATACCCATAATTGACAAGAATCTTAAGTTGCATAAAGTTAACGCCAAAAATAACAAAAAAAACATCCAAGGGACTATGGTTGCATCTTTTTCCAACATTGCACCCAAAAAAGCAATTCTAAGATTTGCTTTTTAATAATTAACCACAACCACAAACTCACTTTTCCATTCTCTCACTTTTCCCCCCAAAATATTTCAAAAATCTAAAAATACCCAAAAAAAAATTCCAAATCCTCCACCAACAAAAAAATATTTTGTATCACTAGCTAACATAAATTTGTTGATTGAATTACTTATAATTATTCAATATCTAAAACACACCCCCTCAAATTTTAAAATTTTCATAATACGAGGATTCAAATATAAATTTAAGTTTTTCAGAACAATAATATCCCACTATTATATTGTATCGATGGTTGAGATAATCTATATATTCCCCAATTGGTTCCATTAACAATAATCGTTACTCCATGTGTCTTTTTTTTTAATATTTTTTATTAGCTAATATAATTTTTTTTAATTGAATTATAATTATTCAATATATAAAACGCACCCCCTCAAATTTTAAATTTTCCATAATATGAGGATTCAAATATAAATTTAAGCTTTGGATGTGTGCTTAAACGAAAATAACATCTTGCTGCCACATTGCCGAAAGAAAATCCAACGGTTGGATCATCCACAGGTGCCCTTTGGCTCCACTAAACGGTCATCCATCACTCCACGTGTCCTTTCTTTTTTTAGTACTTTTTTCTCAATTTGTATGGTAAATCCCGACTCCATTCATTTTTCACTCTCACGAGCTGTACGTATATATATATATATATATATATCTATTTCCTTCCACGGACCCTCCATTTCTCTGTCGATTTTCCCTCTCTTTCACGCACAACACACAGTTCCACATTTTCTCTGTCTATATATTTTTCGTTTAAGCTTTAATGCAGGAGTTTTTTATAGGAAACTTTTTAAAGCTGCGTCAGAATCCGTGATTTATTTGGAAACTCCTCTGGAATCTTCAATTTCTTCTCTGTATTTGAAAAAATAAAAATAAAAATAAAAAGCAAATTATTTGACTTGAATTTTCTAAATCCTGCGTGTTTTTATTGCGGAAGCTGAAGGAAAAGAACGGATTGAAATCCGTGTTTGGCTGCAGTTCCATTTCTCTGCGGTATTAAGCTGGCTGGCTTGGATTCTTACGATTTTTGAGGGGAAAATTTGGCTTTTCTGAAAGGACAAGCATTTTTTTATCGGTTATTTTGTTTGCATTTGGAGTTTGAAAGCTGAGATCGCGTGCGGAGTTCAGAGTTCGAATTTGATGTGTTTTTCTCGAACTCCGCAGGTATTTGTGCTGCCTTTAGAAAAGTAGTTATGCGGAAAGTTTTTATTTGTATGTTTTGAGCTCATTTATGCAATCATGTTGCCGTATCCGCATGATTTCGGATTTGATGACGTAAATATGCAGGAAGGTTTAACTTTTTGGTTTTTTGATCTATCTTTCTGTGTGCGCGTGCATTCGTGCTATACGGCTATACCCCTCCACTTTCTTCCGACGTAAATGTCCTGTTAGTGCTGACTCTTTTTTTCAAATGCAATTGTTTTACGGTTTGATTAATTTATTTAGAAAAAATAATTGAATGATATTACAAAATAAACATATAGTATAGTTTGAACGTTCTATAATGTGAATTAGATAGCTTGGCTGTGTAGTGTAGCAAACAGGACATGCAATGTGGATGGACATAGTGTCTTGTCTAAATGTTCACGTACCTGTATCTTGGATTCATTGGATGCTGAAAGCTTTAATTCATGGGCATGTTTTGATGTAGTTACTACATATGCTGTGTGTAATCTTGGTTATAACTACATACATATGCAATGTGTGAGCCAAAATGTACAACATATCTTTATGGAAATGTATGCACGTGAAATTGAGAGCTTCTGGAAATTGAAAATAGTAACTAATTACAACAGGCATACTTTAGTTCTTATTGCAGGATAATTTGTCACATTAGAGCTGATTTGAAGTTATTGCTTTAATCCATGAGTCCAGAATTTCGAAGTGTTTAAGAGAACTGCAGAGCTTCCCAATATTGTCTGGTAAATTTGAATATAGGAAGAAATGGGGTTTGACTCGGGAACTATGATAGAGACGGTGAATAGTCTGTCAACCTCTGACCACACTTCCGTGGTCTCGATTACCTTATTTGTCACGCTCCTTTGCGCATGTATTGTGATTGGGCATCTATTGGAGGAAAATCGTTGGATGAATGAATCAATCACTGCCCTTATAATTGTAAGTATAAATACCCTGCACATTATGCTATGTGCTTTTGATGGTGACCATTTGTTATTTGGTTGATGTATTTAACCCTTTTACGGGTGTTTTGTTTTAAAGCATTAAGTGATTATTACTAACTTAAATGACAGGGTATAGGCACTGGAGTTTTAATTCTACTTACAAGTGGAGGGAAAAGCTCACATCTTTTGGTGTTCAGCGAGGATCTTTTCTTCATTTATCTACTTCCTCCAATCATTTTTAATGCTGGGTAAGTCAAGTATTTTCTACAATACTCTCTCGTTTTTTAGAACAAGCTTGCTTTATATCTTGAATTTCTTCTGTTTCTTTTTTTTTTTGCCTCATGATCTTTTGCTGCAACATATCGACATGGCCATTCTTAGGTGCCAAATTCTTGAGTATCTCTATAGTTTTGAAACCACATCGGTGAGGATATAACTGTCATATGACTTTTCACATAAATTATGAGGAGTTGTACTAAGAGATAGTGATTCCTTTGCAGTCTGGGACTTGAGCAGCATTGTGAATTTTTTTCTTTGGATAGGGTAAATTATAAAAACCCAAGAAACAACAATATTATAGTAATACGACTCAGCAGCAGAAACATCTCGATGAATTGGGGCACCCTGAGATGTAATTTCTAACCAGGAGATGACTGAGAACCTGAAACCAAGAATTTGGGAGACCATTGTGAATTTGTGAAATGAAAATGGTTGTTAGGTTCACCTTGAATTTCATTTATGCAAGCCTCTAGTCGTTATCTTTTTTATACTTGATCGAATTATTTATGCTTGGTGGACATTATATAAAACTTGAATATGAAAACTATGCCTCCATGATTGCCTATATTTAGGGGCAGAACAGCACCACCCAATATGTATCCATAATGGGTCTGCTTTTTAATATTACCCCTCATGTGGTTATTGATGATTTGCAACTCTCAACCTTTGTTCCTTTGATTGATATTGACGAACTGCGAGGTGTATTTAAGAAAAAATCTAAAAGCATTTAATGCCAAACAGGCTACAGTTTTGTCCTCAATGAAACTTTCAGCTGAAAGGATTCCCATCTCTGCTGTATTTGTGTTCGAGTGGGAGTGAAACTCCAATTGTACACCCTTAAATGCTAGCCTTATGGGCCCCAGCATTACTTATAAACTGCGAATTACTTTTATTTTCTCAATGTCAGATCTGTTTTACTTTGTTTTAGTGACCTGTAATGTTTTGCTATTTGGTGATTTTGAGTTCCATTCTCTTGGTTTAATCTATTAATCAGGTTCCAGGTCAAAAAGAAACAATTCTTTCGCAATTTCATGACTATAATGCTGTTTGGAGCAGTTGGGACACTGATATCCTTCATCATCATATCTTTGGGTATGGCCTTCTACCTTGTTTGGTTCATCTAATCTATGGATATGCATTGCTGCTAAGAAGGAAATTCTTGCCTGTTGACTTTCACTGATATCATTCTTCACTGTCCTGCATTTTTCACTTACTCTTTTCAATCTTAATGGTTTGAACTGAATCCTCTCAATGTGAAAAGAGAAAACTCTGTTGGAGCTTGTTCATGCATGCTCTTCCGTGTGAAGCAGAGTCTTTAATGCAACAAGACTGAAGCTCTTACCTACTATGGCTGAGCTTATTGTCAGCCTTTCTCCTTTTTAAACTGGAAGAAAAATTGCTTTTGTGAAAGAGCATGATGGAAACTTAAGCACAGTTGATTTGATATATAGTTTTTCAATTGCTATTGATCTCCATTCGTCGTGTACCATCAGATTTGTAATTTCTCAAAATCATGTTACCATAACCTAATAAAACTATTCTTGGTTGAAAACACGCATGAGTGACAACTTACTGAAAATTGGTTCATGTACTTGTTTTGCTATCTTTACTTGTCTTGTGTGGTAATAATTCTATGTCTTGTAGGGGAAACTTTTGAAATGGAGAGATTAAGAAGTCAAAAAGAAACAGAATAGGAATAGTTCTTGCAGAAATCTGGAATTATTGTGTATTATAAATATTTTGTTTCTCATTTGTTTCCTCTGTAGAAATATAAATGACTGTGCTGTTACTTCAATGTTTGTGGCAGGTGCTATCGCCTTCTTCCAGAAAATGGGTGTTGGTCTTGCAATTGGAGATTATCTTGGTACTTCTCTCTCTCTCTCTCTCTCTCTCTCTCTCTCTCACACACACACACACACACACACACGCACATTGCGGTATTACATTTTTCTTTAATTATATCTGCTTCTAATGGCACTTGCTTGTTTCCAGCAATTGGAGCTATTTTTGCGGCAACAGATTCTGTTTGCACATTACAGGTGCATTTGCAGCTTTTTGCTTTTGAAATCCTCACTAAGAAACTTCTTTCTGGCCTGATGCAATATTTATAATGCTGCAGGTGCTAAGTCAGGATGAGACACCATTACTGTACAGTCTAGTATTTGGAGAAGGCGTTGTAAATGATGCAACATCTGTGGTGCTTTTCAATGCAGTCCAGAATTTTGACCTGTCGCATATCAACACCAGTGTGGCTTTGCAGCTAATTGGAAATTTTGTTTATTTGTTTATCTCAAGCACCGTGTTGGGAGTTGTAGTGAGTCTTTCTTTCTCCCTGGGGAATGCATCTAATCTTCTGAAATACTTTCAATTACATAATACTGAACATCTTTATTCTACTGCAGGCTGGACTGTTTAGTGCATACGTCATAAAGAAGCTCTATTTTGGAAGGTTGATGACAATACCCATAATGTGTTTTTGCCCCCTATAGATATTACATTTAAAAACTGAAAATTATTATTTCACAAGAGAATTAATTTTTACCATAGAGTTCTAAGAGATTGTACTTGCACAGCTGATTTGTTTGTTATATCGCAACGAAGCACATCATGAAATTCTGAAATCTTTTACTAATCTTTTACTGGGTAGATTTGATATTAAAAGGAAAAATTAAACGGTAAGATGATGATTCGTGGATGATATCTTTGCTAATAATAACTCTCTTATCTTGTACTGATTCCCTGATCAATTACAGGCACTCCACTGATCGTGAGGTTGCAATCATGATGCTCATGGCTTACCTATCATACATGTTGGCGGAAGTAAGTTTCTGACAACCTATAAGGAGCTTTTTGATCTCGGCGCTCTCTTTTAGTGACTGATATTGAGTTCAGTCCCATGAATCATTGGAGTGGGCTTTCTTTCTAACCTCAGAGGTGTCTTGCAGTTATTCTACTTAAGCGGTATCCTCACCGTTTTCTTCTGTGGGATTGTGATGTCCCACTACACCTGGCATAATGTGACAGAGAACTCGAGAGTTACCACTAAGTATGACATTACCTTACGATTAAGACTATTCAATGCTTTTGCTGCTTCCCTTTCCATTGGTACTTGTTTTACTTTTCTTAATGAAGTATGTCTTCAACAATCATGCAGGCACACCTTTGCAACATTGTCATTTGTTGCTGAGATATTCATATTTCTTTATGTTGGCATGGATGCGCTGGACATTGAGAAGTGGAGAGTCATAAGTGACAGGTACGTAGTGTGTGTGTGTGTGTATAAACATGCACACACACATGAATATTACATGTCACAATATTTCCTGAGCAATGCAATTAAGTTGGGATCTTATGTGCTATTTGCTTGAGAGTTTTCTTAGCTTATGCTTTGTTTCATTTTTCAGCCCAAAAACCTCAATTTCTGTCAGTGCAACTCTACTGGGATTAGTTTTGGTTGGAAGAGCAGCCTTTGTTTTCCCCTTGTCATTTTTGTCTAACTTGGCCAAGAAGTCTGAGAAAATTGAGTTTAAGCAGCAAGTATGAGCTCTAGAATCTGTGTTTCAAGTGTGCAAGACCTATATTTGCTTGGCCTATCTAATAATTTTGCAAATTGTGATTTGCAGGTTACCATATGGTGGGCTGGTCTTATGCGAGGTGCTGTTTCGATGGCCCTTGCTTACAACCAGGTAAATTTTCAGCTGCCTGCTTCAATTAAAATAGTAATGCTGTATTCTGACACATAATTTAATAGAACAAATAGTTTTCCTATTGCCACTTCAGTGCGACTTATGGGGGGTGGGGGTGGGGGAGTGGGTGGGTTGGGGGTTGGCGAGGACTATACATTCCAAAATGTAGTATTAATCCAACTCCTTACTTTTGCTCGTGCAGTTTACTAGGGCAGGTCACACCCAGTTACGTGGGAATGCTATGTTGATTACTAGTACCATAACAGTTGTGCTCTTCAGCACTGTGGTAAGACATCTTAAACTCCTGCAAACGTGTGGTTACTGCTAGCTAGCACCAGGAATAGGCATTCGAGAAAATTTAAATTTATTAAGAATAGAAGAATACTCTTGACTTTTTAAATTTTTTTCCTTCTTTACACCCTTGGTCAACTTGTGTAAGTCTCTTATACCTATTTATCTTTCAAAGGATACATGCATTAGTACTTCTGTGTCCATGCAGGTCTTTGGCTTGATTACGAAACCTCTGGTGAGGTTCTTGATGCCCTCGTCAAAACAATTAAACAGAATGATCTCTTCAGAGCCAGGCACACCTAAGTCCTTCACTGTGCCACTTCTTGGTGAAAGTCAGGATTCTGAAGCAGAACTTTTTCTTGGAAATGGACTGGCTTCAGAAGCTCATGAAGGTGGTCAGACTGTAGTCCGTCCAAGCAGTTTACGGATGCTATTGACAACCCCTACCCGTACTGTCCACTACTATTGGAGAAAATTCGATGATGCTTTCATGCGTCCTGTTTTTGGTGGGCGTGGCTTCGTTCCATATATACCAGGCTCTCCAACTGAACAAAGCGTGCATGACTGGCAAGGAGAAGCAAAACACTAAGGTTATTGAACTAATTTATCAGCCTCTTGTTGCTGGGTGGCACACAATCAGTTTTGGGCTTTTCTATTTCAATCGAATTTATTCATTTTTTTTGGGTTCGTGTGGGATGATGGGGTGTCTAGATTAGTATAGATTGCGAAAAGTTTGTTTAATTATATGACACTAATTTTAACTCCAGTATTTGTGTTGAGCAGTCGTCAAACAAACCAAAGGGTATACTCGGGAGATCTGAGAGGTTTTCCCCATGTCTAGGTTTTGCGGAAACACCAAATCGGTGTGAATTTTTATTAGCAAGCTTCTTTGTATATGGTTTTCACAATTTACATGTGATGTATGGTCATGATGTAATTATTATCTTTGCTTGTGTGTAATACAGTGAAAGTTGTGTTCAGTTTGCGTTTGCTTTTTCTTGAAATTGGGCATCAGATTCCCTACCTGTTATAAAGGCCATTGAATTAAATACGTAATATTTTATTTTGTGGCCCATTTGGATACCTAAGTGGTAGCATGAAAATTGTCACAAATACATAGATGTCAAACATTAGCATGCAAAATTCCTAGGAACAACAAATCCTCTATCAAATAATTGTTCCCATTTCTCGTTATATTAGCAGTGGGCAGTGAATTTCAATAATAAATTCTCTCGAATATAAACCACATGCATAAATCACCTTTAGAAGGACAAAAGACCAAGAGGATCCAATCATGGTTTTAAAGACACGAGTCCGTCTTGCTTTGAACATGTTTTTGTACTTAATTTATAATTTTAAAAATATTAAAAAATATTTTTTAAAAAATATATTTTTAAAATATAATATTATATAAGCACATATATATTAAAATAAAAAATTTAATGAGACAAGTTCAGGGAAGTGCGGGTTTAAAGATAAAAATTTAAAATCGACCTCAAATTTATTTATAATTTAGAAAATTCGTCATGATCAGAATAGGTTCGGAGTGGATTCGGATCAAATTCTGATCCATTATCGTCCCTAAAAATGACTGTGCCCTAACTTTCATTATGAGAAAATGGATCTGAAGGTTATGAAACAGTGACTTACAAATATGTCGATCTCCCTGATGAGTGCTTCCAAAACAAATTCCACCCACCACTCCATAAACCACCTTAAAATTTTGTCAAAAGTTTTCCTCAGATTATATATCCATCCTTCCATAACCATATTTCCCTGAAGTTTTCACCTTGAGATCACATAACATCCATCCTTCATCTGAGCAGTGTTGAAAGCAAATAAAGCATGCATAAAAGGCAATCGAAACATGGCAAGTAGGGGGGTGGTAGGGGCAAAAGTATGTCGTACAACATGGATTAGAGGCTCGTACCTAATAAGTAGTATGAACTCCATCTTATATTTCATTTCACTAATACACGACATGTGTATAGTGTATAAGTACTGTATATTAGTGAAATAAAATATAAAATCAAATACTAAATTAAAACCAAAAATAGCAAGAAGTGTTCAATGGCATGGAGTTGAGGATATGGAAAATGTTGATAGATATATTCTATTTGAGTGGGAACATTTGTGGGATTATACATGAGGCTCCAATCCTTTGCACAATCCAATTCTAATCAAGATGCTTCAGTAACAAATGACAGTTCGAGGATACACTAGTCAAGCATTTCTTTTGAAGATAAGGAAATGTGATAAACCAAGACTATATTTTGCCATTGGAGGCTATGATCTGAAAATTTTTTAAGGAAAGAAGGGAAGAGAACATTTTTCTGCCTCCAAAGTGAAGAGATTGAACCTTGCATAAATGAAAATGAGGATAGAAGAAATTGATAATTACAGTGTGGCTATTTATAGAAGGGTCGTCTACCGACGAGTCTATCCTAAATTGTCGGCTCCATAAATAACTAAATGAAAATAAAATGAAATGTAACTACATGAAAAAAAAAAAAAAGAATAGTTTTAAGTATGATAATTAATTGAGAATCATATGAAAATTTAATTTATTTTAATAACAACAATTTTACATTTTTTTTTTTCACATTAGATAGAATGTGATGTGATCTTTATACATTTGTCACAAAAATTATTGTACATCAAGTTCCAGGCTCCAAGCTCCAACGGCATCAATTTGTTCGACTTATCATCAACCATTGATAACTAGAATTACATAGGTTTGGTTGGGTTAATTAGTTTGGCACCTAGACATCCTCATATACTCTTTTTTCTTTTCTTTTTTTATAAATAAATTAAAAAAAAATATCATTTTGAATATAATCATAATAATTTCTATCCAAATAACAAATCCATCATCACAACATATTAATTTATTAGTTGTACTAAAACTCTTCCACTGCTACGAAATGACAGACTATTACTGCCACGTGGAAGCCAAGATTGGCTTAAAATCAATCTTTCAAATTTATAAAAAAAAATATTATTATTTAAAAATATAAATATTGTGAAAGTACAAAAAGAAAAATGAAAATCATAGCAAACCACTCTTTAGCACTAATTTAAGCCTTCAATCAGTACTTTGAATTTTTAGTGAAATTCTATTAATCTGTACTAATTGAAAATCCCACTTGACTGTAAAGGTGATCAAGTTATTTTCCTTGATAAAATAAAGTAGAGAAAATACACAAGCCAAAAGGGACTAATTTGCACCTATTTTATTTTTTGGTCCAGTAGTTTAAAATTGTTTTTGAATAATACCCCCAAATAGAATTTTGGTTTCTGTAATAGTGTGGCAAAACCTGAATATGAAAAATAAAAATTATTTGAACTTGAAAAACATCAAAAAAACGAGGGGAAAAAAGATTTAGAATCTCCAACATTTAAATCAAATTATTAGTCAAAAATATTGGCAGATCACTTGTTACTTTCTTTGAGCAAAAAGAAAAAAAAAAGTAATTTATTTACCAAGTTAAACACTCAAACGATACTTCAAAAACCAATAAACTATCATTTTTGATTGAATTGTGGTATGAATGGGTTAGAACAGATTTTTTATGCAGAAATATATATATATATAAATATAAATTCTTATAAGTTTTTGTAAACGAATTTAAATAAATATTCCATAATTATAAAAATATTCTTTTTAATCTAAGTTTTCTAAGCATAAAAAGAACAATGAGGAAATTCAAGAATGTACGAAAATACTCTTAAACGTCTTTTGAAGTACTCAACGACTTAAAAATTAAAAAATATATAAAATATCAAATACAATAAAAGATTAAATAATAGTAAGCATCAACATTAATTAACTACTATCTTTTCACGCTTTTTTCAGTTTGTGACAAGTATATATTCTTTTTGCATTATTAAGGGAAATGCAAATTCACAAAGTTTTGGGGTATTTAAAGTAAATAAATAAATTGTCCAAAGAATTATAATGGTTTGTGGCATTGAACACCACTACTAGAGTTTGCTCAACCACTTTTCCCTACAATTAGTCGCCAAAAAAAAAAAAAAAAGGACTTGAAAATGATAAAAACCATACATTTTGTACTATAAGGTATTTATTATCCAAAATTTATAATTAGATGGAGAAAATATTTTCATTTCCTTTTGTAGATTCACATATTTTTTTAATTTTTTAATGTTGTTGATAAGTAATAAATCGAAAACACATAATTTTATACCCCTAACCAAATAATTCAAACAAGAAAAATTCATAGTATAATTTTATACAAATGTCCTAAAATAATTTTACGGGTCTATTTGGATTTGAGATTTATTATTTATTTATTTATTTTTTTGTGACTATACACGTTTTTTGGCTTTTAGCATGCATGCACACGACTTCAGCAAGTTTTTGGGTTTTTTTTTAAGCTTGTCCAGAGAAGAGAAATTAATTTGCTACAAAAGTATCAGACCAATATAAACATTTTTGAGAAACCCCATGAAATACACAATTAAATGCTCATTTTTATTATTATTATTATATTGTTTTGCATCAATAACAATGTCTCATTTTTGCAATGATAATTTTCTTTTGAAAGTATTCTCTCATTTAAATTAATAATTTAATATTTTAAATTTTCACTAAGTACTTTTAGATTAAAAAATTAGAAATAAATACAAATTTTCTATTATTTAACTTTAGTTGAAAGCCGGCATCAAGTCAAACATATACATTCAAAGTTTCAATATAAAATAACAAGTTCCTGGTAAAATTGTCAATTTTATCCAACTTCTGGCACTGTATCTATAATTTTGGCTTGAGTTAGTCGAGTAATGTTGAATAGAAATTTAATATCGAAAGTCTCAAATTTAAATTATCTGCTTCACTCGTTTTTTGTCAATTGTATTGGATTTACCTAATATGATTTATCCTTTCATATAATTTGTAAGTTATTATACGAAAATGAGGTTTAGACAATGCACAGTCATTAAAAAAATATATATTAATTTTAAATTAAATTTAATTCTCATCTTGTTAAATATTATTAATGGAACTCAAATTTTGCACTTTATAGGAAATGCATAGAAGGTTAAACCACAAAAAACAAAAAGAAAAATATGGAAATTCCTAATTTTTGAATTATGCCTTCATTTTTGCGTCAAATTATGTGTTCTTTGTGCATTGAGTCATAAAAAGACTAAATATCTAATAATAAATCAACTATAGTCATAGCAAACCACTTGTAAAATAAAAAAAAATATTCTTGTTATTTAATTAGTGGAGTCAAAAGTATTATATTTTGGATTTTTCTCAAGGAACAAAAAATTTGACATATCGGTGGATTTGACCAATTAAGTTGGGCAAGAATTAAACACTAACCCACCCCACCCCCCTCCATCCCATATCCCAAACAAAGCCCAATATCCCACTAAACTCGCATCCAAACACTCCGATTTCGATACAAGCCAAGAAAGCATAGAGAAAAACAAACAAAAACTCAAGAAAAAGTGCCTATAAAACAGCGGAAAGCTTCCTCACTTCTCACTGCTCTCTTGTCTCTCTCAACTTCTTCTGCTACCATACAAAAACTTCACACTCTTCGTGCTCTCCGCCACCCTCTCTTCTGTCCCTTTTCTTCTCCAATTTTCAGATCCATTATTTTCTCTTCTTTTTGATCCCATCAGAATGGCTTCTTTTACTGCTTCATCTGTTTCATTATCCTCTGTTTCTTGCTCATTCAAGCCAAACCAGGTTGCTTTCTTTGCTATATAATCAATTTTCGGCTTATTTCTTGTGTTTTCTGTAATTTTCTTTTGTTGGAGAGTGGATAGTTTTTTTCGAAAAATTAATTGGTTTTTTGGTTGTGCATTGTGTTCAGTATAAATCTTTGTGATACAGTATGATCTTTAGTTATGAGCTTTTTTTTTTCCTTTTTTTGGGGGGTGGGTGGGTGTTGGGGTTGAATGATTTCCTGCTTAAAAATCTGATCTTTTTTAGTGGGTTTTCATTTTTTTGAAAGCATATGCATGGGGTTGTGAGGCTTTCTGGTTTCTGATATTTAGTCATAAACTTTTCATTATAATTGGCTTTCTTGTAAAAGTACTGATCTTTTCAAATGGATCTTGAGTTATTTAGTTTTTGTAATTGTAAATCTGTATTTTCTTTTTTGAGTTATTTATTGATTTTCATGTTAAAGATCTAATCTTTTTCATTGGTTTATAGGCTTCTTAAGCTCGGCCTTCCTGGTTATTAGTCGTCATGATCTAGTGTTGCCTATTTTTCCTTTTTTTTTTATTGACTGATTACCGTGCAAAAAAATCAGTTTGTTGTTATGGATTTAGGTGTTTGGTTATAACTTATAAGTTTGAGCTTGCTCAATGGATTTCTGCAAAAAAGAAACAAACAAATAAATAAATATAACTTTTTAAGCAGGTAATAAGGTTTTGGATTATATGCCTCAGTTTTGTTTATGTATAAGCTCTTCTTTTATTGGTCTTTGATGCATGTTTTTTGAGTATAAACTATCTGAACTGGTTTACATGTTAAATACCTGTGACTATCTTTACATAATTCATGATTCCTGAATGCTGATTCGGTTTTCATTATGGAATGCGCTAACAATATTGTGACTCATTATCCTCAGTAAAATTCCCAGCAAATTGAACAGACCTTCTTAATATTAAAAGGGGATTGTCTTAACTAGAATGATGCAACAATTATAGTTCTTTTGTGAATTTTCAGCTGCATTGCACTTTTCAGAAGACTCTGCAGCTCTGTTTTCTTTGTGCATTTCTAAACTCAACACAAATGAACCATTAAAAAAATATAAAATGAACGACATTGTAATTAGTTTGTTTTCTTCCACCAATATGATTGATCATGGGTTAGGATATTCAAGATTAATTTCGTTTGATAGTTATGTTTGTTAACGCTGCATTCCTCTATTCACGTTTCCCTGATGTTATAGTTTTGCATTTAACCAGGTTTCGAATTTGAGGAAGGCTTCACTTTCTTTCGGTGGAAAGGGCTTCCCTTCTCATAGGTTGCCGGCCCTTCGTTTCCGAGTTGCCTGTGCGGTAAGATAATTATGGCCATCATCTATTTTCTCCATCGTTTAAACTTCTCGCATTTTGCTTTACTTTTTACATGGCTGCTTGGAATCAAGTTACCAGTCGTTCAGGCTAGGTCTTGCTGCAAAATCATTGCAATTTTTTCGAAAAGAAAATTTGAGATGTATCTGATTAATGTGCATGGAATGCATAGTTAATCAGTGGCATCCATCTTTTGCAGTGCCCTCATACTTTCCTCTCCATGTAAGGAGGGAAAGATGTAGGTATAGTTCATATTTTGTCGGATTAAGAGCGTCTTCTTTATCACTATGCATGACTAGAGGTTGCATTTTCATTCCAATCTTAATTTTGCTTTCGTATGTCCCAGAAATTTCCAGCCAGACTTTCTAATTCATACCTCTCTATTTCAAAATCAAGTATCTCTCTTCATGGTTCAGAAATGCTTATTTGATGGGTTTTCTTTTAGTCAATTCATGAGGGTTGCAATTTAAACCTATGGCATTGTAGTTTAGAATTACATCCATTTAGAAAAACCTGCATGTGATTAGATAATATTGTCCTATTTACAATGTTTTGTCAAATTGATTTTTACCCCGTCAATCTCTTACATGAACACATGCAGCACAGTTGCAAACAAACTATGGATGATGTTAATGACAATTCTGAATGGTTCTTTTGAGCAGGCCAAACCAGAGACAGTGAACAAAGTGGTTGAAATTGTGAGAAAGCAATTGGCTCTTCCTGATGATCGTGACGTCAGTGGGGAGTCAAAGTTTGCAACACTTGGTGCTGATTCACTTGACACGGTAATGCTTCTGCTGTTATGACAATGTTGTGGTATAGTTGGTGTTTGTCTAGTGCATAATCGCATATTAGCATTGCTAACCTTTAATCAACTCACTGATTTGTCACCATAACATCTTTACATTTAGTTTATATATGCTTATATATTTTTGCTGTCTCCCTAAGGTTGTTATGGTGTCGTTTGTAAAACTGTTACTAGCTATTTTATCTAGAATATATGAAGTCTACTCTGTAAATATCATAGTATTACATGATATAATGACTTTCATGGTGTGGTGTGGGCATGCAATCTCATAATCCTACTTAAACTTATTAATTTTTTGTCTAATCCCATTTTGAACTGATTATAAAAGTTTGGGCATAATGAGTGATTAAACATAAATGTTCTAATCTTGCTATATCCATCGAGAACTAATGTGCTTATTTTATGTACCAAATGCTATCAAACACCTCCTTGGATAAAAGTCATTCAGACTTTACATTGTGAACGGAGATATTTTTCACTTCATGAATATGTAGTTGATTGGCTTACTAATTTGGCTTAGTTGTAGGTTGAGGTTGCCACAGACGGATGTTATCCTATGGATTAGAAAGCATTGAATGAATATAGTATTAACTTGGACTTCGTTAATGCCAGTATATAAATCACTATTGTCCTCAAGTAAAAATTTTGACAGATCCTACATGATCAGATTTAGCTTAGCAGGTTTCTCTGGCAACTTGAATATTTATTACTTTTATTTATTAAACCTGAGAGCTTTGTGTTTTGTCTCCCCTTTCCCCGAACAATCCACCCCTTAAGAAGAATGAACGATTGGCTCTTTTTGCTTATTTTTTACACTTGGAACTTGATTCCCATGAATTTGTTCTTAATGATTGTTTCGCCATGACAACTGACTGGTACTTATTTTCTCCATATAGGTTGAGATTGTCATGGGACTTGAGGAGGAGTTCGGAATATGTGTTGAGGAAGAAAGCGCCCAGAGTATCACAACCGTTCAAGAAGCAGCAGATCTCATTGAGAAGCTCTTGGAAAAGAAGTGAAGAATTGAGAAAAAAAATTTGCACCTGGTTTTTCGCAATATCTTTTTTTGCGTGGTATAGGGTCCTTGGTACTTCGTCAGAATGAACCTGACCCTGGTACTTTGTTAGAATGAACCTTGTCTAGTTGTTGCAGTACTTGTTTTTATTTCTTTCAAGGATCTAGCTTGTTTTGTTTGCATTTTCCTGTTAAGACTTCCGACCGGTCTATATCCAAAGTTATAATTTTTGTTTCTTTTTGACATATGTCTGATGGAATGATCTGTAGTGTCATCTGAATGCATGTTATTCTGTGGAAGAACTCTTTCTCGTACACTCAGTTCTGGATATCTGAGTCTTGAGTATAATCCTCATAGCACTCTGGCTGTATGAAGAATAGATTAAATTCTCATTGCTGAAGCTAGTCATATTGCCTTGGGGCATTTTTAACTTTTTTTATGTAGGATTCAAAGAATTCCGAAGTTCATTTAATATTTGTTACCGTGTAATCTTCAAAACCCTTAACAGTGTAACTTTTTGCTTTCATTTTCAACAATTTTATTAGTCTTTACAATGCAAAATAACAGCATACAGCTCTGGCACTTCAAAGGTACCAATAACACAAATTTTGTTCTACCTCGTTGGTACCAATATAGTGCAAACATTGTTCAATGGCTAAGCAGTCCCAAGATATGTCAATATTTCACATATTGATGTCGTTAAATACACATTTATGACTCGAAAATCTCACATATCATTTACGCCTTAAAAACCCACTCAAATAGTATTCAAGCGAGTTATTTGAATTTTCCTAAAAAAATATATGTAAATTGAATTGATAAAAGAATACTCTGAGGTACCTAGGCAAGAAAGCATCAAAGAGAGTTAACAGTAGGGAAAACTGGGAAAAAAGCTACCACAGAGCCCCAATTCATTTGACAGTAGAGCACAGACAAGTAGATCAATGGCCTGAACCTCAATCCTTCTTCCTCCCAACCACTACCACCCACCCCCAACCACCCCACAACAAAAAACACAAAAAACAACTGTGTTTATACCAGTGATGATTATTATGAAATTAAACCAGGAAACACCTTGTAGTGCAATATACAGTCATCTAATGCAATCATGTGAACTTTGAACTATCATTATAGGGTGGCCACTCCACTTGATATTAACAATATCCTCCAGCTACTACTAGCAAAGTCCCGACAAATTTACTGAACTGGAAAGGATACAACCTTTTTCTCCCTTTTGCCTTTGAAATTTAAGAACTCAACCTTCAACTTCACACCAATCTTACTTTACTTCCATACTCAAACAGTGGAGCTAAAAATCTTCCTACATTTTAAACTGCATAATGTATAGGAATCTCACCATCATATGTGCAAGAAATACCAATCAAGAAACTCAGATCAAATCTAGACCCCTAGTAATTTATAAGAAAATGACATACATTATCATATACAGTAGAAAGAATAAAACACATCAACTTCAAAGCTGGAGAAAAGCAAAGAAAAGGGTACAAAAGTACCTCACACAATGAAAACCACCACTAACCAAAAAGCCAAGAACCGCGGAAAAACATCAAGTCCAAACCCTTTCATTAAAATTTGAGACTCTGCCGATGAATCCTGAAACGAGCCAGACGGTGCAAAGGCGGTATCCAGGCCGGTAGAGCCCGTTATATCCGGGTTTGGTGGGCTACGAGTGGAGGGAATTGTTGGCATGAATGATCCCGTCGGAGGATCTGCCGTGCCACCGGTAGAAGGCAAGAGAGGAGCAATGTCAGGTGGCAATTCTGTGTATGAAGAGAGTGGAGGATTTGGCAGCAATGCTGCTGGTGCTGATGAAATAGCAGGTGTTTCTGAATTGAGCTTATTTGAAGGCAATGCAAGTATGGATGAGGCCACAAAGGTTGTAGTGATGGCTGCTGCAAGAAAGCCTAAGGAAGCCATTGTAATGATAGTAGAATGAAGTTGATCGCACCTCTATTTGATGGAATTTTTTGCTACTATGATTAATGAAATGAAAAAGGGTGTGAAATCAATATGGGGTAAAGTGTCACAAGAATTTGTGATCATTAGGCAGTTGATGAATATAAGTAATGGATTGCATGTGGTGGACAGGTGGGGAGAGGTTAAGGTTGTTTGCTAGTGAACTTGATTGGCGCATGATTCCTTCTAGCCCGTGATGTTGAGTGCTTAATTTGAATACCCAAGTCACGGAATTACTTGTTTTGTAATTAATTGGACTCGAGTAAATTGGATTTGGTCGTTTTCAGCCAGACTTGCTACTATTCAATTCTCCTATAGATTCCTCCGTTGACATGATTTTCCTTTTGACACAATTACTTTTAGTTCTACTCTCAAGTGTGCCATTCTGTCAAAGCTACAAAGATTAGGTTATCAACTACTCCATTGAAAAAAAGAGAAAAAGTGTTTGTTACTAGCTACAAATTTCAAATTAACCTAACAACTTTATCTCAAGGCCTTGATTCCTTTCTACTTTACTTTCCTGTCTATTTCTGTGTCTAATTTTACAATGACAGAGGCATTTGATTCTCTCTTCTTTCTGATGCATTTCATGGAGAGAGATTGAATTTTGGCCCTATATCAACTGTTACCATATATACAGATAGATGTTGCAAATGTTTTCACTATTTGGAAGTATTCTTGCAAGTTTAATGTCCTCAATCAAACTGTCATGAGACTAAGTGCAAAAGCAGAACAGGTTTTACCATAATTTCGATGAAATTATTGGAATTCCTCTTATTTTCCAGGATACTAGAAGGGAAATCCCTTAAATAAGAGACTAAATTCTTTGCCAGAATCAGATATGCAAGACAAAAAATTGGATGATAGAAGAAGAAATGGTGTTGAATTCAACACATATTCATTATGTTACAAATATTACATGGATACTTTAATACAAAAAAATAAAAAGCATGAATAGATCACCGTCTGTGCTAACACAGCTGACGCACTTCCAAGGTTGGAAATCCTGTTTGTTTTAGTAACTATTTTGGTTCCTGTAAGATAGCAAATCAACCATCAGTCCCAAAAGGATTTTTCCGAATTTAAAGCTAGGGATGAAATATACTGAGCAAGACAAAGTACATGAACAATACAAACCTCCGGAACTAAAAGCTAGCGAGGTACCCTCTGCAACTCCAGTGCTACCTGAAAGGAGGCATCAGCAACACTTTTTATGCTAGAACCTCTAAGATTCGAAACAAATGCTTCAATTTTTGCCAACTCCAATTTACAAATGGATAGTATCATCGCATGTAAAAGATACTGTCGACAAGAAAACCCAAGAGCATGCAGAATTCGCTCTACCACCAAGTGGGAGACGCCATGGAGAGCGGACTCAAGGAACACAGAGACCTTGTAGAGATTCATGAGAAAGTTCATGGTTGCTTCTCTTGGAGCTGCCTTGAACAACAAAACCAAACATTCAGAGGCCAAATCTGCAATATTGACCTCACAGGACTTACTCAGTTCCAGCAAGACTCCAACATTGCTGCCAAAGTCTACTATATCTTTTATGCACTGTTGCTGGTCAGCAGTACTTTCTCGAGAACCATCATATAAGAGTGTGGGTTGCTTTGAATAGACAAAGCCTGTCTTAGAGCTTGCAGAGCGTAAAAGGAATGCCCTACACAGACCAAGTGTTGGCTCAATGAAATCTTCCATCTCCTTGGCATATACAAATTCTAAAAGATTTCCAATCTTTCTCACTACTTTTAATTGGGAGATGATCTTGGTTTCTAGTTCCGGGGCAGATGCCAGAGCCAGACAAAGCATTACATTGCTCACATTTATAGTTGAAAAATCACCCAGCAAAAATTCAAAGCACTGTGAGACTGCTTTCATGTGAAGAATGTCGGACATTTTTATGTAATTGGACTCAATGAGCATCACAAGCAGTTTCTGAGCATACATGGGAATGGGGTCTTCATCCTCAATCAAAGATGGATAGAGAGGGAGGAAGTGAATATTAGACACAGACTTCAAATCTTCTGGCCTTTGTTCATCATCTAATGCTTCACTCAGAAAAAGGACCATCACATCAAAGAAAATCTTCAAGCATAAAAATCGGGCATCTCCATCTTTGTTTCCCTTGTACAGAGAAGCCAGGCTGGGAAGAACCTGGCGGATGAAGATGATGGGGTTATTGTTGATTGCTGTTGGCTCCTCTGAGATTAATTCCAAAACGCGCAGAAGAGTTATCTGAAAGTCATCCCTGCCCTGAATCAAATAATAAAGTAGACATCATTGTGCAATCAATTACCTGATAGCATATTACAGCCATTGTAAACCCAAACTTGTAGACAATGCAAAGTATTTCTGATTGCAACATGCTTGAATTCTGCACTTTATAAGGAATAGACAAGCCTTTTTTTCAAGAAAAATCCAAAAATAATCACTACAAAAAAAATGTTTCCAGCATATGATGGCAATATTAGATAACGCAGAGGTGAGTGTGACGATGCAGTTAAAGATGGAATGATCCCATCACTATACAAATACATAAAGCATTTTATAATTGTATAATTTACTTGAAGAGATGGGCAAACAACAAATATGGGTGGCCCATGCAAGGAAGAGTGTGCTGAAATAAGTGGTGGGATTGATGCTGAATGTAAATCATCTTACAGCTGCAGAACCCTTTTATGTCATTATTAATTTCCTAGTGCAATGGAAGGTGATTTATAACTAAAAAGAAATATACAATAAGAAATTTGGAAGATTATAAATGAGATTAATAGGCAATCGAATGCATTTTACATTTACAAAGTACAATATCCTAGAAAATCATCATATTAATGATTACAAGCATGCGAAGCAAAAACGCAGTTGAAGTTGACAGTAAAATTAAAACATGATTGTAAGCTGCCAAATAGTACATCCTACTCTCTTAGGTATCAGATTATAGTTCAGAAAACCTACAATTAATGGAATTCTACTGTCGAATATGATTGATAGTAGGTTTTAGACAAATAAACTCTGATTTTGTTTTAATAATTTGTTCTTCAAGTAATTAACATATCCAACAATAACCAGCAATTAAGCAAGTTCTGGCACCTGGAAAAAGCATTAATAATCTATATGACTTGGAGAAGTTGATAAGCAGAAAAAAACAGCTTCATTCTTCAGTTATATACCTGGAAAGGCAATTCTGCCAGTTTAAGTAAATTTGCCACCAGCTGCAGAACCTGTGGAGTGACTACTGAATTCTTGAATGAAGAGCTCCCTAAAAGATGGAGAACCACGGGAAAGAAATGAATACTGTTCTTTGGAGAACTTCGACTGTTGAGACCAGCAATCTGCCCATGACGTCTGCCTCCCATAAGTTGCTGAATATCTCCAGTTATAGTTTCCAGCAAACCTGGTAAAGTTGACACCACAACATGCACAAATGCCTCTAGACAATGCTGCACATATTTATCTTTCTCTTTTGCAAGCCTATCCACAGCTGATAGTAATCTTGCATTGCAGAAAAAAAGTGCGAGACATCTCTTCCCATTTTTACAAAGTAGAGCCACAAAGAGGAGTGTCTTTCCCCTAAGGACTTCACTTCCCTGCTCAATAAGAGACATGAGATTTGAAACAAGATTCTTGTCTTCCATTAAAGGAAGAAGGTAACGCCCAACATTTGTAAGCAAATGGCTTCCAAGCATTGCCATGTTTAGAAGGTTCAAGCAGATTTGCTGCTCACGTTGATTGCCCTTAAAAAGACTAGAAGTAATGTCCTTCAGCGGAAGTTTCTCAATAACCTGTTGAATGCTAGGTGGGCTGAAACGAACCAGACGAACCAAACATGATCCGGCAGTGAGTCTCATGGTCTCTTGTTTTCCTGGAGCCCTAAATATATAACAAAGGTTGCTAATTACATCTTGGCTGGTGAAACGAGTGGCCCAATATCCTCCATGACTAGAGATGTTCTCTATAGTTCTTAAAGCATAAAGCTGAGTAAGATCATCCTCTCCTTTCCGCAAGACAGATGAGATCAAAGAGACTAATGAATTTGGAACCTGACAAAAGATAGAGAAAATTACATTGAAAATTAATATCAAGACAAAAAAAATCTGTACAAGTATAAACATAGTAAAGAATATATGCAAGTTTGAACACAATACCAGTTAAAGATAAAGGTAGATCTCTTGAAAATTATTAATTATTAAGATCAAACTCAGTTACATGAAGGCAAAGCAAGAAATTAAACAGATCAGGTTAACATGTTCCAAAGTCATGGCAATACAGAAAGAAGCTAACCTGCCAGCTAGAAGAGGCTCGGCTGTCTTTAGATGGAGATTCCTGGGAATTATTATCCCTAGCAGGATCATTTAGAGTAGATATGTAAAAGAGCAGCTCACCCATAGCAGCCATAGAAAACCTTCTCACTTTTTCCTGTCTGTCTCTGAGGCCATCAGTCAGAGCACCTAAAATTCCAGAATTTGCCAAATCATCTCCAATGAAAGTGGAATGGCGAATCAACAGGCCTATAAGTGACGACAGTTGTACACGCAAAGCCAAAGCCTTAGACTGCCTTAGCATTTTAACAAGAACTAGCATTATTGGCCCATTTGTCAAAATATTGGCGGCTTCAGCATTAGTGCTTAACATCTCAAGGTACCTAATCACATTTTGCTTCTCACCATTAATGTTCCCATTCATGATACTTACAATTCTATTGTACAGAACATCCAATTTATCCTTAGGCAATTTTGTAAAATCAGGTGGGGGAAATGCATGGAATGGAAGGGAAGGAATTGCATCTGATCCTTTCTCAAATTTTTTGCTAGGCATTACTGGCCTAACTGAGAGATCGGATGGATGCCATAGCACCTCTGAGAGGTCCGAAGATGATTTTATTGCATCAAAGTCAAGGGCACGCCCAGAAATATCTTTGATCCTTGGAGTCTTCATTTGAGGACTAGCACTGGGTGGTGTGGCTGCTGCTGGGCTCACTTCCATGTGTTCTGAAGATGATTCATGTTCTTGTGCTTTTGAGTCATCCAGTAAAGGTGTGTCTACCGCATTTGATGTGTCTGACTGGCTCATTATGTTGTCCATCTCTTCAAGTTTCCCCTCATGCTTTCTTGGAGTTGATAAATTATCTTCAGTGGTAGAGGCATTATCAGACCCTTCAGTTTCATCAGGTCCCTCATCTTCTGTGTTCTCATTAAAATCGAGTTCCATGTCATTGTTTTCAATTTTGACTTCTGCATCATTCTTGCAGCTATTAGGTAACGGCCTTCGGTAGTTCTCTTTCTCATTTTCCCTCTGCAGGTTAGATTTTGCAATTCTTGAAAGCCGCAGGAGATTCAAACCGCCCATATTATTTGAAGCATCTTTGTGCTTTCCATCAGGTATTCTGCCCGAAGGTTTTGTTTGAGTTTTACGGCCGCTATATACACCCTTGACCGGTGTTTCTTCCCCTTTCACTGCAGCAGTAAAATTCTCTTCTTGTTTACTAGGCGCTCTTGAATCTTTTCCACAAGTGTTAGGTGGGGTCTTGTTTCGAAGAGGTCTATCTCCATTGCGCTCTGTAAGACGTGGTTCAGAAGACAGCTCAATCATGTTAGTAAAAGCAGGCTGAGGAGGTAATGTCAACGGAACAAATTTTGTTCTCCAAAAAGCATGATTGCAAAGTTCAGGCCACTGTATCCTTTCAGCTGGATCTTTGATCAAGAGAGAATTTATCAAATTTACAAATGGACGGGTTGGAGTTCCAGGAAAAGCAGGAGGTGCATCTAAAAGAATTGATTTTGCCAGCTGAGTGAATTCCTTGTCAACAAATGGAGGCCTGCCAGTATAGCACTCATATAGCACACAACCAAGAGCCCAGAAATCAGAAGCATATGAATGAATCCCTCCATCTTGGAACAATTCAGGAGCCATGTAACAAGGAGTTCCACGTTTTGCTTGTGGTAACTAGGCAAGCATGTGAAAACATAAATAGAAGATTCAAGTGGAAAATAAGACAAATTAATATATGGAAAAGCAAATGACAATTTCATTATATAAATCAAGTTAACTATATTAGTTAGTCGTACTTCCCAATGAGAAAAAAAATATTAACTTGAAAACCCACCTGAGAAGCAGGTGTCATGGATATGTCACTCAGTTTTCTCGCTAATCCAAAGTCGCATAGCTGCAGTAGAACACATTAAAGGGGAGCTCTTTGTCAGAATTTCCAAAACACTCGCAATGATCAATGTGCGAGAGGGGAAACATAATACCTTTGTATGTCCATTTTCATCCAGTAGAATGTTTGATGGTTTTAAGTCACAGTAAATAATTCCCTTTGAATGCAAGTACCTGTTCACGAGGCCATTAATAATTGAAAAACCATCTAATTGTTATATTGAACAAGAAACTGAGGCAAAACTCTGATTCTTACTGCAGAGCTCTAACAAGGTCATGAGCCAAATCATGTATAGAATCTTCGGGAAGCTTACCATCCTGCCATTCAGCCATTAAATCATTGTTAAAACCATTAGACATTAGTCAAAAGTTCCAAAAAATGAATTTTGGGCTGATAAGAGAAGCATACAAGAGGAGTACGCTCCAATCCATAATATGTAACACCAACCGCAAAAAGTGAGTTGATTAACGATCATACTTTTAAGTGAGCAAGCAAACCAAAAAAAATTGGCTTCGTTCGGCTCTTGTGCAAGCATAAGTAGAATACAATGGGCTTAGGCTTATCAAGCCCAACAAGCTGAGGTGATATCATTTCCAATATAAAATACAAAGTTCATGCACAAGCTTCAGCTTGTGCCATGAGAGAAAATACATGTAATAAGCCATAGTGTTTTTAACAACTAATATATTTAAAACTAAATAGACTCAATTACATAAAACTAATTGATTAAGTGTTGCAAGTTTGTGAGCTGCTATTACCAAGCACAAGATCAGCTCACTGAATATCTTAGCCTGCTACGACTGAAATTCCTAACAGAGCCAGCTTGGCAGGCATTCATCATGACCTTCCTCCTTTCATACTTTCAAGAGGACAGTCTTCTCGTTATTTAATTGGAAAAGGCCCAGGATAAGGAATTAATAAACAAGATAATAAAGAAATACGAATCTTATTCTGACTAGTATTCAAGACAGATTACACATTTAGGACCTAATAAAACAGCCAGATCTGCTCTTGCATCTTGATGCATTCAAACAAATTGCGATACATGACTAGTTAAACAACCAATCACCTGTTGCAATAAAGTCATTAGATCTCCTCCAACACAGTACTCCAAAACTAACCACAAATGAGCTGATGTTTCATACCTACAAGTCAGTTAATAAGACACCAGAGTAAGAATAAATAATCCAATTTAATACTAAAGGCATCATCAACTTCTAGTATTATAGTAATCAATGAAGCGAACTTGTATTTAATCTGCCATGTGAAAGAAGATTTACATCTCCATGTAGCAGCAAATCTTACCATGAGTAGAACTTTAGCACATTAGAGTGATCCAGAGTGTGAAGAACTCTCACCTGTAATCAAAATATAACCAAAGAATTTAAGAAAGCAGAAATCCAACGTAGGGGAAAAAATAGCATACACATTTATGCATGAGTTCTTGTAACATCTAAATGTCTTCATAGTGAATGCCTCCACTGAAAAATCCACAGAAAATCATTGTTGAAATGCATGCATTCTATCCTTTAGTTTCTGAGGTGCTCCACTAATTGAGCAGCATAAGGCCCAGAAACTTGAAAGTTAAAGACTTAAATAGAGCCATTCATGTATAGGTTAACAAGTCGCGAGGCACCACAATAAAATCTTTCTCCAATAAGTACAGATATGGGCACCCGATGAAGTTAGGTGCAGCCTGCATTTGCGGCTCTGCAATATAGAAATAATATGTGACTTTTTTTAGGTGGAAACAGGGGCTGGATAGATTATCTGATTGTACAATTTGAAGTAAGAACATCAGATAATAATCATGTGACAGCATATTAATAACATCACTTGTTGATGCATCATATCATCAACCATTAAATACAAACTGTATGATTCTTCAAGTGTGTTTTAAGGTCTATGAGTAGTTTTAAGGACTCTTTTCTTGCACCAAACAATATGATATATTGTTACTCACCTTCAGTTGAAACGGAAAACACCATAGCTTCAAAATTACCAGCTAATAATAGAAAAGTATAGGAAGTATAATTGCAAAACTCTTAGTAACTACTGTTTTCACCACGAAGGTACTAGTATGTGCGCCTAATGGAGAGAGCGAAAGGGAAAAAGTAAGTTCAGCTAAGAATCAATTTTAAATGGAGGGATCCACGTCAAGCCCGAATTTCGAGTTCTTACGGGAATCAGCAAATTAATAAAACTAAAATTCAACAGCAACCCACTTCAAGCTCAATTTACTGAAAAACAGAAACTTAGCAGCAACCCACTTCGGTATCAGCTACCTGAATTGCATTTTGCAGGAAAAGAACTAATATACATGAAAATCCACTTCAACAAAATCCATTACTTTATTGAACTGGCCGCATAAATCAGGCCGTAAAAATTACTTCGAAATGCCAAAAAACTAAATCAAAAAATGGAACAAACTGTTAGTACAAATGCTTACTTCTTGAAGAACCTTGCTCCTATGAGATTTATCCACGCTCTTAATAGCGAAATACTCGATAGTCTTCTTCTTTCTTCCTTTGTACACAGTCTGCCACCACCGTATAATGTCACAGAAATACATGAAATACACACCTAAAAATCGAAATTTTCTCGCATATGGAATAATAGTTGAATTAAAATTACCGAATATTTGCCGCGGCCGATGGCTTCATAAATGTGGTAGTGATTCATGCTTGGGACTCTCCAAATCTGAGTCAATCGATGTTTTCTGTGTGTGTTGTGCGTGTGAGAGAGAGAGGATGACAGAGAGAACGAGAGCGGGGAGAAAGGACTGATTGAAATTCAAATTTGGGAGAAATGATAAAGGGATATAGTGTAAGCTGTAGCCAAACAGTACCCTAAAAATTTAAATGTTTCTTTATTATTTTTATTTTTTTCATTTTCTTGTTTTTCAGTTGGGCTTTTTCTTAATTTACACTAAACTCCCCTATACTTCATTATAATTGTTGTAATTACTGAGTAGTTTAACTATGAGTGTACATAAATTTGCTCCACCCGATCGATCAAACCCAAACCATTCATAACTCGTTGAAATTATATTTTTAATAAAAATAAATAAATTTTATATATTAAAATCCACTATTTTTGAATTATTTAACTAGTTGCATTTCACTTTATTCGTAATTCAACCTCTATATACACATATACATATATACATAATATATCTCTGTTACCTTTATTTAATTATTTTCTTATATTTTAATGCACACTTACCAACTTTTTAATTTTTACAAAACTTTCTTATATTGAGACTTTAATTTTGTTTAGTGGACTTTTTCTTTAGTATTGACTTTATTTATAATTAAAAATATATTTTTTTATTTTCTACTTATCATTATACATTTGAGTTACAACTATAAATAAATTAAAATATGAGAGAGTGCACTTCAAATTTATTAAGTCGTTGCCCAAATTATTGATAAATTGAACTATATCAACTTGAACCTATTGTTTTGAAATAATAATTAAGTAGTTTTAATTTAACTGAATCTATTATCAACCCACACTTATGGAGGTGGGTTAAATTTTTTCACTGCTCGATTATATCACATACACCCCTAAATTTAACACATTTCACTAATTTATCTGTTATAAGTATAAAATTATATGTCCTAAGTACATTATATATTCTAAGTTAGTATTCACCATTTTTCAACCTGTGCTAAATTTGGTAACAATTACTACAACTAGAACATTTGGATTTATTTATAAATCAATATTTACTATATGGAATGTGAAGTAAGAATGAAAGAGTTGATGTTGATACTTGATATATAACATTCCTTTTCTCAACATATCCTTGTATGTTCTGACATTACTTAGTATCCATTTGTATTTTGCTCAAAGTATCCTAAAATGAAAATGAAGTCTTGTAATGAAAGATGTAATGTTTATTTCAAAGTAAATAATAAGGACGCTAATAGAGTGAGATTGTCGAAATTTGAGACCCATCCCATCAATATTTTTTAGGATTTAGATCCAAAGTTGAACTCATCTGAACCAAAACCTAATCTGATGGTTGAACCCGTTATATAATTTTGAAAATATTTAAAAAATAATACTACTATATTTTTAAAAAATATATATTTAAAAAATAATCACACACACACACACACACACACACACACATATATATAATCAAACAAGATAGAGGGCAGGTTTGAAAATTGAAAACTAAAACCCGCTCCAAACTTATTTAAAATATTAAAAATTTACCTTAATGATGACATGTCCATGATGAATCTGGATTTAACTCGGCCTTATTATCATTTTTAATAAAAGTTAATGTAGTTAAACACTTTTCAAGATAATAGAAAGTGTGCTTATTTTTGAAAATAAGATTGAGCCAATTTTTTTTTAGGGACATATAAATAAATTTGGTGTTTGAAAATCAAAAGACAATAAAATAATGAGAAATTAGAATTCTATTGATAACAATTTTGACTACAATCTACAGATCAAATCCTTTGATTTTTCCCTTCATGAAAAAATAATAAGTGGAATTTAGAAAATTGAAGTCTTTTAAAGTTGATTTTGATTTTCATAACATTAATTTGAGGGCTTATTATTGTAATATTGAATTAAATACTATCAAATAATTTATAAAATTGAAGACTTGAGAGTAAATCTCCTTCAAAAAGTGAATGCACTCTTATATAATGTCACTTCAAAAGTTTAACGACATAATATTGAATCAAATATTATAATTGGCTGTAAAATTTAAAACGAACAATTTGAATTCGTTTGGAATAAGTTGGATGTTTTTTAATTTAATGAAGTTTGACAATGACATTTCTTGCGCTAGCTCTATACTTGTAAAAAATATGAGCTCTATAACCCCTTTATATGGGTGTTTGAGATAAAAGAGTCGTAATCTACTTGAATTTATTATATTTTATATTTTGTATATTTTATTTATCATGATATGAATGGTTCATATATTTAAGTAATGTGAGCAATTTGATTAGTTTTTTATCTTTGCTACAATTTTAAAGCTGTAAATTTAAATATTTGTTGTATTATTGGTGATACAAAAATAAAAAATCGTTACTAAACAATAAGGGTTTTAACGTTAACACTTGTTTATGAGATTAAGTATTTATGCGCATATTTATCTATAATAAATTAATGTTTAACGTTAGCAGTCGGAGTAAAATAGTACAATAAGTTAAATGAATTTACGTATTTGTTGTGTCATTTTTTATACATAAATAAAAAATCGGTACAAACAAATAAGGTTTCAATCAAAAATTAAAATAATAATACAACATATACGAATATTATGCATCTTTATAACCTTTCATCTTTTTTCCATAAAAAAATTTACCATTTTTTCTCAACTAAATAAAATTTAGAAAAATATAATGGCAGTATAAAGTGCTAAAAGTATAAGAAAAATTAGAGAAAATATTTTTTTACTAGTAAAAAACTTAGCATAAGAAAATATAAAAATAAAACTTTCTTTCCCCCATCTAAAGGTTTTTATGTGTTTTGAATGACATTCAACATCATTTATTTATAGTAGAAGAGTGTCTAAATTGACATCTCCAAACTTACTCAAAATGCACTTTAAATTTATTTCAATTATACTTTAAATTCACATATCTTTTTTAGATTAAAAAAATTTCATATATTTTTCTCCATAAAATCAACTGATTTTAGAAAAGTGATCAACATGAAAGTTGTGTATTTGTCTGTTAGCTTCATTTTTTAACTTGAATCGCCTAATTCCAAGCACTAGGGAGAAAGTTAAGATTGATTTAAAAAAATATGTCGGCATAGATAGATTATTTCAAATACACACACTCAGACGAATTTTCTGCTATAATCAATGTTGAATTAAGCTGAAACAACAAAGTTGTAGTTATATATCTTGATTTTAAATGAAGTAAGATTTGGGCCTATAAAGTTTTTGAATATGAAGTTATGCTCAAAATATGAAAATTGTACAAGTTTGAAAATATACTTATTTTGAATTTAATGCAAATCTAACAATTACTTGCAAAGTCAAAGTGATTTATTGCATATATTTTGATTTGCACATTATGAATTTAAGTAAAAATGTTAATTTTCTTTTAATTGGAATGTTTTTTTGATTTAATAAAATATTATTTTTCAATTTGCTCACGAAACGTATTGTCTTCTTTGGTTTTATTTTGGTTCTTTTTTATCACTTTTTGTTAATTGATTTCTTAATACAAAATATTAATAAAATTACCATATTAACAATAATGAAACAAGAAAAATATAAAGAATTTGATACAAAAATATATCAAAATATGCACTTATCAATTTTAGTCACAAAATATGGTTTATTTGGCTTTAATACCTTAATTCGACACTTGGTGAGACTTTGGCTTGTTGATAAAATCATATGATTTATTCTTACTTTTAAATTATTTTTTCTTTTAGTTATCATAAATCTAAATAAATATTTAATTTAATTAATTAAATATATTAACATCATAAAAAAATATTTACAAATTTTTACCTTAATAATTTACACAGCCATACAGAATTTGTGCTAACTACACTATATATAATTGAATATGGCCAAATAGTGATGAGCACTTCTCTGAACAAGTGTTATTATTCCTTTCAAACTTCTTTCCTCTTTTTTTTTTTTTCACCTCTCTCCTATAACTTATTTTCTTTTAATTTTTTAATCATATTATTTTTTTAACTATTTAAAACATGATTATTATTAACTTATCATAATTCATGAAAATAAACAAACCCACAAGACAAAAAAATTGTCATCAAATAAATAAATATACATTTAAAATTGTTTTTATTTAAGAAATCTGCACACGTATATTGCGCCGAATCCCCGAATATAGATTAAACAAGAGCATCCTAAAGTAAATTATCAAGTAAAATATCTGAATTAACCCCATTTAATAAAATAATATTTTCGTACACTCTTCGTTCTCCTCTCTCATTTTTTTTTTCTAATCATTTTGAAATAGTTAAATAGAATGTAATATCTTAATAAAAGTTTTAATACATGTTTGTGATTTTGCTATTCAATTAAAAAAATAAATATTTATATCGAATGTAATAATAGATGTGTAAATGAATTGAATGAAGTCAAATACAATACTATTTAAATTTATTTGATTTTTTATCAAAAAAAATTTAAAAAGTATATTTAAATTTAATTTGATTATTAATTAAATTAAACTTTATCGAGTTTTAATTGTATCAAATACGAATTAAACTCTAATAGTTTAATCTATTTATATATATTTTATTATTTTTTTACTAAATGAGTCGAGCGTGAGTAAAATTTTAAATTTTATCGAACAATAAAATATATTTTAACTTAATTTATTATATTTAAAAAATTAAATTTAAATAAATTTTTAATAATCAAATTTGCATCGACTAATTAATTTATTTTGCAACATAACATCAATAACAAGATAATATCGGCATAGGTCAAATCAATTTAAGCCCACAAAAACTGACACGCGAATGAGTCCAACCCAAACCCGGCCCAACGAAGCCACGCGATCCACGGGGTCAACAACATTACAGTGCCAAGTAATCCAACAAAGGCCACGCGGGTCATGCAACCTAGTCCAGTTTGCGGGTCAGATTCTCGTACCTCACTAGACAAAAAGTATTCCCCAGTCCCACGCGCAGATATTTTCCACGCTCCTATTTACTTAGTATATATTGGATAAAATATCATTTACTTCTTTTCTTTATTGAAGAAATTTTATAAAATTTTAATATTTTTTTCTTTTTTGAAATTCTTTTTATAAAAGTTTAATAAAGGCATCTTGATACTATTTTCTTGATGTTGCGTGTTTAATTCCTCGATAAATAAACGATTCAAATTATAAATTATGAAATTATTTTATAGTCGAATTTTTAAGTTAAATGTATAGACTTGTGTTGCTAATTTTCACATTGTAATAATTATTGTTTCTTTCAAAATAAATGCTCCACTTATATTAAAATTTGGTGAAGTTGAATTATCTTTAAATACAATGAGAATTATCTAATTTTTATGAAAAATATCTTATTCTAGTAAATAACATGACACAAATTAAGATTTTAAAATTTTATAAAGTTAAGATTGTTAAATATTATTTAAAATAAGTAGTCAAATGAATAAATAATTTGATAGTTTATTGTAACAAATAAGCCGTTAAGGAATAGGGGGTTATAGATTATAAGATTACTCAAACAAATAGATGAATATAAAAACAAGACAATGAAATTTTAGTACTTTGATTTGTACCTAATCTTGATTAGAGATATACCCAAAATAAAATAAAATTAACCATTAAAATTACATCTAAATAATCTTAAACACACTTGATTTATTGCCTGTAAATGCCACACCCATCTTAGCGCGTGGCGGTGCATTCTCAAGGTTGGTGGAATAGAATCAACACTCTCATCAGTGACCACAAATATGTCAATAATTTGAAAACGATCAAGAATAAATCAAAATAAATAAAGCAAAAAATTTATTCCCCAACCCCACCCTCACCAACCTTCACTTCATTTTGTATGTATTTTCACTACTAGAATCTTCATTTGCACTTTGCAGTCTCACTCTCTCTCAGTCTATCTACTCTGTATACACAACAGGGGTGTTCTGAGGTAATTTCTTTTCTTTAAAGAACTGCAACCCAGTTTCATATAGAGGTTGATATAAACAAATCTGTATGTAATTGTTCCATCCATTCATATGCTTATGTTTTTTTCTTTTTCTTTTCTTTTTTGATTTATTGTTTGTGGTTATCCGGGACGAATCGTTGTTTTGGTTTGCCTTTTTTGACTTTTGGTTTCATCTTAGCTTGATCTTTAAGCTGTTTGTTGATCTTTTTATAAAGGAGTATTCGATTAAATTGTGATCATGTTTTATATTGATTAATGTTGGTTGAAAATAGATTTAGTTTCAATTACGTATGTATGTCTGTCTCTTTTATTTATTTTTTATTTGTACTTCCCTTTTTAATTGATTTTCTGCTGATGGCCTGATTTCGTCGGTAGCTTTTTTGTAATCAGTTTAACCGGAAATGGGATTAGCTAGATTTATCTATTGGTGGGTTTTTGTTTTCTGTTTTAAATTTTGTAAAGTCAGTTGCCGTTGTGTTCACTGAATTCAGTTGTGAATGCCGAATGGGTTTAACTTGTATTAACCTGTCCGGGTTTATTATTTATTTATTTATTTGTTTTTTAAGTTGTCAGAGGAGGATTGAATTATATGGTGTCATGGGAGCTTCAAGATTGTGCTTAATTTTCTACTCCATTTTTCTTTACTATTATTTTTTAAATCGGCATCCTGTTATTCTATTTGTGTTGGAACATGTTTTTGATGCAAATGTTTTTAAAGCTTTTTAATATTTGAGTATTAGAATTTGAGCTTACTTTTTTAATATTTTGTTTTCAAAATTTTAATTATTTTTTTTTTCAATACTTGTGTGTCCTTGCGTGTATGTTGAGCCTGGTTGTTTCCTAAATTCAGTTGTTGCATAATATTCTCAATATGGATTCAAATTGATTGTTTTTAGTGTGATTCTATATATAGCACGCATTAGTGTTAACCAAATGGTGGTACAAAATAAAAGTCCTTATGAACACAAGAGTTTTGACAGGTTTAATATTGGACAGACATTAGTGACTGTGGCCTCTCATATTCCTTAACATGTTTCAAGCCCTTATGAGACATTTTCTTTTTAAATTCAAAAGTTTTTTGGCTGTGATGTTTGACAACTAATTCCATTTAATTTTTCGTAGTGTGGACTATCCACTTCATCCTTAACTTGCTTTGTATACATTCACTTTGGTCTCTTTATTTGTATCTGATTAGTAAAGTTGTGTTAATATTAATTTTGTAGATCACACACAACCATGGTGAAGGCTGTCGCAGTTCTCAGCAGCAGCGAGGGTGTTAGCGGCACCATCTACTTCACCCAGGAAGGAGATGGTATTTTTCATTTTCATCACCTCAAGTGCCGTGTCAGTGTTTATTAATTCCAGATGGATGATTACACTCTTGTTTCTTTCATGCTACAGGCCCAACAACTGTAACTGGAAACCTTTCTGGCCTTAAGCCTGGGCTCCATGGCTTTCATGTGCATGCCCTTGGTGACACCACCAATGGTTGTATGTCAACTGGTAACATCTCTTGCAATGTTTTTAACTGGCTCTATTGTGTGTGTGAAATACTTGTTGGCTGCATCGATGTAGGTTTTCTATTTAATGTTTGCCAATTGAAATTGTGATGTTTCATATTGTGGAACTTCCAATCTGTAGGACCCCACTTCAATCCAGTTGGCAAAGAGCATGGTGCTCCTGATGATGAGGTTCGCCATGCTGGTGACCTTGGTAACATCATAGTTGGAGAAGACGGTAATTGCCTTTGCTTTTATGAAGAAAAGTTCTGCTCACTTATCATACTAAAACATCTATGTTAATTTTTTTGGTTATTTGGAACTGAATCATAAAAGTAAAAGTGTCGTTCCTATTCTTCACTGACAGTGGCAGTTTATATTATTGCGACTACTTTTGAAGGACAACCTATCTTAAAGCATATTAGTCAAAGAATTCTAAATGTCAGCAAAAGTTCTTGTCAAAAAGTTGGTCACATATATGTGGCTTTCAATTTTATGTATTAGCTGAAGATTTATTTCGACACTGTGAGTGCTGCACAGTATAATTTTCTGGTGTTTTGGTTCCCAACTGTGACATCAATATTTCTCTCATTTTTGCCTTTTAAATGTTTCAGGTACTGCCGCTGTCACCATTGTTGACAAGCAGGTCCATTTTCTTCACTACCATCTCTTGTAAATTGCTTAAGTGGTTTTCTGGCTTAAGAGTCATAAGCTTTTTGAATTTTTGCAGATACCACTCTCAGGACCACATTCCATAATCGGAAGAGCTGTAGTTGTTCATGCTGATCCTGATGATCTTGGAAGGGGTGAGTGTGATGTATTTCAGCTTTAATGCTTATCAATCACTTTAATCAGAGACTAGGCATCTTCCTGCTAGAACTTATTTAGCATTTCTTAAAAGTAATTTAATTGTTTAAGTGGAAGTATGGAAGTGGGCCCTTTAAATACGGTGGTGATGCCAGTAGGATTGGATTGACCAACAGAAGATAGACGAGAAAAAGTTTAAACTAGCTTCATGCGAATTGGCTTTTTTAACAGAAAATAATGATGTAAATATTTTGTTACGCCTTTTCCGTAAATTTGGAGGGTCGAAATTTTTTCTGCGAAGTCGCTAACCTGGGAGACGACTTTAACGCAAAGTCGCACACTGCTTAAGCGACTTTTAATTTTTCTTTTAAAGCAGCAAAGTCGCTAATAGCAGAAAAGTTGAAGTAGGAACTATGGGCACTTTTCTGTAGGAATTATGGAGTGCCCATGGTTCCTACATGATTAATCTGCAATGATTAGGAATGAATTCTGCAATGATTGGGAGTGAATCATGCAATGATTAGGATTTTTAAAAGTTGAAAATCAACTTTTCTGCTAAAATTGTGCTTTATTTTAGCAACTTTACTGATTAAAAAAAAAGATTTTTAAAAGTCGCTTACGAGGTTTGCGACTTTGCGTTGAAGTCCTCTCCCAGGTTAGCAATTTCGCGTAAAAAAATTCAACCCTCTAAATTTACTGTAAAAGAGTAACAAAATATTTAAATCGCTATTTTCTGTTAAAAAAACCTTTGCAAAATATAATAATTTATTTGTTAATTGGATATTTATTTTAGGTTTCTTCATATTAGTTTTAATTGAATTTGTTTGTGCCTCATAAAAAGGACTAGTGGGTTGATAGATGATAGAAGGGTTCCAATGAACTATAGTTAAATAATGATTTATCTCATATCTGATTTGAAAACAAAAGTTTCTTGCTTTTTTATTATATTATTACGTATTTTCCATTGGGCTCGTGTTGTCTCGAGATACCCTCTGCGGCTTGACCTGACATATCTAAATAATATATGTATGTGTAACAATTATGTTGCTATCACTAATTGCATTTGAACAATACCCTTTTCGAAGTTATCATGGTTTTGAAATTAAATGCTGTGTTTCAAATTACATGCCATTGTCTCATGACTTCATTTGTTGCTTCAGGTGGACATGAACTAAGCAAAACCACTGGAAATGCTGGTGGAAGAGTTGCATGTGGTAAGAAAAACAGTTGTTGATCTTTTTATGCCATTGAAATATATTGATTCATGGAAGTTTTTGTTTACAGTGTTAAAGTTGAAATGTGATCGTGCTACTTCACATAGATAAACATGAGATTAACATTATCGGTTATGGTATTCTATCTGAATTCTTGTAATCTTGGATGGATTAGTTTTCCTGCCATTGTCATCTACAGTAATGTGCCAAGGAAATAGTTATCTATAACTTTGATGAAGAATGCCTCAAACAAAACCTAGAACATCAATTCTCTCTTAAATCTGAAATAGCTTTCATACTGACTTATTGGCGGAATCACCTAAATGACGCTAAAGGTTCAAGATTGCTTCTTGAATTATACATTGACTTTTGCTGCAACCATGTGCATGGGATATAATTGACAGCAAAAGAATGTGAATTAAGCATAGGAAAGCTACATCGTGTTCCTACTTATGGTTTTGACAATGTTGTGCAGGTATCATTGGCCTTCAGGGATGAATACAACTCTTGTTCACTCTACTTCTGTAATCGCTTATATCCTTTGCCGAGTTACTTGTGAGAAGACTTGTGTTATCACTTGCTACCTAGAGAGTTCTAAATAAAGGCTTGTTGGAAAGGATGAGTTTCATGTGTAATTTTAACCTTGAATGCTATCTTTTAAATCCAATGGTAACTGAGTTTCTTTTGACTATTGAAAGTTCGATATCATCGTGTCATTTTATGATTGAGCACCAAACATATGCCTTTTTTTGGATTAAATCTCATCCCTAATGTTCCTCATTCGGCATTTTGCTCCATCTCTCAGGTAGATAATAGAGTTCATTGTGGGCATGAAGCTGTGAAATTCACCTTACAATTTGAGATCACATTAGGATTTCTGATCCTTGTTTGTGATATTTAACTGATTTTATAAACCCCTGTTGATTTCAATCTTTCGCTAGATCATGTTTGCACACAATAATGAAGTATGTAAACCCATATATGATATGAATAGCTATATGAAGCAGCTGTTGCAGCAATCATGCTCATGCTGGCTTGGCAGCACCATGAAATGTATTGATGGATTGCAAATGCTTGTATTGTAAAACATGTATTCAACGATGAACGAGATGTGACGACACTGGAAACATAACTACTTCAGTGCTCCATAAGTGATTTCTTGTTCTCAGTTTTGTCCCAACCAAGTATGAATACTCATCTGAATGTCTGTTTATATTCTCATAGAACTAATGAAAGACTTCCTTCATTGATGATTTGAATTATCTTGGAAATTATTAAGCACATTGCAGGATACATCAAGACCCAGTAAAGTTTTCTCGAGTTTTGATTTCATTATTTAACGTGAAAATAATGTGCCAAAAAAAAAACAGGATTTGGAAAGAAAAGAAATCCACTAAGATGATAGTCACTTGGGTTTCTTCTAAAACTAACAAGAAGAGATCACGGTTTATAATTTATTGTGGTGGTAATTCGTAAATTCATTATTTTTATAGTGAAGGACAAATAAAAATTATAACTTAATTGAAATATTTTATAATGTCATGCACACCCGACATTGGGTAGGTATCGGCAGCACATGACATATTGCCCGATTAAATTCTTCATCATAACAATTCTCATTTCTCGTTGAAACATCACCAGCACATACTCAATAGGGTGTCGCACATGACGCAGCATGTTGCCCGCTTAAATTCTCCATCGGAATGACTCTGGTTTATCGTCAAACTATCACCAACACAAGCTCAGTTGACGCTCGGGGGCCGCTGGGGAGTCGGCAGAATACTTCTATAATTATGTCTAAAGAAAAAGGTGGTTATGTTCTTTCCCTACTTTATTATTTATCAAAAAATAAAAGGATAAAAATAGTATGAGCAATGTTTTCAAAATTGGATCGAACCGATCGATTCAACCGGTTTAACCAGGAATCGGAGGTTGCTCCGGTCCGATTTTGCTCAAAAACCGTTTTGAATTGTTTGATCGGTTTTTATATTTTTTTTAATTTTTGTTTTAAATTTTTATAAAGGTTTAAATTTAATATTTTGTTGTTTTTATGTGATTATTTGAATTTTGTGTTTTGTTATATATATTTTTATGTAACTATTTATTTATTTTTACATTTAAAATATATTACATAACAATTAATCTATTATATTATCATTTTATATAAAAAAATATAAAAAAATATAATTAATTTTTATTAAATCGGTCCGACCGTCGGTTGAACCGCTCTGACCAGTTGAACTGTTAATTTTAAGAAGATCAATTTGATCATTAGTCCGATTATGAAAACATTGAATATGAGAATGACTAGTCCTGCAATATAGCCTAATCCAATCAAACCTATTTAATCCAATTAATTTTATTTGATAACCAAAATCCAATTGCTGATGATAAGTCAAATAAATTAACATTGTTGGTGCATGTTATCGTTAAGATAATAAGTAACAATAATTTTTTCTAACAAATGTAAAGGGATCACATCACATGTTTGAAATAGGAGTATAATATTGTGGTTATTACAAGAAATCCAATTTCATTAGATTTCCCAATTCATGATCATATTCTCATGCAGTCCTAGATCCAATTTAGAATACAATCTCCCCATGGGTACACAAAGCATACAAGAACAAGAATCCAACCTCCTTGTAGATCTTGTGCTGGATAGTGAGTTTTACCACATCGTTAATGTTAAGGGAGAAATATTATATACATTCGTCGTAGATTTTAATGCAATATCCATCAAATTATATACATATATATGTATATTTTAGTGAAAAAAATTCTCCTAATTCAAATTTTCAATCCCTCCGACAGAATTAACCACTTATATTACCTATGTAAACATGTATTAATTACTCTTTGCAAAATATTACCTTAGAAATTTAGATATTTGGTTAGGTAGTTGGATCTTGAAACGGGCAAACGGGTCATACCCACAAATGATAATACTTCCACCAACCAACACCACCACCTGCCATTATCTCCCCACCGAACCACCCAATCCCACCATATTTCCAGCCTTCAAATTCTTCGCCTTCCTCGATTTATAAACACAGTAAATACATATATATACAACCCAGCCCAAAACACGCTCAAACACACACATAGTTCTCACATTTGATTTTTTATTCTTCTAAGTTTTTCTTTTCGTTGGTTACTGTTTCTTATCAAAAACAGTTCCTTCTTTGTGGCTCCTCTGACATCTCAAGAACTTAAATTATTGGGTCTGTACTGTTACGTATACACTTGCTCACAAATCAAGATAAAAACCCGAGTTTCCTTTTTTTTTTTCTTGGTTTTTCATTTGACAAAACCCTACATATGAATTTATTTGAGATTTGAGATATTCAAGATTTTTTTTTTCATTTGGGATTCTCAGGAAGTGAAATCTGGTGTGAAAAGCATGGAGAGTGGGGTGGGGATGAGGAAGAACCAGAGTTTGATATGTGCACCATTAATGGCTGACACCGTGGATCAGTTGGTGGAGTTGATGCACAAGGCAAAGTTGAAGGGAGCTGATATTGTGGAAATTAGGTTGGATCACTTGAAGAGCTTCAATCCTCATGCTGATATCGAAAAGTTAATCAAAGAGTGCCCTTTGCCCACTCTATTTACTTACAGGTTGATAATCAGCTGCCTTTGTGAATTTGTATGTTTGCAATTGTAATGTCAATATGTGATTCTGTGTTTTGTTTGAGTTCTTTTAGTGGAAGGTCTGGACAAGTGTATGATTTATGTTTTAGGAAATGATCTCTTAGTTAAATTAATCGTTTTCTAGGTATGAAATGTGTCATATGTCTAACAGAGAAATGAAAGAGGTGATGAACTTCAGCCAATCAATGTGAATAATTAGAAAGGAAATAAAAGAATATAGAGTTGAAGTTGTACAAGTAGGTTTGTGTGATAATGATGTTGCACAAAATGAAACGGGCATTTAACTGACTTGGGTTGGCATAGGCTTTTCTGCCCAAAACTAGAAAGTTTCTTAGTTTGTTAGAATTCACTTTCTCATTACAATTATTGATAAGTACTTTGAGAGCGGTAAATATGTAAGTTCTTTTGATTATTTAACTAGGAGAATAAAGTGGTGACGAGCTTCAGGTGGTAATTGAAAATAAATGAGAAAGAGATTCACAGGAAGAAAAAAAAACAAAAACAAACAAAAGGTGCTTCAACATGCTTTTGACCTCTGACCGAATGTTTTAAGTATATGGAATTTCATGTATGTTGAGCTGATTGTTGTCAAATGTTTTACTTCTTAGTTTTCTCCTGAACTTCATAAGTATGTTCTAACGTAGGACATGAACTGACAACAATTATTGTCATGATTCAGTGAAAGCTAAAATGGAGGTTCCTTTTAGTACGTATGGTGAAACTATCATAGATTTAAATCTTGTCTTCATCTATATGTCACCCTGTTTCATTTTGTGGGTTGTATCATGTATATTTTTTCAGAAAGTTAAATTAAAATGCCTAAATAGCTACCTAGATCAACTTATTTTGTTGCTTGTAGATGATCATGAGATAGTGGCTATAAGCAACTACTGCATCAGCCATAATAACAATCACATCACAAGTGGTTTTTAGAAAAACTTGCAAAACATGATTGTGAAATTTGAACATCTTTGGTGCCACTTTGCTTAGTTTTCAAAAAATATGTGTTGGGTCTGTTTGTCATAACCAATTATTTCACATAACATATTTGTACTTTGTAGACATGGGAACATATGTATTTTGAGAACCTGATTTCTTGCTTTTATACTAGACCTATTTGGGAAGGTGGTCAGTATGATGGTGATGAAAACAGTCGTTTCAATGCACTTCGACTGGCCATGGAGTTGGGAGCTGATCACATTGACATTGAACTCAAGGTACCTTTTCATCCTGAATTTTAGATTATTGAAGAATGTCTCTGGTTAATTTTAATTTGAAGAGTTCCACGGATGCCACTCCGACTAGTGAAAAGAAGTTAAAAGACACAAATCAATCTGTTACAGTTCATACAAAACTTTAATGGTAAATTGTCTTGAAAGAATTTCTATGGTTTCTTCTTAAGTTAACCCACCTGCCATATATGAGTGAAGGGATATATTTGGTTTAGGCAAAAAGTATGACTTAACTAGTTATGTATGTGTAAAGCCAGCATGAAGCAACTTCCCTACCACATGTGCATTTTTTTTTTCTCTCTGTAGACTATCCTTGTATGTTAGAAACAACTAGAAAAATATGCACATAATTTTTGCAAGATGATCTCAGTCGATTTTGATCCCAAGATTTCAGTATGTTTCTGGTCCTTGCCTCTTGTATTCTATGTATGTTCTAAATAGTATTTTATGCTGACTGATTCTTTGAAGGCTGCTCACGAGTTCAACAATTTTATGCATGGAAATAAGCCTGAAAAGTGCAAAGTTATAGTTTCTTCACACAATTATGATAGTACTCCTTCGGCTGAGGACCTGGGAAACCTTGTTGCCAGAATACAAGCATCTGGAGCTGACATAGTTAAATTTGCTACAACAGCATTAGATATCACGGATGTAGCGCGAGTTTTTCAAATAACAGTTCATTCTCAAGTAAGTGTCTAAGCTTGTATAACAAGTTTCTGGCCACATTATTTTTCCTGAAATATCCATTTGTCAATGCCTTCTTCTAACTGTTGAATCTTGGGTGTCCCTCTCTCCGAGATAGTAACTCAAGCATAGATAGCACATCATATCCTCACTATATTTTTTCTGTATTCCTTTTTTCTTCAAGAGTTTTATGCTTGTAATTCCTTCTTTGAAGTTGATTCAATGTGTGGCTACGATAAAGAGCAGCTTCTCAGTCTTTATCTTAAAGTCTAGTTAATCTTCAGATACCGATTATTGCCATGGTTATGGGAGAGAGAGGACTTATATCGAGGATACTTTGTCCTAAATTTGGTGGATACCTCACATTTGGCACTCTGGAACCAGGAAAGGTGTCTGCTCCTGGGCAGCCAACAATTGAGGAGTTGGTTAGCTTATACAATTTTAGATCGATTGACCCTGATACAAAGGTATTTGGGATCATTGGGAAGCCAGTCAGTCACAGCAAATCACCCAAATTATATAATAGAGCTTTCAAAGCAGATGGCGTTAATGGAGTGTTTGTACATTTGTTGGTGGATGACGTTCCAAAATTCTTTGAGACCTATTCCTCCTCAGATTTTGCTGGTTTCAGGTGAAGTCTTCAACTGCTGTATGGCAGTCCCAGTCAGAAGTTTCATCTCTTTATTTAGTCCTCATGTTTTTTCTTCCTGTTATTCCTTCCCCCCTCCCCACCCCCACCCCCAAATCCCCTCACTCCTTGCCTCCCTCTGGTTCATGCATGCATGTGTCTTTTATTTTTTTCCGTTCCCTCCCTACCTCTCTATGCGTGAGTGAATCCTAATATATCTATCCTTAAGTGTTTGATATTTAAGTTTCTTATTCTTAAAGGATATCCTATGTAGTTGCCTACCCACCTCCTCCCTTTCTTTCCAATTTTTCTTTCCTGTGGGCATCTTTGTCATGCGTTCCATTTTTTTGTGTACCTTGTAAAGCTTTTGTGCCACATTACGAGGAATTTTGCCTTGCAAGTTAATTATATTATTACACTATGGAGGTAAGCTTAATGAATATTTAACTATTACAGCTGTACCATTCCTCATAAGGAAGTGGCACTTGCATGTTGTGATGAAGTTGATCCCGTTGCAAAGGTAGTTGATGGCATCTATCTAGCCTAATTAATGATGATAATCAATGTTGTAAGGCTCTCTACTTGTTTGTTGTTGCATCTAAAATTTATTCTTGAATATTACCAGTCAATAGGGGCGGTTAATTGTGTCATCAGGCGACCTACTGATGGGAAGCTGTTTGGTTGTAATACAGACTACGTTGGTGCAATTTCTGCGATTGAGAGTGGCCTACAAGGTTTCTTCTATAATTTCTTTTTTTGTTGACCAGATTCCTTCTCCAGAAATGAAATTCTAGCCTCTGATACCTCTTCTTTTGCAGGTTCACAACATGGAGCAAGTGGAATTTGGTCACCCTTGGCTGGTAAACTGTTTATAGTCATTGGTGCTGGTGGTGCAGGCAGGGCACTTGCTTATGGTGCAAAAGAAAAGGGAGCAAGGGTTGTGATTGCTAATCGTACCTATGGTTAGACTTCATCCTTTGCCCCACACCCTTGTCGTCCTGTTTCTTCTTGTAGCCTGAGCATTTTGTCATAAATTCATAGAGGTTAACTGATAACGGAATGTAGCTTGAATATGCTTTCTTTCCTAATCTTCTGTTATTCTTATTTTTCGCCCTTCTCATTTCTAAATGAAAGATCGAGCTAGAGAACTTGCTGAGCTTGTTGGAGGGCAGGCTTTGTCTCTTGCTGAGCTAGATAGCTTCCATCCAGAGTCTGGAATGATACTTGCAAACACAACATCTATTGGGATGCAACCAAAGGTTGAAGAGACACCTGTTTCCAAGGTTGGTTATGTCCTTCCTATGCTTTCAGACACATCTATTTGTCCTTTCTTCCCAACAGCCTCAGTTATATACCATAAAATGAATTCTTCTGCTATGAAAGTCAATAATTTGACTAAATATTATTCTTCTGCCATAAAAATTAATAATTTGAGCATGAATTATGTTGTAAATTCTTGCACACCTGGGCTACACCTACTCACCATTTGATTTGAATAACTACTTAATAGTCTACCTACAAAGAGTCTTGCTCTAATGTATTGACAATATATCAGAATATAAGCCAATCATCTGCTCTGGCAGGAAGCTTTGAGATATTACGAGCTAGTTTTTGATGCTGTTTACACTCCCAAAATCACTAGACTCTTGCGGGAAGCTGAAGAAGTGGGGGCCAAAATTGTAACAGGAGTCGAAATGTTCATTGGACAGGCATACGAACAATATGAAAGGTTTACTGGGTTGCCAGGTAACGAAAACTTAAGAAAAAGCTTCTAATTTCTATTGCTTTCAAGCAATGGTTTCATTTAGCTTATTATTGTCATCTGATTACAGCTCCGAAGCAACTATTTAAGGAAATCATGGAAGATTATTGACAACGAGGCTTCTTTGGCTTCTCTGTCACTGCTTATCTTCTCGTACGACATCTGATTTCCTTCCTCATGATAATTCCTCCACAAGGGAATTCAATCTTTTTTTCCGGAGGAACATGATTTCAACATTTTGCCTCCTAGAGACTTATCGTTGGTTCTCTACATGTGTGAGTTTGTAAGTTATCAGGTTGAAACTTGAGTTGATTCCTACTGGTAGGCTTTTTTTGTTGTATTATTCTTTTTGTTCTTCCACCCCAAGTGGATTGTAATTTGACATTAGTGACTGTACCATAAGGGATCGTTTACTTTCTTTCAATAAAAACAGTTGATTTTGGACTACTGAAAGGGGCATGTATCTCCAAAACATGATGCAGCATAAAACCTATTGAAAGGGGCATCAAAGCAAATACAATTCAATTGCGGTGGTAGTTGGGAGCCGACGATTTGTACACGATAATGTCTATATTTTATTTTCTGATATCATTATATATACATTTAACAGTTTATGATCTTCACGATAATGTTAATATTTTACTTTATGATATTATTATGTACACGTTTAACAGCTTGCAGTCTCACTTGATAGTCTTTTTTTTTTTTAAATTCAAAAAATACATTTTCTTGATTTTTCATTGGTTGTCTTTTAATTCTATATTCCTATTTGTCATGTATAAAGCGGCTGGTGAGTTTGCCAGAGCATATTTTGTGATACCAAATCAATTTTTCTCAATTGACCACTATACCCTCTACTATGTTACATTTTTCCGTTTACTTTTTGTTCTTGATGACTTCCCACCAAGTTCCAGGTACAAGCAAAATAGAATGATGTACGCCTAAAAACCTTTCACTATGTTTTGAATCAATTCAAAATAGGTTTTTGGATTTGAAAAGAAATTAAATTGGACTTGGATTTTGAAATCCAGTGTGTGCAACATATTTTTACGAATTGGAATTGATTTTTATTCTCTTTTTTCTTAAATATTTATATAATAAATAGACTATAATAATAATAACAAGACATCTCCCTTCCTGCTAAATTCCATCATTTTCTGTAGGATTTCGACTAATTAAGAACTTTTTAGTCAAATCCCATTTTTCATTTTCCTTTTTTGGTTACTTATTTCAAATACCTAAAATCGGTACTCGTTATAAATTTGTTTATGTCTCATCCAAATTCAGTGACATAGGCTTGACTTGTTTTATAATTTTAAAAATAAAAAAATTAACTAATCACATCCACTTTAAACAAAATATCATTATAAGTTAGAACACAATATTATTAACAAAGAATTAATTATCTATAAATTTATGTGTGCATGTTTTAATTTTTAAAAAATTATAATTTCAAATATGATTTTAGTATTATATATATGAAAAGTATAAGCTATTTAATAATTTTGTATTGTCATTTTAATTCATAAGAGTATAATGTATATGTTTTATATGTAAGTATACATATAATATAAATATTTTTTTTCATACATATCATATATTACATATATGTATAAATATATAAAATGTTGTAAATGGGTTGGATTCTTAGTTCAGAAACGCTAAATCTACTCCAAAATTCTCTTTTATGGTCCCAAAATCCGTCCTAGTACCATCTTAGGAGAGATATTAGGAAAGTTCCATAATAGAAGAAATTTCCTTTACGCATTGTTGGATCCTGTTTTTATTAAGGAAATTTCGCTCTGTTTCCTTGTTTGGTTTCAAAGCAAACCGTGAAAGGAAATAATCATTCAAAACAAGATTATAGGGGACTGTGCTAATTATATATTTTTGAATCATTTTTCCAAGATAATAAACTAAATCAAATCATTATAATTAAAAACTAGAGCCATTTTTTACGTTTTTTCTTTTCTCAGGACACTCTGATTTTGTGATGGCCTGTTCAGAGCTCTGTTTTCAGATGGACTCTTTTGACTTCTGGTCTTTTTGGAACAACCTTTCTTGGTTTACGCCTTCATATATTCCTCGTTAATGGTAAATAACTGGATTGCTAATTGATAGCTAATTTTTCTGGGATTATTTGTTAAGAAAACTGGGAAATTTAGCTATCAATTAACAATCCAGTTCTGTGCCCTGGATTAACAACCAGGGCAAAAGAGATTGCCCTGGAAAAAGATGGAGAACAAAGATTTTACGGGTGCCTGGAAATTTGCTGTCAAAGCACAGCAACTCTACCCTGATCTTGAAGATGTCGTGCAAATGATCCTGGTTTGTGACGTATATTGTTCTGATGCATAAAAGGTCTGTGAAGATGAGAGAGACTGGTACAAGATTCTCAAGATTGAGTCGACAGCTGATGAGGCCTCCTGATGATTTGCATCATGGTACAAAATGATCTTCTTATTTCATTATAAGCTTGTTTTGTGTTCACAATTTACTCTTATGGGTTCCATGTTGTATTCTTTTTTGGAACTTTTTTTTTTTTTTTTTGAATTTTTCTAATTTTGGTAAGTAATCGATCCAATAAACTCAATTGAACTATTTTATAAATGAATTAATCTCACTTTATCCCTTTCTACTTTCATTAAATATCACTTTATCTACTTGTATTGTCAATTATATCACTTTACCATCTTATATTTTTAATTAGTATCATTTATCCCTTGTATTCTTATTGTATCATTTCGCCCTGTATACTCTTAAAAAATAACAAAATTATACTTACCGTTATTTTTAGTATTTTTTTTTTAAATATCTTAAAATTAATAGATTTATATTTATATTCTAATAATTTTTATAACTTGATTAATTAATATTTAATATTAATTTTATTTAAAACTTTATTGTACTTATAATTTAGTGGCTATTTATTTAATTTAGTATAGTTCATATTAAATTACTATATAATAAAATATTTTCTATTAGCTAATGCATTTATACTTGTAAATTTATTTTTCATCATAAATCTAAAAAATATATAATATATTTTTAAATAATATTTTATTAAACATGTGAAATATTAGTAATTTTTCAATTAATTGAATAATCATAATCTAATAAAAATTAAATTAAATTAAAAAACAGTCATTATTGTGATTTTGTGATTATTTTTTTTTAAATACCAATATGATTTTTTTAAATTTAAAATTATTTTTATTAAATCACAAAAATAAGATTGTTTACGATTTAGTTAAAAGTAATAAATTAAACACTAAAATGACTATTATTTTATTTTAACACAATTTTTATTAAATTACGATAATATCGTTATAATGAGAAATTTCTTACTAATATTTAACGTGTTTAATATAGTATTATTTAAATATATTACAAATTTTTTAGATTTATGATAAATAAAAAATTTATACGTAAAATATATTAACTAACAAAATATCCTACTATATGGTAGGTTATAAAATTTATCTCAAATTAAAAAAATAATCATTAAATTTGAAGTATAATAAATTTTTAAATAAATTTAATGTTAAATGTTAATTAATCAAGTTAAAAAATTATTAAAATATAAATAAAAGTTTAGTAATTTTAAATATTTTAAAAATAATGATAAGGAGAATTAGGACATTTATTAAGAGTACATGGCGTAAAGTGATATAATAATAGTACAAATGGGTAAAGTGGTACTAATTAAAAGTATAATGGGATAAAGCGATATAGTTGAAAGTATAAAAAAATAAAGTGATATTCAATAAAAACAAAAAAAAATAAAGTGATATTTAATAAAAGTAAAGAGGGTAAAATATAATTAGCCATTTATAAATCAATACTTTCCAAATTAAAGAGAGGCAGATGATATATATAAATTCATTTTTTTTCCTTTTAGTTTTAGAGTATTAGTCTGTTTATACGGTGTTTGGTTAAGTTTATAAATTTTTCAAAATGTATTTTGTAAGATGTATGAAAGTTTGTAAATATTCTATATATTAAAATAAAATAATAACATAATTATAGTTTGGGCACATTTATAAAATGAAAAGTCTATATGTTAAATGGACTTCTCCATGTGGGCTTGTTAAAAGTACTTCATACCTAAGTACTAGAGATGCTCCATGGACTTGCAAGTCCAAATTTGAATTTATTTATCTATACTATATAAAAAAAGAATATTTTCTTGATAAATATAGTTTTAAATTGTATACTATTGCATGAATGTTTTATTGCCGAATATATTTCTTAAAACATAAATCAAAATTTAATATCTACTACCTCATATTTCATTGTTTTATTAATAAAAAGAATTTATAATAATTCATGTTACTATTTCAAAATTTTTATATTAATTTCAAAAATAAGAATTCCAATCCATGTAAGCTGATCCGACCCGACCTCACTCGTTCCATGGCACATGAAAAATTTAGGGTTAGATTTTCCCTCCAAAATAGGAAATTGGGCATTCCTCCCGTAATTTTCCCTCCAACTCCCTTTCTGCCCCAGCCTTATCGTGCGCCCGCACCCCTCGCGTAACTTTGTTTCTCGATTCGATCAGTCCTACGTTCAGTATCATGTAATTTCTTCCCCATTTAATTTTTATTATTTAAATATAACTACCCTTTTTATTTTTGCAATTTAGGATTTTTTTCTTTTTCAGTATGATTAATTTTCTTTTTTGCTTTTACGAATTTGCAGATGAATTGAAATGGGTCCTATTGAAGATGACGAAAACCGCAACGACAATAATTCAAGAAATAACAATTTGAATGTAGATACAAGCGACGTCGCAACACAGCGAATTGACACTCAATTTTCTCCGGGTAATCTTTTTTCTTCTTTAGGTTTATTATATGGTTTAGATGTATAATTTATTGAATTATTTCAGTAATATAAAATAATTAAATTTTTTTGTTTATGATTTTTAATAACTGGAAATTTATTATTTCTCAGTGAAGTTAGGGTTTTTGCGATAAAGGTTTATACTATTCGACAAAGATTATGTCTTTAACGCCTTGAAATAATTCTGCAATCAGCGTTTCATTTTCTGCAGTATTTTACATTTTGTATTGATTTGATGTGAACAAAAGGTAGGGTCATTCGATTTAAATTGGGAGAAAAGATATTGATTTAGTAAATTTGGGGTTTTATTAGTAAATGTTATTTATGTATATAAAAGAAAATTGCTTGTTTAATGCTTGGAAAGTGTTTTTTTTAGTGGTTTAGGGTTTATGTTTGCTATAGTGGAAGTTTTTGATCGACTGGAAAATCTGTTGTTATTTAGCTTCTATAGTTTAATGAATTAATTAACTAATGTATTGATGGATATGGTTGCATTGGTGGTCTAAATCAAATTTCACAGAGTTTTCTGTTCTACTAATCCTTTGATATATAATAAGTAATAGTAAAAATTATTCTGTTGGCATAAACTTTGTCTTCAAGAACAGCAATTCCGGAGTAGTTTTGTTCTCCCTTTGATATTGCAGTTTGCTTAGAAAAGTGTATTGATGTTGATTGAGGAATATAAGAAAACCTTTATGTGTTGTTTTGCTTTATTAAGTAGCATGTGCCTTTCTTGTTTTTGTAATATGTCAGGTGGTGTTTTAGAAGGTGATGGAGATGATGATTTTTCATATCTCACCAACACGATATCTGTTGATGATACTTATCTATTGGAAGATGCATTTGAAACTCAATTAGTGAATCTTGCTGGGGAAACTCAAGTGGTGGATCTTGCTGGTGAAACTCAAGTCTTGGATGATCTTGATTGCATGAAAAATCTTCCCATTGAGTTTTTAAATGAGTTTAATGCTGAGGTTGGCACTGTTAGCGAATGTGAAGGAGCAGGTAAAACTGAGGCTTTGTTTGAGACCCAAGAATTATCTCAGGATGACTCTGTGAAAATTGATGGCAGTGATGCAGTTGGACTGGAGAGCACACTGGACAACTCTCCTCCCAAACAAGGTGACAATGATTCAAATTGTATAGTTTTTGGTTATTGATTTAATCTTTCTGTTTCCGAATATTTATATCTGTATAAATCTAGCGTTATTTGGAATACCGGTTTTGATATTATATACTATACTTTTGATTACGGTATCATAACTATCTCGTTCATTTAAGTATTTAATTTATTCACCTGACTCTTGCTCTGTGGATAAGGGATCTTTAAGAAGAATGTGTGCTGTCTTCGTTACAAAGCTTCTAAGATTATTATAGTGTTCTTGCTTGTGCCAATTTTGATATTGCATTTTTTCTATTAGTCCTTTAGTACTTTACCAGCGTGGTATTTCAGGTGAGTGAAAAAAAGACAAGCACATGTAACCTCAGTGCTTGATTTTTAGCATGTATTTGTTTTCTTCTCATTGTTTTGAATCTACGGGATAAGCTTTTCTTGTATTAGAACGGTTGGTTTAGTGGAATTTCAAGGTTCATTCTTATATATCCTTTTTTTTTTTTGTAAGATTGCTCAATTCCAAAAGTATATAACATCTGTGGATAAGAAGCTGTTGCTTTTGTTGATCTGGCTGTGATAATGTGTTGTTTCAGGATCAGTCTGCAGAGGATTTACTTCAATCCGTGCTGCATCAATTAGGGCATCTGGTTTGGCAGCCCGTGCCCGAGGAGCAAATGGCAATTTGTGTACCACTAGTAGTGACAAATCTTCTCTAGAACAACAAACATGTCAGCGAAGTGGTTCATCTCTTGTTAGACATTTGTTGAAGTCTGGCAGGAAAAATGATCAGGAATGTCTTCAGAATGAGTACAATGAAGACAGTGAGGAACTGAGGAATTCAAACAAATGCAAGGTTGGTAGTACAACCGTGAGGAAACTTTTTAGAGAGGATAAAGTTGCTGAAGTTGATTGGTCAGAAGCTGACATTAACCACACACATGATAATCTTGACGTGCCTGAGTTGCTTGCTTCTGAAAATTGCTTGGCAGGGTTAAGCTATGCCAATTCTCAGGAACCTGGAGAGCTATCACAAGCCCATGCACTTGATGTTGTGGACAAGTTTCTTGATCTTAATGTCATGGAATATGATGAAGGCTTTGGCATGAGAGTTCACAATGCAGAAAAAACAAAGGTTGTCTCTTGTGCAAAAGGTTCTCGAGATTTGGCCAAAAATTCTATTCTCAAAAGCACAGATGGAGAATGTGGAATTTATGATTGGGACGATACTCGTGAAGACGATGGTGGTGGAGATTTTTTCCTGAAGAAAAAAGAACTCTTCTTTGACAAGGGAGTTCCAAAGCAGAGATGCCTTACCGAACCAAAGAAACCTAGGTGTCCTGATCTCGGAAGTGTTAAGGCTGTTGGAAATAATGGAGATGAAAAAGAGCAAAAGAACACTAAGAATAAATTAGGGGATTCATCTTACTCAGATTCAGGGTTAACGTTGCATAAACTGAGAGCAAAGGGAAAATCACTTTATTGTGGAGAAGAGTTATTCCACAAGAATCTTATAAAGGATTTGGATGAACAGTTAAACGTGGTGTCCGGGCCCAAGTTGGCAGAGAATGATTCAAACAAGAATGTTCCAGACATGAAAGATATAGGTCCTGATACTCAAATGGCTGCTGAAGCAATGGAGACTTTGTGTTTTGAGGTGCACTTGGATGACAGTAATGGTGATGGTCCTAATAAAGGTGCCCACAGCACTGCAAAAGCTACTAGAAAAAATCAATTGAGCAATAGAACTGCTCATTCAGAACAGTGCTTGACCACAAAAAGACCATATCCACCTAGTGTTGGAGTTGTTACTAGACAAGCCAAACAAATAAAGAGGACCAGCATTAGCACAAGTAATGAGTCCTCTCTTTCACCAAAGCAGTCCAAAAAAATTGGGAAGAGACGTGATAAGGTGCTAGGGGAGGCAGAACGAAGGGGGCTGGCAGATGTGAATGTTATCGGATATCATGGAACGAAATCAACTGGTCAAAGGTCTAAGAAGAAGCCTCACTTGGAGGATCAACTTGATTTTTCTGTGCCTGTGGCTCATCGAACTAGGAAATGCACAGAGTTAAATCGTTCAAAAGCAGCTGCTAATTCATTTGATGCTAGGGAGGAGATAAATGATCTGATAAGTGCTCGTGTCCCTAGAAAAAGGACAGCGGCCAAAGATAAAATTGCTGAAATGGTCACCATTGAGAAAGTTAGAAGGGTTGGATCAACTGGGTTCAAGCAATCAAATAAAACATGTGTTAGTGCTTCAAATGTTGATGCAGTAGATAACCTACAAGGAAAAAGATCTCGACAAGAAACAACGTTCATTGGGCATGAAGCTGTCACAAAATATAGTGGAAGGTTAAAAAGATCAAGGGAGGTTGCGGCAAGTCACTCATCTATATGTAATGGTCCAGCATTGTCGTCCTTAGATACACATTCGGAAAAAACACTCTTACACCAAACTGTCAACAATGGCAGTTCAAGGCATGATGCTACTCACGTGAATGTGAAAGCAAGTTTAAATGATGCGGTGGGTGCCAGCACATCAAAGCAACGTGACAAGAAAAGTGATGCTGAGACATCTGCTGAAGTTGCAGAAGCGAATGGCAGACTAGAAGCATCACCAAGAGAAAGATGTAGGACTTCCTTCTCAACTTGTGCTACACCTGCTACTTGCACAACACCAATAAACAATGTATCTCCTATCTGCATGGGGGATGAATATCACAGACAGTCTTGCAGAAAGAACCTTTCTAGTTTGTCTCTTATTACAGAAATTAATAACTTAGTAACCAGCTCACCAGGGCCATATGGTGGAATGAAAGAGTCAAGAAAGAGGAAAGATATTACAAATATCAGAGTCTTGTTTAGCCAGCACCTGGATGTGGATGTTACCAAGCAGCAGAAAAAGGTATTGTTTTTTGTTTGCTTACTCATTTGTGCAATTTAATATGTCAAGTTGTAAATTATGTAGTTATATTTTTGTTACAGATATTGGCTCGGCTGGGGGGTGCAGTTGCATCCTCTATGTCAGATGCCACACATTTTGTGGCTGATGAATTTGTCCGCACTAGGAATATGCTAGAAGCAATTGCTTTTGGAAAACCAGTGGTTACTCACTTATGGCTTGAAAGTTGTGGACAAGCTAGTTGCCTTATTGACGAGAAAAATTACGTACTTAGAGATGTGAGAAAGGAAAGGGAGTTTGGCTTCTGTTTACCAGTTTCTCTCTCAAGAGCGTGTCAGCATCCACTTTTACAGGTATATATCTGATTGTTGCAAAAATGAGATTCTGCAACTTTACAGTTCTCTCACAATCTTAGTGCAGGGACAAAAAGTCTTGGTTACCCCAAATACAAAGCCTGGTAAAGACATTCTAGCAAGCTTGGTTAAGGCGGTTCATGGTTTGGTAAGCTGGAATTTTAGCTTTTCCTTTTTCTTGAATGTTGAGCTCAATTATTTTATTGTATCAAGTGATAGATGGTCCTCTCTCGTGTGCATGGTTACTTATTAACTCATCCCTGTTTAGTTTTTGAGTTCTTCCTTTTTTTCGCTGGCTATGGGGTGGGAGGTGGTTTTACTCCTAGTAAAAAAGTGAGAGCCTAAGTTATTGATCCCCTTGACAACTGGAGAGCAGTTAAGCTTTTACTTGAAAGCTTAAATGGTAGGCCTGTTCTTTTTTTTTTTTGTTTCTCTTTCAAAGTATTTCAAGATATTACTGCAATCTTTGCATTATGAGTTGAAGGACCGGTTTGTAAAAGTCAATATCGAGGGCTTATCCATTAATGAACAACTAACTATGGTACTTATGCTAGTGAGCTTAATTTTTTTTAAATGTTTTTCATTTTTAAATGAACTATGTGGCAATATAGGAAATAGAAATGCTTTGGTCCAGACTCTGACGTGTTGCTAACCATCCATCCCTATGGCGATTGTCATTTGAAGTGTCAATACCAATGATGGATAATGTTTGACAGCCTAGAAGAATCACTCTATTCTCAAACTTATTTATTCATGGACCTATAAATATGAGGATGTGCATCAGTGAAGCAGCTGGCTATTGAGTTCTCATCAGGGGCTAGGTTTTGGCTGTTTGGTTACATGCAAATTTTTTGCACCTGTAGGCTGTAGGAGCTTGAGTGCAAATGTTTTTTTATTCTTATAATAAGACTACCCTTATGACATTAGTTCCATAACAGTATAATTAGTTTGTATATTGTTATTTTCTCCATGACTTTTCTTTTCCATTGTTTTACTTTTCCTTTTTGTGCCTTTCTTTGGGGCGGTGGGGTGGGGGGGCTTGGGTCTCTGCATATTTGACTTGGTGGTGAGAGCTGCTTGAGGTTTGTCTTATTGAATTTTGGATAGTAAAGCTTTTGTTAAGTAAATGGTTTGCCAGTCTTGGATTATTTTGCTGATCCTTTCTGCTGTCATAAATGATTACCGTGTTAAATTTAGCAGTGCACCTCCCTGGTTGATGAGCAGTCAGTGATTGCTGCAGTGAATATGTGAGGCTTGAATTTGATCCTGTGGCAATGTGCTATAATTCCCTATTCACAGCTATTAAATCTGCAAGCTTGTTCATTTGAATGTTTTTGTTATGATTTTTCTAATGAAAACAATGACATGAACTGTACAAAAATTTGAGTCTGTTTTCCAATGAAACTGTTTGGAATATGAAGATATTGATTCTTGTTGCATTGCTCATCAGGCGGTTGGGAGACTTGGCAGATCCGCATTGAAGGATGAAAAACTTCCAGATGATCTTTTGATTTTATCTTGTGAAGAAGATTATGATGCCTGTGTTCCTTTTCTTGAGAAAGGTTGAAATATTCTCCCTTCAAACTATTACTGTTAGCTAATATAAAAGACAAACTTTTCATCGGCAGATTATTGCAGGTGGCGCTGTCTATAGTTCGGAGCTGCTATTGAATGGAATAGTTAAACAGAAGCTAGAATATGAAAGGTATGTTCGTCTGCCTGATTGGCATGTACTTTTTACCTTTAAAGGTTTTCTTCTAGCGGGACTCTAAAATTGTGCCATTTTGATTATTGCTTTGGCCATTAATTTCTGCCTGGGATGTGACCACGGAATCCAATTTATCTCTTTTGACAGTTGCAGCTTGTCATCAGCTAAGAATGATGTTTTTTCTTGCTTTTAGCCCCTTCCCTGTTCTACGTGAGTTCTGGTGGGTGGTTTACCTTGCCATCACCTTATATGTAATTGTTCATAGGACTGGTGGGTAGCTTCAAAGGGGGTATTCGAATACTTTTAACTTTTCAGCAGGAAAGGGTGTTGAACTTGTTCCCCTGGAACTACTTAGATTTAGCATTTATGCATAAGGTTCAGGATTCAGTTGCACGTGTCTATAAACATGTGATCAACATGAGTGCCAAAGATCTGTTTTTTTTAATAAATCAATGCTTGTTTTTTTATTGGCAGGCATCGCCTCTTTGCTGATCATGTCAAAAGGACTCGATCCACAATATGGGTAAAAAAGAAGAACGGATTTCTTCCTGTAACAAAATGCAAATAAGGAGATCGCCCTGCATCTAGTGTGTCATTCTCAACTTGCTGTAATGTAAATTATGAAGTCATAAGGATTCTGTTACAGTTTTTCTTGTAAATGGGGTTAGTTATCCAACTCAAAAGGACTCGCGTTAATATTGTCTGTTTATTGATCAAGCCAATGTGGTGTTGAGTGATGTTGGACATTTAGTGTTTTTTTATGAAGTTATTTATTATTTACACATATGATGATGGAAAATACTTTCTTTCATTGTTTTTTTACGTTAAGTAGAGATGACAATGGGGTAAGTTTAAATTTGATTTCATCCTATTCTGAACACATTTTGTTCGGAGCGGATTTTTAAAGTTATAAACTAATTTGGATGGGTCTTGATTTTTTATTTTCAAACTTGTCTTGTTCTGAATTTGTTCTGTTTAATATTTTTATTATTATATATGTATTTATATATTAAAAAAATATTTTTTTAAAAAAATTAATTGTGTTACTTTTAAAATTTATATTTTTTTATTTATTTAAAATTATAAAATGAGTGATCTAATTTGGATCCAGTTGGTCTGTTCGGGGTGAGGTGGGTTTGGACTTTTAAAATTTTTGGTGAGACGGATCTTGAATTTGACAAATTCGTCTTAAATTTGTCCCATTGCTATCCTATTAATATGGTGATCATATCATGCGAGTACAAGACAAGATAACATCCAATAAGTAAGAATTTTCCTACTATGATTTGCAATAACCAATCTATTTATGATCCATAAAATGCAAAGAGAACATATTGTTGACTTGTATTGATGATCATTATTTATCCATTGATGCTACCATAGCAGGGGAGGCATAGTACCATTCATTACTGGCTCAAGTGTTATTTGTTCCTCTTGTATGTCTTTACCAGCATAATGTGAAACCATACATCAAACTGAAGAATTTGAAACTGACTTAAATTTAATCGGAACAACTTATTTTCCGTACATATTTAGGTTTGAAGCAACAGGAATTGATGAGCTTAGTTGTCAGAATAGGAATTGGTAATGTTTGAACAATTGCAAACGATTTTTTTGTTGAAAAGAATATTATTGCTGTGTTTGGATTTAATCTTAAAGAAATATTTTCTATTTTCAATCTGTAAAGATGAAATACTGTGTTTGTTTTCTCTTTTTTTTTATGTATATTTTTAAAATATAGTATCATTTTCAATCATAACTTAAAAACGACTTTCTATTTTCAGAAACTTAATATATTTTGCTTTTATAAAAGAGACTTTTTCTTTTATCACAGTTTGAAATAAGTAAATTGTAAATATATATATTTTCTTATTTTCACACATCAAATTAGCATGTTAATTCATTTGATCAAATTTTGCAATTATTAATTCATCCACATTTTTATTTCCATATAAAATTTGTGTTTTCTTACGTATTTTCTAAATCTATATGTTTGGCTCATTATTTAGGTTGTGAAAGTGCGCTTCATTTTGTTAGGCTAGTAAATAAACAATTACTTTGACCTGGAAGAATGTTAGGCTTTTTTGAGGAATAAAATTAGAGTAATATGTATGAACAGTGCTTACACTATCTTAAATTTATTATTTATTTATTTTTTATGATGCTTTAAATAAAAAAAATTATTTTTCAAAACTACTCTTACTAAAGTTATAATGTGATTATCATTAACTTTCAATCCTTAGTGTTGACTGTGATAATATCAAATTATATAAAAAAATTACTATTCTAAATTTTTATCTAAATTGCCTTGTTGTCAAATGGAAGACGTGGTATCAGGCAACATTGGAACTTATCAACTAATCGGGCCATAAGCCCACAACTTTACTCGATCCAATCTTGGAATCAATACAAAAGAAACACAAAAATGAAGTTTGTGGATTGGTATTTTAAAATAGCAGTTGTTTCAGCCTTTCGGAGTTTCCATGGAACTTTTCATGATCAAAATAGACTTTTGTGTGAGAACCCTCCTTTTCATTTCTTCCATCTTCTCACATAGTTAGCGCACACACACACACAAAGCACACCAATTTTCAAGATTTTAATTTTCTTTCCTGTTTGTGTTCTTATTCCATCAATGGTGGATACCCATCTCAAGTATTCTTCAAACCAATGATTTCCCAATCTCCCTAGCTTGTTTGTGAGTATGTGTGTGTTTGCAGTTGAAATTCCTTTTGATGTGGTCAGGGAGAAAGTTGGGATTATTACATTCTTGATGCTGGTTTTGGAACTGTTCCTGTTTTCTGGAAACATAGATCACAAAACCGAGCCACCAATTCCATTCTGTCCCGGAATGCGATCTTGAACTTGAAGATGCTGATATAGTTATCACAAAAGCTGTGTGTGGAAAGTTATTGTTCAAGTATTTACCCTTTTATGGTTAGTGTTTCTAAAACTACATAATAACCACTCAGTTTAGTAAATTCCATTCGAGTCGAGGAAATCGGTTCAAGCAAGTTATAGAAGACTTTCCTTTTTGGCATGAACATTGGAATTACAGAGTAAGTTGTCTCCAGTTATGGTTGGTAAAATCTGTCTGATTAGAACCCCTCTTTATTTCCATAGTAGTTGATCAATGCAAATGATTTGAGTGTTCTGAGATGGCTTTCTTTCAGTTTGAGTTTGTCTGCAGTTCTCCAAATGCCGTCACTTGAATTAACTATAAATGTTCATGTTGTCACTGTGAAGGTCGGAAATCGATGTGTTGCAATATGCTTCTTGTTGTCAAGTTCATGTTCATTTTGCTAGTCGGTTGTAGTCAGCACTATAACTTTCAATGTGGATCTTTATTTTCTTTTTTCTTTTTGGATTCAACAGATGATAAAGTGACAGTTCTGGAGTCGGGAGTCAGAGAAGAGGTCTTGGGAGAGCACACCTGAAGCACAGGCCATCAGAGAAGCTCTCAATCCTCGGAGAGATCACAATAAGCAAACAGGAAAGAGTTCTTAGCTCATCTGTGAGACATCGTTTTGTTCCTGTGTCGGGTAACAAGTTTTTGAATGGTGGAAGCAAAATATGTGGAGCTTATGAGACGGTTTACTGGCCTTGGTCTGGTTTTATCTTCCATATTGACTCTGACACGCCTAGACACAGTTACTTTCGTAGTAATTAATTATTATTATTATCATGGTTTTTTGCCCTGGTTTGGGTTTTGTGGAGCAAGCAGACATGAAGGGGCTGTCCAAGCATCGATTTGTCATAATCACTAATGATTCACCTTCAAAAGCTGTAAGCAACCTACAGGCAAAACCCATGAGATCTCTAAGAACATACACGTCAATGGGGGAATAGCACTGGAATGCTGGCTATCAGCATTACATTCAGAATGCTGCTGCTGAGATTCAATGACAAAAATATAATGAAATTTGACATACACCAAAGACCACCTATGAAGAGGCAAATAAGTAAGTCATGTAACAGCGAGACTCAAGCCTAAAGCCTTCAAATTGTAGCCTTTAGTCTTTTTGATCGTTAGAACAAGGCCTGACAGCATGTAGCCAATAATCACAAAATTACAAGTATGGAGATCCATTATCTACTTCACAAGTAATATTTAAATGAAGAATCAGGTTTTCATATCCAAATATCTCTCTGGGATACTTGAAACACTACATTCTGCTGCAGGTACTAAAAATGGGCTGAGCACAATTTAAGTCCTGAATACTCTTAACACTAGCCTGCAAAAACAAAGCATGGCCATTATTATTACATGCACAAAATAATTCAAAGGAAGTTTCACAAAAATGGGGATACAAATTTATCTTGAGTATTCCTCAGTGGGACTATCACCATTTCTGCAAACTCATCAGTTTCAGTTGATCTAACAACTATTTAGCCCTGCCGCATGGGGTGAGCCACCAAGCTCCCCAGACTCTGACAAGGAGGACAAAGGAAGAAAAATGCTAACAGCCAATGTTCAATTTTATGTCTCATATATATTCTTTGCCTCTCTCACTTCTCTACCTTTTTTTGTTTAAACTAGGGAAAAATCAAATTGATACTTCTGCAAGAAATAAAGAATATATGCAGACGAATTCTTCGCACTGAAGCCTTTCTTTTACTTGGAAAAGTAAAAATATTGCAGAAAGAAATTGTTAAATCATGCAAGGACAATATTATATGCAAAGCATTAAGCAAGACTATGAGTGGGCATACCGTTACATATAAATCAATGACTGGTCTGAGAGACTTGTGGATAAGAATAGGCAGTTGCAGCAGCAGCAGTTCCAGTGGGATTAACATTGTACATTTGTGTAGCAGCAGGTAGCACACCACTAGAGCTAGGGGGTGGGCCCCCTCCTGGAACTGGAAAAGGGGCACTTGTACTTGGTGGAGCTGGCGCCCCACTGGGTTGTAGGGGCAAGGAAGAAGCAGGTGGGGGCTGCATTGGCACCATTGGAGCAATTGCATAACCTGATAGCCACCAAAAGGGAAAATTCAGTAATGCCGAATTTTAGTTTCTGAAGTCCTTTTCCACAGTTTATTTGAATTCTTTTTTTGGGTCCCCTATGCAATTGGGAGGCAAGGATAAGAAAGACAGAATACTTCCACCAACTCAATTTAACAAAAGCTCAACCCAAACTTTTTTTGAATTGGATACACCAAAGAAATATTTCTTCATTTAAAAAGGCCTACATGCTTTAATGAGTGCTCTTGCCAAAAATGGACTACCAAAAATTCATTTAGACCATTAATTTATCTGATCACGGTAATAAAGAAACAAGTTGCATGATAGTTAGTTCACCAGGAGCACCAGGAACAGGTACTGGCAACACAGGAGGCCTGATACCCGGGGCCAATTGGGGGGGTCCTGGAAGAGGTAACATAGGAGGTGGTATGACAGGTAGGCGCGGCCGTCCTCCAGGGAAAGCAGCAAGATGTTGATTATAAGCTGCACCAATCTGTTGGTATACTGCTGTCTGCCCAAGATGCTCCTTGATCTTCTGATCAATCAAAATTTGTGTTTGCTGTTCTTCAAACTTTTGGTAATAAGCCCTTATATTTGCCTGGATACCAATATATGTGTATATATATATCAGTGGAATTGAAAAAATTCAAAATAGTTATATGAATCAATAGTCTACTACTTCATCATTGAGAGCTATACCTTGTGTTTGTAACCAGCATTATGCTGCTTTCTGACAGAAGGCTGGAAAAATAAAGGGGATGTTAAAAAACAATTTATTACTAGAGAATACGGCACAGTGCAGAGAACCATGCTGAAGCATCAGAAAACTTAAGAGTACTTGCACAAATTAAAGACAGTGCAAACAACATATGATAGCATCACAATATGAGGTAAAAGATAAAATGCAGAACACACATCTGGATTCTTAATTTTCATAGAACAGATACTTAAACGAAATCCCATTCCGGTCCATGTAAAATAGGTCACAGATGAGAAGTTTATGTATGACTTTTAGCATGATAAAAGTTTAACAAGCTTGCTAGGAAAATGGGATTACATCACCTATGTGACATCAAAAATTCCAGCACATTCCACTCTAAACTAATTTTAAGCTAGCCTAGTCACAGGAATGCACTTCCAGTGTCGCCATTCTTTCACTCTGTTATGCACCAACTTAAGCTAGATTCCAGGATATCCCCTCTAGTTGATTGTTTCAACTAATAAAGCTTAAACTACATACAACACATGCCCAAAATGAAAATAAAGAAATAAAAGAGAATAGAAACAAGATTTATTAGCTATAACCACAAATATCTGACAAACTTAAACTCTATGAAACAGTTTGTATTTCATATTCATAAAATTACATTCCTGCTTACAGCCAATGCCACATAAACAATCACAGAAGAACTTATGTAGCAATCATAACATTAGCTGCTATCCAAGAACATACTTAAAATTAATCAGATTTAAACCACAATATTTGGTTATCAATTTTTTGACATATAATGGATAAGAAAAGAGACAAGATCCAATTTTTGGAAAGCTTTCCATAATATAAATTTAACCAAGTGCATATTAGTGCAAATTGCAATTTTGCTTATCCCGCAATTTTCTAGTAATTTTTTAAATAACCAAGTTTCAAAAACAATAGATTTTCTTAATCAACTATTCACAGCTTAGTCAAACAACTCACCAGATTAAAATGTGATTAAATGAGTTTCCAGATTCAATCAGGGGAAAATAGAATCTAAAACAAACAGGCCCGAAACAGAGAAATTATAACCAATAACAGTCATAAATCACAAATTCTAAGTATGAATCCAAGTATAAATAGAAATTAACTAAGCTAATATCAAAATTCAAAATACAAAGAATTTGAAAAAACTTACAGAATCATGGGTCAAGTAAGTGTCGCAATAATCACAGTAATACCTGCAAGCAAAAAAAAAAAAATCGATTATTTCAGCAATTGAAACCAATATTCAAAAAAGCCCAGAAACTTTGTATGCGAAACCACACACAGAAAAAGATGAAGATACGAGTACCTTGGCATTAGCGCAAAAGCTGCTACTAAATCTAATTTAAAATAAAGAATTAAAGAGTAACAAGTAGAGATTAACAGCTAAATTACGAGTAGAAATAAATTCTTTGGTGATTAGAGAAGGTTTTGGGGGGATATCTGTAGGGTTTATTGATGTCGTAGAGAGAGAGGGGGAGCTCATCGTACAAAAAGCTTCGCGGGATTCATGATGGGTCGGGTGCAGCCCGCCCCTCCATAATCGGGCCAGACCAGCCCAATAGTGCTGATAATGGGTTAGGATAGCCAGCCCAATTATGGGAAAATGAAATCGGCCTAATATTACAGTTATGGCTGGTTTTATTTCTCCATAAGTCATAGTAATTATTAGGGTGACGTCCTTTTTCTATATTTATAATTCTCGTTGTAGTATGAATCAATTACATAATAAATGTAGCATTGCTCGTTCCATTATTATCTTGTTTTAGTGTAAATTTTGTATCTCCCATATGATTTTTTCTATTATTTCTAAAATGGTAATCTCGTTTCTTCGATAAAAATAACTTGAATTTTTTTTTCTGGTGCTCTATCCCAAATTGAATGTTTATTTGCTGTGGTACAATTACATAATTTTTTGTTTCACTTATTATTGCTAAAATGATAAAAAAAATAAAATTGAATCTAAACTTTTGTGTTATTATTTAATAAAAGTATAAAAGTACTTATTAGTTAAATACATTTACAAAAAATATCGATGAGATTAAGATTGGTGGATCATTTATCAATCATTCAATGAATGATAAATAACTATAAGTGAGGGAAATACATGATTTAAATAACATTTAAATCGAAAAATCCGATTGGTTAACAACGCCAACAGAAGTATCCATTCTTTAGATATGCCTATGATACCAAAATGGCACTTTATTGTTTTTAGTTCATTCCATGTTATCACAAGTGGAGTAATCTTATCTGTGATGGGATGCCTTTGCATTCATTCATGGAAAATTAGTGACATTCTGATCACAACTCTGTATTTAACCAAAAACTAGTAGCCATATGACATGACTGATTCTTCTCCAAATTTCAAACTGCCATCATGGAATGGAAACAATTGCACACAAACAGTACTTCTTGAGCAAGTGCAAGTTTCTTTTTAAAAGACTCTGCATGAACACTGCAAAGGTACAAGGAGTGTGTTCTATTCTTTATCTTTCTGTGGATGTAAGCTACATAGAGGGCTCGATCTTGTCGGTTACTAGAGTTGCAATATGATTATACAAACCTGGGCTCAATATAAGACCAGATTTTACATGTTACAAACTGGAAAAACAGATGTTGAAGGATGTCCTTTTGTGCAATTCTGATATCTAGGACATGATCTCCAGAGCTTCCCTAGCTTTCCCGAGTATATTAAAAACGGTTGCTGCGATGTGCTGTGGTGTCAGCCCTGCTTGCATCAGTTGGTCAGCTGGGGAACCATGGTCGATGTACCGGTCAGGAAGAACCAGTGGCCTCCACTGCAGAAGTTTTAATTGTAAAAAGTTAATATTTATGCTGATTTCCAGATTATTCAAGTAAATCTGTGATCACCTAATACATTTCTACCCAGGACATTGGCATGGGAGAGCATCAGTTTCAAGATGAACATGTGGAGGTTTATTAGGCTATTTCAATCATGAATTCAATCTCATGAAAATGCCAGTGATGTGAAGTTGCATGGATGAAAATTTTACTTATTTTGGTACTTGAGCCGAAGTCTCCAATGGTTCTCTAGTGATGTAATGAAGTTAGTAATATTATTGTAATTTTTTTACCTTTAACTTTCCATCAAAAAGTCCATCCAGGGCCATAAACTGAGCAACATGAGATCCAAAGCCACCAATTGAACCTTCTTCTACAGTGATTAGGACCTCATGTGACTTAGCCAAGCTGCGGATAAGAGCATGATCCAGTGGCTTGCAGAAGCGAGCATCTGCAATTGTCAACTGTAAACCATGGGGTTCTACTAAGGCAGCTGCAGCCAAACAGCTCTGAACAGCTGTTCCATACCCCAAGAGAGCCACTCTTTCCCCTTCAATCAATATTCGGCCCTTACCAACCTGAGAAAATACAGAAACTCAAGTCAACTCTTACTCAATAAGGGGCCTATTTTCTTCATTAGCATTAGGAGAGCAGGAGAGGTTGAGTATTGAGTACCTCAAGGGGAATGCCTTTGTTTCCTGGTGGCAGCTCCACGCCTATCCCATTACCTCTTGGATAACGGAAACAACTTGGTCTGTCATCTATAGCATTGGCAGTTGCAACCATGTGAAATAGTTCAGCCTCATCTGAAGGAGCCATCACCACCATGTTGGGGAGGCATGCCATAAAAGTAACATCAAAAGCCCCACAATGTGTAGGACCATCTGCTCCAACTAAGCCAGCTCTATCCATTGCAAACCTCACAGGCAGCTTCTGCAAATCCACATCGTGCACTACCTGGATAAGGAACCAAAAGCATTTTGTTAAGAACTCTGCACGCTCAAAAATTAGTACAGGATACCTTTTACTGAGATAAACATAAACAACAGTGCAGAGGGAAAAAGTCATTGGCTTGCCTGATCATAAGCCCTTTGCATGAAGGACGAGTAGATTGCACAAAATGGTTTGATGCCTTCACATGCCAAACCCGCAGCAAAAGTTACAGCATGCTGTTCTGCTATCCCAACATCAAAGCATCTTGTTGGAAACCGGCGCTGGAAGAGGTTCAAACCCGTCCCACCTCCCATTGCAGCATGGATAGCAACAATATCCTTGTCTGCTTCAGCTTCTGCAATCAAAGCCTCTGCAAAGTAGGTTGTGTAAGACTGAGTTGGAGCACTGGATTTAAATTGCTTTCCAGTTGCCGGATCAAACTTGGTCACCCCTGCAAATAGCAAGCAAATCAAATCCAAATGTTTTATTTTACTGAAATATGAACTAGATGAGAGATATGATATTTGCGACAAAAATAATCATAAAAAATTTATTATTTATCCAACTGTTATTCTTGACAGGCTTTTCATCAGCCTAGCCATTTATTGCAGCAATTTGTAGTTTGAATGATGAGCTACAACCTGAATGGTATGGGCAAAATTGATGGTGTTAATAAGCCATTGACAAAGTTTTAGGAACAACTTTATACCGGTACAAATTTTTCTAGTTAATAATTTACCATGGTACTTGTCTGCAGCTTTTTCAGCATATGGATATCCCCTGCCTTTCTCGGTCACAACATGGATCAACACTGGACCTGTTGTTTTAGTGTTCTTAACTTCTTTAAGAATTGCTGTCAGGTCATCAATATTGTGACCATCAACTGGACCAATGTAGTAAAGCCCAAGCTCTTCAAACAGTGTAGATCCAGAACCACTGATGAGCCCACGAGCGTATTCATCCACTTTAGCTGCGAGCTCATGCATAGGCCCTCCAATTTGCTTAGTAACTCCCTGAAACAATTTCAACCAAAATAAATCAAGGATTCATAAAAATTTCCAGAGATAATACAAGTTTTTTCTCAGTTTACATCCGTCATTTATAGTAATAACCTTGGCAACTTCTCTTAGTTCTCTGAGTGGCCGATTGGACTGCAACCTGCTCAAAGCACTACTCAATGCTCCAACTGGAGGAATGGGCCCATCTAAATTGGCAGTGGGTAAAGAAACTTGTTTGTTGTCATTAAGAATCACAATCATATCAGAATCCAGGTAGCCGGCATTGTTCATTGCTTCATATGCCTGGCCTGCTGTCATAGCACCATCACCTATCACAGCCACAACATGATTATTTCGTCCTTTTAAATCCCTTCCTACAGCCATCCCTGCTCAACCAAGAAATCCAAGAATCAAAACCCAAGAAGAGAAACAAATTCCAGGCTCTTTTATATAATTACCATCACAACAACCACTTGATGAGATGGCATAACTTTACAATGAAATATCTCCTCAGTAGTCAGCATAGTATAATTCCACTATCCATTTGACTATAATGAAATTATATGAGTCTTTATTTACAAAGAATTTGTATTACAAAAATGCAATGCTAAATTGAAGCATCAGGGTTGCCATTTTACCGCGTCAGTTGCCATGTTCTTAAGGAGGAAATATCCCAAACCACTGAATCCTAGAATCAGTTTTATTGAGGTAGAATAAGATTTTACCTAATCCAGCTGATATAGTTGTAGAACTGTGACCAGTACCAAAGCAATCGTAATCGCTCTCAGACCGCTTATTAAAACCAGAAAGACCTTCTGTTTGTCTCAAAGTTGGCATTTTGTGTCTTCTTCCAGTTAAAATTTTATGAGGATAAGACTGCAACCAAGAGAGCCAGACCATCACAACAAAGACAATAACTATAGTAATCCTCAGCATGTATCAGTTCATAAGCAACGGTGTCATGGAAAAGAACCATCACCTGGTGGCCAACATCCCAAAGAATTCTATCTTGAGGAGCATTGAAAATATAATGAAGAGCCACAGTAAGCTCAATAACACCGAGGCTTGAACCAAGATGACCCCCAGTCTTAGAGACATTGAAAATAACATCGGATCGCAATTCATCTGCAAGTTGTTTCAATTCCTGAATAAAAAATCAGTATTTGGTGTAAGAGGCTATTTAAAAATTAAAAAACAAAAATCCTAAGTTCAAAATAAAATTTATGAAAATACAGATGTTTCTTATATGTGCTTTAAATGCATGTTATACCTTTATTGAGAGATTTTTCATGTGAATTGGATAGTTGATAGTGTCCAAAAGAGGAGTCGCGGGCTTCTGTGAGAAATACTCCTCTTTTTCTGACAATGATGCTCGAATCTCAACTGACCTTTTCCTTACCTTCAAGGTCAATATCAAAAAGGTACAAAACAATCATTCCAATCAATTGTTACAATCCTAAACTGCAGCTGAAGATAAATATAACTCCTCCTACTATACACCAAAAACAACATACCAAAAAAAAAAAAAAAAAAACACAAAAATACATGCATTCTTAACAACCCAAACAATCTAGACCACCAAGAATAGTAAATAAAGCAGATAACATGAGAAGCTGATAACATAGGGAATTTTCTTATCCAAGAGTAGCTACATGTCAATTCCCAAAAGTACTAAACAATATTTATTTATTTTTAGTTGCTCAAATCATGAGAAAAAAATAAACAATCTCAAACCTGGTTATTCTTGCAGAAAAAGTGACACAGCAGATCCGCCCCATGTAGCCACTGAGAGCAAAAAGTGGTGTGCCTTTGAGCATCTGCACCCACTCCCTTGCTCAAATTCCCAGAAAAGGGAAATGAACACAGAGCCATCATATATATACTTCTGTAAATATACTGATTAACCACACCAAAATCACAGAAAGCCAAATAAAGATCACAGATATCCAAACGAAATATCAACACTACTCTACTTTTTTCTCAAAAAGATTCCAACTTTACTCTGTATTCATACAGACATAAGGTGTTTGATTCTGTTTTCCCTTCCCTAACACATAAGTTTGATGTGGGCTGTTTGCATTTAAACTCTCAAGAAAAAATCCAAGTGAAATGCTGGTGTGTGTGTGTGCGGTACTGATAAAAAGCAGAAGACTTTGAAGAGTGAGAGCAAATCCAGGTATTCTTGAAGAATCAAGAAATTGGTGGGATGATGTTTCTCTTATAATGGCCTTCTTGCTAGAGCATTAAAGTGGACAACACAGTGTCTGTCTGTCTGTCTGAGCATTTATAGCATGGTTAGGAGCAAAGAGAAAGACAGTGAGGAGGCATGTTCCCATTGGGCCACCTCAGCAGAAATCACAAATGGATAGAGATATGATAATGTATGTATATTTCCATTGTGGAAGAAAAAGGTGTGTCAATTTTATCAGATGATGTTGTTTTCAATAGTTGATGCTACTATATAATTGGCTAATGGTCGAATTGTTCGTTAGAGGTGTGTTTTCGTATTTAATCAAAAATTGTGTTTTGGCAATTGTAAATAATGGTTTTGTGTTTCATGCTTGAAAGATGAATTTGTTGTTTTCAAGACTTTGGGTTGCTTCTTGTCTTCCCTCATGCTTTTCATTTTGATGGGACCTCAACATTTAATGCATGTTATGTTTGGAATTTTTTTTTTTAATTTTGTGGAAATACTTTTGAAAAGATTATTGGGAAACATATTAAAATAAAATATATTGGAATTAGTGATTTGTCAAATTTAATCAATTGAGTTGAAAGATTTATTTGACATTTCATTTATATATATATTTGATTTACTTGTCTTCAAATATAAAATAGAATGCTTTTGAAAAATGGAACTTCCTTTTTTTTTTTAAATAAGGTATAGACTTTTGAAAATCAGGGTGTCGACTTTGAAACTAATATTTTTATTTTTATAAAAAAAATTAAAAAATGAACAAAAGACACATTTTTAGACTGAAAATACAGAATACTTAAAAAAAAAAAAATATAGCCTTAAGTTTTGTATTTTGGGAAAAGAGTTTTGCCAAGTGAATCACTTTGCATTGTATGTAATGGCCCAATTATAGAAGAAGAAAAAATACAAAAATCTAGCATAATTCTTAATAATCAATTATGACAATCGATTTAAAATTTATGGTCAACCTAAACTAACAGCAATATAAAGAAAATGGAAAGACTTTTGGCACTAACTCTTGTCACAATTAGTGGTAACCAATAGGCCACTTGGATTGAGTTTTCTTCAAATTCCACTAAGGTATTAATTATAGTATAGGCAATAACCCATGAACCAATTGTCTTTTAGAGGGTGTCAAAATCATGAACCAAAGATCAGGCATCTGTCTTAACAGAGTGGTTGGCCAAGTTTATTTAAAAAAGACATTTTATAAAATATTTTGAAATTTATAAAAAGATAAAGAGTATTTCATAAATAAATGGAATAAAATAAAATTATAAAACTTATAAAATGTTAATATTGATACATGAAAAGCTATTGTTAAGATTTTAAAATAAATTTAAATATTTTTTTAAAATTCTAATATCTTATTTTATGAACTTATAAATTTTTTAAAAAAAAATTATCAAATTTTCGAATATTTTAAAAGGACTTATAAACTCCCTCAAACACCCTCCTATTTCCAATTCAAATATCGATTGTTTTCAATTTTCTTATTGTGCAGTTGTGATTGATTTAATTGGCCTATTACAGTAATTTTTATTTTTTTTTTCCTAAGACTTCTTTTCTTTTTAGTATTAATCACTCAAAATAATAATAAGATACACACAGACTTTAAAGACTTAGGCTGCAGCAGAGAAAATTTATGCAACTGAGTTGAACACTTGACCTTCATGCCAGATTTGAAGGGAAATTGATCATTCAAAGAGCCCCAATCTTTGAGCCTAAGGCAAGATTTTTTGCCCATATTGTTCACAAAGTCGAGCAATGACGGCTGTGTTACCTGCCAAAGAATTATATTGTATATATCTACTACAATTTATGCCCCAAATAGAGCAGCCAACAGTTATTGCCCTGGACCTGATTACAACACAGCCACGGGGAAAATGGAGCAGTCAGTATTTCAACTAATAATAGAACTTCACCTTAAACCAAAAAAAATTGGTTCAAATATATGAATGGAAATCCCAAAATATTGAGATTAGATGAATCATTCCGGAATCAGTACATTGCAGATCGACTGCATCTCATCGAACATGGAACGAGCTCATTAAAAAAGTAAGCATCAACCCCCAATTGATACAAGAAAAGCTAAAAGTAGTGACTGATGAAAGGAAACAAGTTCAACAATAGCTGGAAGCACTACACGTAATTGAAATAGCTTCCAGACTGGTTGGTTTTGATGCTGATAGCAATGACTATTGATGAGAAATTCGAGAAGTTACAGTGCCATATTTCTCCTCTTTCTCCAGCAAAGACTTTCACTGATTGAGAAGTCGCATACAGTGGGTTCCTTTTCCAATCTAATCAAAATCAAAATCAATATCTTCATAAATAAAGAAGAAACTCAGACAGTAAAAGGGATTTGGCATTTACTTAATGATGGACCAATGACTTGGAAAAATATCATTTAGGTTAGAACAATCTGTTCAAGATAACAATGCCAAGAGTATAGATGCCGCAGTAGTCTACAATGAGGTGCTAAGAACTAACTACCTCCGCAAATTTCAACTGGAATTAGAGAATTTGTTACTGCCAAAAGGCGGCTAATGAAACTTTAGAATCAACTGTCAACAAATAGAAGAAAAAAAAAACATAAATGAATGAATGAATGAAAGAATCCTATAGAACAATTGAGATCTTAGAATAGCCAAAAATTAGTGAACTGAGATCTTAGAACACCCAAAAATTGGTGCACTATTTGCAGTTAATAGCAAATTTTCTTCCACAAGTATATATTTCCTTCGATCAGTATCAACTCTAACCGTAATCGTTTGCATTTCAACAACCAATTTTAATTCTTAATAACTGTCAAGTTTTGAGTTCTGCTTCAGACCTCTATTCATATATATGATAAAAACAGCAAGAGAACATTTCAGTAAAATGAAGGAACTACATCATCTTTAAAAATCTGATCTGCCATCATGAAGATGAGAAAATCTATACAGCTTCCCTCACCTCAAATTGCATCAGCTCTGATTACAGTGTAAGCAGTACAAAAAACATTAAGCGGCTGAAAGAAAAAGAAAAGATTAAAAATAAAAATGAAAACAAACATTCACCCATTGACAAATTTGGTTCTGCTGAATGTATTTTCCAAAAAAAAATTCTTCTTAGTTGACCATGAAGATTGGCCTTGGTCATCCACTGGCTCAACTTGCTTGATTCAAACTTAAAAAATTCAGTCAGTCAAAGAGAAAAAAAAAACCTTTGCTACTCTGATTGCATTATTTAAGATTCAGAAATATACCCTCAATTAAAAGACTACCACTATAGCAGTTAGGATCTTCCAGTAGTAAGCATATCCTATGGATCCATATATACCAATTATGCACCCCTGAGTAGCTGAGCATCTCAAGTAGCATCCTTAAAGATACTAACTTCAAGTGTCGAGCATGTTTCACAAATAGTTAAAAATCAAAGCGAAAACATAGTAGCCATCTAATCTAATGAACTATGGAGATGGAAAAACAGTTAAAATGAGTACCAAAAAGTCAGCTAAAATCTCAATGAACAACAAGCCAAGGGCGACCAAATTAGCTTATTGGCAACATTCACAATGCACAACCCAAAAAAATAGTAGTCAATATAACAAGCCTGTCAACATTAATAACAGAGACAGAGTTGGATGTTATCAAACCTCTTTAGCCCACTTCACTGGAACAATTCTCTACGCAAATAACATCATTAATGAAAAACAAAGATGACAACTGAAGACGCACTTGTCAGCCACAAACATGAGTTCAACTCATTCCACTCTGATTACAGTGTAAGCAGTACAAAAAAATTTAAGCGGCTTAAAAAAACAAAAGATAAATTTATACATATATATATATATATACGTAAAAGAAGCATTCACCCGTTCACAAAATTTGGTTCTGCTGAATGTATTATCCAAACAAAATTCTTCTTAGTTGACCAGGCAAATTGGCCTTGTTCATAATGGCCCAACTTGCTTGAGTCAACTTAAAAGTCCAGGCAGGAAAAAATAATTCAATCAAGGAGAAAAAAGAAACCTCTGCTACTCTCGTTGCATAAATTTAGATTCACAACATTAATAGCCTTAATTAAAAGACTACTATTATAGCAAGCATATCCTATGGATCCATATATACCGATTATGCACCCCTCCCTAGCTGAGCATCTCAAGTAGCATCCTTAAAGAGACTAACTTCAAGTGTGAAGACCAAGTTTCACAACTAGTAAAAGGTCAAAGCAAACACATGGTAGCCATCTAATCTAATGAATTATGAGATGCAAAAGCAGTTAGAATGAGTACCAGAAATTCAGCTAAAATATCAACGAACAACACGCTAAGGGGGACTAAATTAGCTTATTAGCAACATTCACAATACACAACCCAAAAAATTTCAGATAGTAGTCAAAATAACAAGCCTGTCACCATTAACAGCTTCACTGGAACAATTCTCTACGCAAACAATAACATCATTAATGAAAGACGAAGATGACAACTGAAAACCCACTTGTCGGCCACAAACATGAGTTCAACTCATTTCATCTTTGCCTCAGTGAACAAAACGTGGCGATTCACACGAGGGTCAAACTTTCGAAACTCAAGTTTTACGTTATTGCTTTGGAGCCTCTTGGTCTTCTTCACCACATAGAAGAATCCAGTCCCAGCAGCCGAAACGAGCCTCACCAACAGAGCACCAGCCTTCTTCTTGTCACCCATCTGTACTATTAAGGCAAATAAACACAAGCAGAAACAGGTAATCATAAAAACAAAACATATTTCCAAAATTAATAATTACAATGGAGAGAAAAACAGATAACTTAAAACATAAGCTTCTGATGCATTATGTATATCACAAAGAAACTCTAAAAACTCTCATGGGCACAAATTGAGAAAGCCTCTGTGAGGAATAACATCAAACATTTAGCACACATTGTATATATACAAAGATGTTTCCTGTAATATCATATACAAGCGTGTAGGTGAGTGAAAAGAGAAATAAGAGAGAATTCATGCATATGAGTGTGAGTGTGTGTGTGTGTGTGTGTGTGTGTGTGTGTGTGTGTGAGAGAGAGAGAGAGAGATGGAGTGAGAGAATTACCGGTGGCGATTGAGAGAAAGTTAGGTCTGTAGGTGAAAGGTTAAAGAAGATGATTAAAGTGGACCATGTTTGTCCTGAACGAAAAGGGTCTGCCAAAATAAGAAGTTCAACTCTGTGTATTGGGCCGGCCCATGGTAGTCCCGTCGAAGCCCATTCAATAAGTAATCTAGTTAATATTTTTTTTCAATCTAATTGAATAATAGTAAATACTATAACAAATATTTAAATTTGAAATTCTAGTTATATTAGAATTACCAAAAAAAACAATATAATATGTTAATTCAATGATTAAATAATTTGATTTTATACTGAATACAAAAAGTAATCATTTTGGGACAAAAGAATATTTTTTATTTGTATTGTAGAATCAAAATAGGTTTCACTTCCAACCTCCTTGCATAGGGATGGAAATAGGCTATCTTTAATGTCTTTTTAAACATGTTCTATTATCTAGTATGAAATGTTCATACTTCATATCTGTATAAAACCTGGGCCAAATTCTTATTGAATCCGAACCCAATAACAAAACATGACACTAGGTTTGACATTTGAACCCAGATTTATAATCATAACATGATATAATTCAATCCGAGGTCCAATTTAACTTTGTTTCTTGTGTTCCATTAAGATATCAAGTCAGAACTATATTTCTCGTTTCCAAATCCAAACCCATTAAACTACAGTTCCACATACCAAATCCACATCCTTAGATATCATATGCCATATATTGAAAAATAAATAATAAATAAATATCTCATTTCATAAAAAATAAAATAATTATCCATTATTCAAATATCCAACTAATTCAAATTGCAGAGATTGGAACCATAAAACTAAACACTACAATTTGAATTTAGATTGCAAAGATTGCAGTCCTAAAATTGAACTCTTCAATGTGAAACTTTACAAGTCTCAGGTTCAAATTCCACAAGAACATTGGCAGTCATCTAAGTTCATATTCATTCCACTCCACTTTGGTACGTATGTCTTCGTACGTGTAATATGTATTATAGATCATATCCCCAAAAATAGAAAAAACATTTTAATGATCCGAGTTGAATTATTAGTCTGGTTCCAGTTATTGGTATAAATGTAAGCTGCAAACATAGGATAGGAGTACCCGATACTACTTATAAAATAAACATCCAGAAACATCACTTGTTCACATCAATCTCTAGCGGAAGATAGTTAATTTAGACATAGAAGTAAACAAAATAACAGAAGTCACATAGTCTGTCCCTCGTAAAGCATCACTTCCATTCTCATAGTCACCGTCTACATGATGATGCCGCACATGAAACTTCCCAGAAATACCGAAGTAACAACCAGATTGGTAACAACATAACCAAGTGGACCTTCAGCGAGGACTGCACAGCAGAACAAAATGGTCACAGTTAGCCAATTCAATTTAACTGCAGCAGGCCACATTTGCAGGCGTGCCAAAAGTGCAGGAGTGGCATTGATGTAGTACCAAATGAAAGAAACGATTTTATATCTCAATATGACTGGAAATTTTGGCTGGGGTTTTCAGCCCCAGGACTTCAAAAACAAAATATTATGACGACTAAAAGATAATTGCAATTTTTTCTATTTTGATTTTCCCTGCAACTAAAAGATGAAAACACAAACCTTTAGGATTTAGAACGAGATCTGGCCGGACTCTTGGAGTTCCTTCTTGGACTCTGGGACCTGCTTGGTGCATAACCAGTACGAGCATCTTCTCTAGGACTTGGGGAGCGGTGGCTCGGCCTGTGATTTTTCTCATCCTGTGGAGAAACAGAGCGGGAAAAAGATCTGGAATGCTTTGGAGACCTTTCACGAGACCTGTAACTTTTGTCATCCCTAGGAGAAACTGATCTAGACATAGACCTCGATCGGCGTGGCGAGTAGTAATCATCCCTGGCTCCATAGGCCCTGTTTCTACTGAACAGAAAGGGCAATAAGCAAACAATTAGTGAAGTACTGCAACATCTACCCCAGCATTTCAAATAAAGTAACAAACCCAGACAGTAAACACATCAAACCAGTTGGTAAAATCTCTGATTCTCATACAAGGTAAACCTGTGCAAATCATTAATGGAACTCCAAAATTCAATTTCAATCATGAAAAACTTAAGAACAACCCTTTCAGTATGATGAAACAAGAGAACCTCCCCTGGCATATCTAATGACTGAAGCATGACCTTTACCTGCATCTTTTTCAGAATTTCTGAGAAAAACTAAAAACTTTGATCCACAGTGTTTAAGGCTTTATAGCAGTGTGTTCATCAGCATCTGAAAACTTCCAAGCTGTCCTTGCCCCGACATTTAGAAACCTCATACTATCTTTTTCTTGGGCATTTTCACCACACTTCAATCATAATAACTTTGAAAGGCTTTGCTTCTTTGAAGAAGATTTCTTTCTTTGGCCAACTATAAGCTCTAGATTCTTTCTTTAACTGGATAGTGTGCAACATTAGGAAATCAAACGTACAAGCTAAACAACAAAAATAGAAGTTTTCTAATCCTGTAATCATTCACACATCATACCAAGTGAGTTGGCCGTCCAATGCAAGGGTAAAGCCTTACAAGCCCAAAGGCATAAATAAACAAAATTCCGTGGAGTTTGAAGATTATCCACGATGAAAATGGAAATAGAAACTTCTGGAGAGGCATGGACAAAAACGTAAAGCAAGAACTCTTTGACTTTATGATCCCTTTTCTCATTTCTCTTTATTAGTCTTGAATACTTTATGTCTCTCTTTGTCAATTAAGATCTGCATAGATAAGGCCATCAGCAGATGTGTCATTCAAATCCATTTGAAGACATGCAACACATACTTTAAGAGAAATTGAAATATATTCCAAGAAAATATAGCAACAAGAGATCAAATATTGAGTCCCTGAAGGTGGAAGAACTAAAGCCTTCTCTGCGCAAACACTTGGTGAAAATTTCAATCATGAACCAACACTCCAAAACAGAAAACAACGTCAGTATTTTGTGTTTAGTTGCCAATCAACATTTTCACTACTGCACTAAAGTAGCTTTGAAAATCATAGTTAAGACATTATTAAAATCAATCAATGAATTCCAATGTATACTTTACAAAACAAAACAAAACACAAAATAAAACATACCTTTCAGATCTACTTATGGCTAAAGCTAAAACAAATTTAGGCTTAGAAGAAAAGCAAAGAAGCTGGTAAAAAACACAACTCAAAAGCAAATTACAGCCAACCTCTTTACCCCGTTCTTAACCCAAAAAAAGGAAAAGAAGAAACTCAGACACATTAACGAAGCATTCTCACACATCTCAACTACACAGGGATGTGGAGAACATTACAATGATCACCTGATATTTCAGAAGAAAAATATTGCCATTCAGCCAACGGCTATTCACCCGTGCACACAGCATGAATGGCTAAATATGACAGAATACAGAAACCCAAATGATTATCATATGCGACCATCAGAACAATCTAATATTCAAGACAATAAAAAGGAAAGAATATAATAAACTCAAATGAGAAACTGAAGGTGAGATTTCAGAGTGTAATTAAAGTTTTAGAGAACAACATTCTAGACATAACAGTAGAGGGGAAATAAAGGATGTGGAAAACAAATAAACTTTCTCAGCAACAGTTAATAAACAGACCTCGAATCACGCCTTGCTGGAGAAGGGGAGCGTGAATAAGCTGCCATAATGAAACCACAACCTTTCAGAAATATGATTAGAATATAACACACAAAAGTTTTATACTTAAAAATGTTATAAGCTGCATCAATCAGCATTTATTCACATAAACAAATTATAAGATTTATGGCATGTTCTTAATAAATTCTGCATCAAGATGCAAAAGAAGAGAGTTGAAATTTCCACTAACAGTGATATCCGCGTCTAGGGGACCTTGATGGACTCCGTCTCTTGTGGCTTACCCGAGAGCTTCAAATAAAGAGCGAAATAATACAAATTAGCAAACACTAAAGCATGTTATCGAAATATTTAGAGGAAACAACACGACCGCAAAGAGAACTGTAACACAATTATAACCTTGTGTGTGTAACCCTACGCATTTCTTGGGGAGTTTTCCTGTTCTCCTCAGCAAAAACAATCCTTATTTCACGTCCACCAATAACTGTGCGATCCAGGTGGCTTTTTGCTTCAGCTGCATCTTCAGGATAACGGAACTTGACAAATCCAAAGCCGCGAGGTTCCCTGAATTTTCATTACAAAATATTACTAGAACATGAATTTAAATATCATCAATTAAGGCACTAAAAGGTCCTTGAAACACGTAACCAAGAAGCATACCCTGTGTAGTAATTTTTGGGCAAATAAACATCCTTTATTGGACCAAATCTTTCAAAAGGAAACCTCAGGTCCTCTGGCCTTCACAACAAGTACATAACCATCATCAATTCACCTTTCACAGATACAGATACTTTGTGTTTCGAACACAAAAGATAGAAGGGCCAAACAGATTCGTAAATTTTAGCTTCAAACAGCAAATCCTTGCATCTCATCAGAAAAGCTAAATTATGACAATTTAACAATTAGATGAAATGAAGTGTCAATGAAGCATCGGAAACCAAACATCAAAATGAGCTATTTGCCCTACATACTCAATAATCAATTGTCACTTTGTACATTTCACTACTTATTTCGTTTGTCCATGCACCTCGAAATCCAAACCATCACTTTGAAAGCCAAATTCAAGGGACCAAAATCAATCAATTACTATTCTGGAAGGTTAACAAACTAAACACATTTTTGGCATTCTCATTTAAGAAAAATTCAAGCCTCTCTAATTTGATTTTCTCCTAGAAGTTCAAAATCTTTTCAATTCAAATTCATTCCATAAAATGAATCATCTAACGGAATTCATATAGCAAAATTTAGTTTTAAACTACGAATTTCATGCCTCTCGCAATACATTGATTCACCATTATTCAATTCCAAGTTTAACCATTCATAAGAAGCAATTGTGCCATCATTATTTATCCTTAATAATTTTCAAAATCTCAGTTTACCCATTTTCAATGGACAACACATCAATAAGGAGCACTTTTACTCTTTATTTTCTCTCTTCCTTCTAATAACAACCAATACTACTAATTTGTTTTTAACTTTTTGGACCTTTATTCTTTACTTTTTTTCACAGAATTTATAATGTAAAAAATCTCTGTTGTGATTAAGCAAGTTTTATTTAAAAAAGGAAAACACCTAGCGCTGAGAGATATGTTGCGAACGAGGAGGCCGGAGGGGGCAGGAGAGCGGCGATCACGGCGGCGGTCGCGGGGCTCGTCGTAAGGTTTTCGCCTCACCGGGCTACGACTGCGGCTGCGGCTTCTGCTCCGGTGCCTCGCCATAAACTCTTTTTTGTTTCCCTCTATTTGCAGTGAATTTCAGTATAAAAACCCTAATTATATTTGGATTCGGGCAATGAAAAACCCTAACCCTATCAAGAAGATAAAGAGTGTGAGCGTGCGTCTGCGAAATAAATTTTGGAGGGAGAGAGTGAAATTGCGTAATTTCCTCTTCATTTCAGCATAATTACGAAATTTACCCTTAAGTTTTTGAAATAGCGCTAGAGCCCTTTAGTTATTTGTGTCGTGGACCAATAGCTGGGCCTTCGCATGTGGCCGCCACCTTTGGGCCTTGAGAATCAGACAGACCCAAAGGTCATAGTTTTTAATTATTGTGATTCGATAGTTATTGTAGTCGTTTGTAAATCGATCGTTTGTGTTGTAGAGGACTTTAATATAACATGCATTAAGAGAGGGAAGAGACTTGCTTTAGGTTAGGCTGGTCTCCTCGTTCACGCAAATTTCTCGTTTATCGATTGATCGTACAAGTATGCATCGTATATTAATTGATCTTCATGGCTTTTTCACGCCTCTTTACTAAAAGATGCACTATATTTATAGAAATCGACACTTCTTGTATACGCCCACAAAAACAACATTCATAAAAATCATCACTAATTTCTTACGAGTTTTAATAACAGACTCGTTCTTTAAATAGTAATTATAGTTCAATCAAATATTTCAGAAAAAAAACTCCTATAGTTACAATCACAAGGAATTGTCACAATGATCGTCATTTTATTGCCTGCTTGAGTAAAAAAAAAAACACTATTGCTACTAATATTACAAATTATAACTAACATTATATTGGCTACTATGTTGGCCCTAAAAAGTTGTATGGTAGGAAATTTAGAATTAAAGAAAATTTAAAGCGTGGATCCATAAAGTTTATTAAGTTATATCTGAGACTATAAATTTAGGGAATAGATTTGAAGTAGTATTACTTCAAATTAAAATAAACCTTTGTTATGGTGACTTCATATCACCATGTGAATGCAATTTTATTTTATATCTATTTGTTCACTGTATTTTTATTTATTATTCAAAAAATAAGTAATAAAAAGTTAAAATATTATTATTATTGTCCCATTGTGATTGTCTATGTCTGTTGTCTTTTTCATAAGTAATAGTTTTTAAAAAATTATACATATAGATGTAAGAAAGTTTGAGTAAGTATCGGTTGACCAAATACTAAAAAATTTAGGATAATTAGGAAACCTCCTTTAAAATTTAATTTAAATACAAATAAATATCTTCGAGATCTTAACATTCACCTTTCCTGATACTAACGATGTTAGAAAATCTTAACATTTTTTATGAAAATGACTTTTTTTATTTTTTGTTAGAAAATAAAAAAAACCTCAATTGAGGTTTCTCTAAACTATAGCGACCTCCCCTAAAGTTTGTCATACTACAATTATATCTTTGAAGTTTTTACATTTTAGAGTCCGACCATCTATAGTTTATTCTATTAAAATAATAAAATATCTATATTTAAAAATATTTTTAACTATAAACCAAGTTAAATATCCAAATTTCATATTTAAGTTCAAGTCCATGACACTAAAATTAGATTTATATACAGATTTGGATCATTGCTTCTCTTTTTCAATGGCATGTTAAACTTTAAAAAAAAATTAAGTTAATTTTTAAAAGTAGGGTTCTCTGACAAAAATAGTTTATTAATATGTTCATATGATAGTGGCAACTGTACTATAGTGCTTTGTTAAGTTTAAAAATAATAGACGAAAAGGGTGATAGAATATAAAAATATAAGAGATATGAACAATTAATTTTTAAATACTAATAATTTTATTTGAATTAATATGGAATGCAATTACTAATATTATTGAATACAATTTTTAAATTTTATCATAAGTTAGAAATATTAAATTTTAAATAATAATAATAATACTAATTGGATAATTGTGCCAAAATGGACGAATTTCATGGATGTTTTTGTAAAATTGGACAAGTGTCGGGATTTAGACTTGTCATTCACAAATAATGATACCAATAATATAACAAATAGTTGGTTATATGTTAGATGACAACAAATGATATGTGACATGTATGTAACTTAAAAAACTTAGCGCGTCACCTTTATTTAGATTAAAGCTCTGTATAATTATTTGTAAGGATAATTTGATTTAACAAAAATTGTAAAAAATCTTAAATCAAATAATACAAGGACAAAATTAGATTTTTGTTGGGTTTTTTTATTGATATCATAATTTTTCGTCAAAAATCCTAGTGGCTATATTTATTTGTTAGACCACGATAAATTCAAGGGTACAAGAAGGAGTGTATATATATTTACTAATGTCTTGCGAGCCCATTGCTTGCATCTATTCCACAGCCAGCTCATTATTTTCAAAATCGAATCGAATAGGTCGGTTCAATCGGTTTAATCAGGAATCGGAGGTCGGTCCGGTCCGATTTTGCTCAAAAACTGTTTTAATCGGCCAAAACTGTTTTTTTTTTGTTTTAAATTTGATATTTTATTATATTTATGTGATTATTTAAATTTTGTGTTTTGTTATATATGTTTTTATATAACTATTTATTTATTTTTACATTTAAATGTATTATATAACAATTAATCTATTATATTATCATTTTATATAACAAAAATAAAAAAATATAATTAATTTTCATTAAACCGGTCCAACCGCCGATTGAACCAATCCGACCGTTGAATCGCTAATTTTAACAAGATCGATTTGATCACTGATCCGATTATGAAAATATTGAACCAACCAACCACTTACTAAGGGTATGTTTGGAGTCATTTTGAGGTGCTTGTGTGGGAAATATTTGGGAAAAAATATTTTGGGAGATGGTATCACTATGTGTGGAAAATAAAAATATATTTAATTTTATTTTAAAAATAATTAATGTAATATATTTTTGGAGAAAATGCATTTGATGTCATTTGTAAAAATAATATTTTATAGTGTCGATTTCATATCATGTAATATTTTTTTGATTAGTGTTGTTAAATCAAACTTTTAAATTATTATATATATTGATTAAAAATATATACTTCATTTATGTTAAGTTAATAATGTGAACATGCAAATATATATATTTTTATTCGTGTAGTGATTGAGATACGTACAAAAAGTATATATAAAAATATATAACAATTATAATATATATATATATATATAAATATAGAGTAATAATTAAAACTTTTTAAAGATATTTTGGAGGAAGGAAAATGTTTTTTAGGGGATTAAAACCTCAAAAGACTTGTACAATTTTTGGAGTCAATTTTCAGGAATTCTTTGGTTTCATTAATAGAGAATGAAAACATTCCCAAAAAAATGACTCCAATCTTAGCTTATACCCCTCAATTTAGTTGCTTTATTTAATTCTTGTATATATTAGAGAAATTAAACACCCCTCTGTTATTTATGTAGCATGTTATCAAATACGAAATAAAAGGTGAATGCTTCGAGACAACATAACTCGTCAGTAAATAACTTTTCTTAAGAAAAAAATAAAATGAACAGAAAACTAATATAAAAACGAAGGCTTCCCTTTTAAAGTAAACTATATTTACATATTTTTTATATATAAAAAAAAATAACAAACACAATCCGCCCATTTTAATTTCCAAAAAATGCAATCTTAATAATTTAACAAACACCTTAGTTATCGATGATTAGACATCCTCACATACGAATAAATTCGACCAATTCTTAAAAATACAAACTTTTCTATTCTAGTTAAAGGAAAATAAAGAAATTACATTAGACCTAAGGCCAAGAGCTATAGAAACCATACCAAATGCATGCACCTTATCATTGGGTAGCATAATCTTGCAAGAATAATATTGGTTACTTCCCTTAATTTCTTTTTAAATGACTCCGATGTATAATTAATGAAGTGATAGGTATAATGTACTTATCTATAATCTATTTTAACTCATTCCTACAAGAACACTTGTAAATACCCACACTTTATCCATTTTAAAGAATGTGAAATTCATTTTGTACTTTAAATATATTGTATATTATTCAATATTATTTGTTATATATTGACTTAATCGTTGAAGGGTTATTGCCTCCCGATACTTCTAATAATTTGGAGTGGAGTTGATTTCCATTAATGCATTAAAAAACACACCACATCAACTATATTTTAAATATTTATAATCATAGTTTACATCATTCCAAATCAGACTTAAAACATAATAGAGGTGAACTTCAACTTGCTATACTTGAGACAAACGGTAGCTATAGTTGTCAATTAAATCGATTCGAACTATGACTATCAAGAAAGTAGGTTGTTCAAGTTCAGCCACGGTTCTGAAGCGGTTCGAGTTGGGTTGAATAATTTTTTTTCCTAATAGACTCAGCTTGGCCCACTAATTTGGTTTTAGTGGACCGGTCTCGGGTCTGAACGTGTTATATGAGTTTGGCTTACGGACTGACCTAATTGACTATTTTTTTGATGATTTTTCATGTTTTTTATTTTATTTGTTTAATTTTTGTTTAGCTTAATATATTAAATAATGTTATATTTTGTTAGTAATATACTTATTTTCTAACTTTATATTTTATTTTGATAATTTTTTTAGTTTTATACTAAGTAGTATTATATTTATTTAGTAATGTACTTATTTTCTAACTTTATGTTTTATTTTGGCAATTCTTTTTAGTTTAGTATAGTAAGTAGTATTATATTTTTTTTTATCAATATACTTACTTTTAACTTTATATTTCATTTATATGAATTATTTTTTAATTTAGTATATTAAATAGTACTATATTTTTTAGTAATGTACTTACTTTTAACTTTATATTTTATTTTGATCAATTATTTTTTAATTTAGTACACTAAGTAGTATTATATTTTTTAGTAATATACTTTCTAACTTTATATTTTATTTTGATATTTTTTTTATTTAGTATACTAAGTAGTATTATATTTACTTTCTAACTTTATATTTTATTTTGGTGAATTTTTTTTAGTCTATTATACTAAGTGGTATTAAATTTTATGTTCTTATTTTATGAATTATCCTTAATATGAATTATCTTTATATTAACTAGTATATAATTTTTTTAGTTAATTGTCTAAGTGTATCATTCCAAAATTTGATATTAATTTTTAATTAATTATTATCCTTTTTTTTATTCAGGACGTTATAATATATATATGATTTAAAAAAATCAACAAAATTAAATAGGGTTAAGTGGTTGGCTTCTTCATTTTCCTTCGAATGGTAATAAGTTCGAATTTCTTAAATTAAAAAAAATAATTTTTTATTAAAAAATATAAATAATATATAATATAATTATAAATAATATATAAAATATTAAATGACCTAGAGTTTGGGTCGATTTTAAAATGAACTTAAATTTAAATGAATCGATTCATGAATTATATTTATTGGGCCAATATAAATTCACTTCATGTAACGAAAACCAGCACAATAATCCGTATTGTTGACGAGTCCATCCTATACCCATTTTTATTGGACCGATTGTAAAATGGGTCGGATAAGCTTAGCCTAGTTGACCACTATAACAGCAGACAAACTATCTATGAACCATAGCTGGATACAAGCTCGTGGTCGTGGGCTCAGTTGAAAAATGAACAAATAAGATATGAGGACATGATTTGATGTTGGATGCCACACAAACGATGAAATGTGGCTTCGTTTGGTCCCATGTCTCTTTCACTTTGTAATTCAGAATTTAGGTGTCGTCATTTTGACTTCATCGGATTTTTTTCCTTGACGCGTTTCGATCATTCGTTGGTTCGACAGCGACTTTTACATAATAATTAAAAAGTATTTTTTTTATGTATTTGATTATTATGATAATTTAGGCCTAATTTAATTATTTGAGCTCAATATATGAAAAGGCTCAATCAAACATTAGTGAATTTATCTTAATTTGTCTCCGCATGAATATCGAGTTGATTGTTAGAGGATTTATTGCCAGAATTAAATATTTTTATAATTAAATCGATGATCAAATCGGTATTGTTAACAATTAGCAATTCAATCGATTGGATCGGTTCAATCGGCGGTCGGATCGATTTAATAAAAATTAATTATATTTTTTTATTTTATTATGTAAAATGATAATATAATAAATTAATTGTTATGTAATATATTTTAAATATAAAAATAAATAAATAACTAAATAAAAAGTATATAATAAAAAATAAATTTCAAATAATCACATAAATATAACAAAATATCAAATTTAAATATTTATAAAAATTAAAAATAAAAAAAAAAAGATGAAAATCAGTCAAATCAATTTTTGTCAGTTTCGGCTGGTTTGACCGATCAAACGATTTTTGAATCTAATCGAAGTGGATCGATTTCCAATTCTCAATTGAATCGATCGGTACGATCCAATTTTAAAAATATTGGTCAAAACAATTCCAACGCTCCTAATAGCACAACAAATGAATATCCAATTCGTCACTTGTAAAGAAATTGATTTGCGAAAATTTTATGTAGCATTTGGAAAAGAGTTTTATTTGAGAATAGTTGATTCATGACAATTCCCCACTTTGCATACCACATCAACATTTTTATATAATTATTTTTTAATGATATTTATTAAAAATTAGTAATATAATATTACTATATTTATTTATTTTTAAAAATATTATGCAACAATAAGAAAAATGGATAGGTGCAATAAAATAAATTGCCACATAGAGAATGCTAATCAATTACACCAAACATGAAAACCATTTCACTTGTAATTCAAGCAATTAACGGATTCATTTGAACGCAACCCTTGTCCAAAGTTATTTGGTCCAAGCACTGCCTATTATATTGACATTAATAATTTGGACCCCACCATCCCAACTACTATTTTTATTTTCTGGTTTTATTAACATTTTTAAAATTCAAAATAAAGAATTTTAAAAAACAGTCTTAGGATTATTTTTTTTTAATGGTGAATTTCAATTTTTTAGAAGTTTTGCAGTCTCGGATATTGTTCAATGTACACTTGCTCGTAACTTATTATTAGTAATATTACCCCCCCCCCCCCCCGATTATTATTATTATTATTATTTAAAGTTTTAAGATATTATCCATTAGTACATGTCGTTGTAAATATGATTTATTCTCTCAATCGTATGTATGTACGTGTCAAAATATAGGGGTGTGCACGGTTTGGTATATCGATTAAATTTTGCTAAAATCGAACTTTCGGTATAAATCGAAATCGAATCGAAATTTTCAATATGATATTCGGTATGTATTTTAAATATCGATACCAAACTGAATATCAAATTTATTTTTATTTTTTTTGAAAAAATCTATTGAATAATTTTATCCTTCAAGTATTTTTTAGTATATTCTCCTTACATTTGCTTGTTTAGTAATTAATTAATAATTATTTGGTTGGTGCCTATGAAAATAATTAAAATTTAGTATGATAAAAGCAATATTTAAAAAAAAAAAAAAAAAAAATGCATTTACCTTATTTGATGAAATGCATCACCAAACTACTGATTAAACACTCGCCCTCATGGATTGAATTAAATGTAATTGAATTCTTTAATTATTTCTTATTAATCACAAAAAACAAACATATAAGTATATTTTTATTTTTAAAAATTTAATTATTTACCTTTGTCCAAGTAATACCCATTTAATATTGAAGATAAATTTCAAAAAATAATACAAAAAAATAAATTATCTTTTTCATAAACCACAACTCCTTAATTTAATAATTATTATGTATAAATTTTTGAAAAAATAAGGCGCAATTTTTTATTTATTTTTATAAATTTTGATTTTATCGAAAATCGTATCGAATTATTAATTTTTTTTCAATAATTTCGAATTTAATAGAAATAAGTTCGATATTCGATTTGGTAAATTATCGTAGCAAAATTTCGATACGACAATAGTTTAATACCATTAATTCTTATAATTAGCTAATATTCTATCATTTCATCATTTTCTTTAATAACAACATTGGTACACTTTCTTTTGTACGAGTAATTAATAAAGTGGATTAAAAGGTAATTATGATTAGGCCTTGCTTTTAGCAAAAAATATTTTTTACTTTTCTTTTTTGCAACTTTTGCACCTTAGAAAATTTTGATAAGCGTGGGGCCAATTTTGTACATTTATCTTGAGCTATATTAATTATTATACCCTTCACCCCCTCCCCCCCACCACCCAAACCCCACCAACCCCCACCCAAAATATATATAGTACTATATATGTGTTAAAAAAAAGTGAAGGAATCAGCCCATATGATAAAAGTCTCTGTGCTTTTTCCAAGGCAAAATGGTTTTTTAGCTACTTGGAAATGTAACAGGTGAAAGCATTATATTATGCGCAATAACAAAAGAATTTTGATTTGTATTCTTTAAGGTTGTTGCTATCATTGAAGAATTTGAAATTCTTTTTTTTTTAGAATTGACATAAAAATTAGTCTAAAATTAGAGTTGAATTTTAAATCTATTATAACACTTAAAAATATTTAATATATCCATCGACTTGTAATTATTTACATAATTTCAAAAAATTTATTATGAATTTAAAATTATTAATCATTTAATTAAAAATATACGTTGGATTTTTTTTTTAAATCAAGAATATTTATACGAGAGATTAAAATAAGGCAGGAGCTGTCATCTGCCTACGGTGGCGAATAATGATTCGTCGACAATTTTTTTAAGTCATAGTCAAAATAGAATAATTTTATATTGGGTGCCAATTTTGTTAAAAAGTAAATATTCTTTTAAATTTATGTCGAAATTGACTGTGTCAAAATACATGATAATTGATATTTAAATCTAGCATCTATTAATTACACAGTTTTCTTTAATTCGTTTTTTTTTAAATTAAAAATTACAAAATATAGTTTTGAACTGAGTTTCTTTACTCTTTCTGTGTATTAGTTTAAATATCATTTCTCAATTATTTCGAATTCTTTTGAGTTAATTAATGTCATAAATAAGGATGAAGTTGAGTAATATTTTTTTATTTTTTGGGGTCTTGTCCATTTAATGAAAAACATAATAATTAGTATTAAATATTCTCTATAATGATGGTGTCTGACTGAATCTATAACATTCTTAAAATAATTTATAATATACTCCGTAAATTTATAATATGTATTTTAGAATGTTTAGATAAAAAATTGAGAAGATGGTTTTATAAGTTCAAATACTTATGTTTCTTAAAAAAAATAAAATAAAAATTCTGATTTACTTTTAAAAATTTAATAAATTAATTTAGTTTAATTATATAAATTACATAACTATTACTAATATTTTATAAATTCTATAATTTTTTTCTACCAAACACTTCATGACATTGTTTAAAGTTAGTATTTCTCCAAAACTATTTTATAAGAGGTATAAATAACATTATAAAAAAATTTAAAATAAATTTAGCTATAAATTTCATCACGAGATTTGGTACTATATAATTTAGTTTCAAAATTGAAATTCGGAATACATTTTTCGATTAATATCACTTTATCGGCCTCTATTCATGATGAGTGTTACTTTACCTTTATATGCTCAATTATCTCACTTTACTCATTTGTATTCTTATTATGTCTCACTTTACCATCTTGTATTTTTTTTGTCTCACTTTGCCCCCCTATACTCTTAAAAAAAATAACCAAACTACCTTTACCTATTATCTTTAGTAAAATTACTTTAAAATATGTTGATATTAATATATTTATATTTATTTTTAAATAAATTTTTAACTTGATTAATTAATACTTAATATTAAATTTATTTAAAATTTTATTATACTTAAAATTTGATATATATTTTATAATATAACATAGTTCCTATTAAATTAGTATATAATAGGATACTTTTTATTATCTAATATGATTTTATTTATGAATTTTTTACTAACTATAAATCTTAAAAAAATATTTTATTAAATATATAAAATATTAGTAATATTTTTTATTATTAATAGAATTATCATAAGTTTATAGAAATTATGTTAAATTCAAACATAGCCATTATAATTAAGTGACAGTAATAAAATTAATTTCTAAAATGATTATATTTTTAAATTTAGAAAAATATTCATTAAGTTATTTTAAATTTAATATAGTATTCATCAAACTACGATAATTTGACTATTATAACTTATTTAATAGTATTAAAGTAAACATAAAAATGACTTTTTTGTATTTAACATTATTTCTATGAAATTTTGATAATCCATTAATAATAAAAAAAATATTACTTATATTTTACTTATTTAATAAAATATGATTTAAAAATATATCATACATTTTTTATATTTATGATGAGTAGTAAATTTATAACTAAAACGTATTAGCTAATAAAAAAAGTCATACGATATAAATTTTTTATAGGAACTATGTTTATAAAAGAATAATCATTAAAATAAGCATAATAAAATATGAAATAAATTTAATATTAAGTATTAATTAATTAAATTTAAAAATTATTAGTATTTAAATACAAATATATTAAATTTAGAATATTTTAAAATAATGTTACTATAAGTAATATTAAATATTAATTAATTAAGTTGAAAAATTATTTAAAAATAAATATAAATATATTAATATTAATTTATTTTTAAGTAATTTCACTAAAAATAATATGTAAGAATAATTTAATTATTTGTTTTAAAAATATAAGGGGTAAAATGAGATAAAAATAATGGGATAAAGTGAAATATAATGAAAGTATAAGGGGATAAAGTAAGATAATTGAAAATTTAAAAAATAAAATAATATTTATCGTAATTAAAAAAAATAAAGTGAGATTAACCACATTTTTTTTCTAAATTTGTACGAAAATTTCATCGAAATTAAATCAAATCAACACATTTTGTGTTGCCAAAAACACAAAAAATTAAAAGAAAAAAGAGAGAGAAATTGGACCCGAAAACAGAGGAAAATGAAGATAAAAAAGACAAAAAGTAAGAAGGATTTGATTCTCCATCAATCAATTATTCCAAGAAAACACACTCTCCCCTGGATGGCTGGATGCATACTCCCCCATAACCCCTCCCCACCCCACACCCCTTCAAGAATTTGACGTCTTCGTGTCACCACCTAACGCCACCCCACGCCCACCCACTCTCTGAATTCTGACCCTTACGTGTCTCCAAAAAACACACACACAAACATAGAGAATTTTCTAACCCCTTGTACCCTTCCCTTCTCCCATTTTCGCGGCCTCCTCGCAAAATCCCAAAAATCTCAAAAAATGCAGAAAAACCCACCACCCCCAAGTCCAACTCCAGCCAGCCAGCCGGGAATCCCCGAATTACCCTCCGCCGCCATCCACATACCCCCCGATGACCCCACTTCTTCATCCCTCTTCGACTGGTCCGATTTCCTTGACTTCAACCTCGATGAAAGCCTCAACATATCCTTCCCTCAGTCCGAACCCGAACAACCCGGGATTGACCAAAGTCAACTATCAGGGATTTCGGGTCGGATTAGGAAAAGGGACCCGAGGTTGGTGTGCTCAAATTTCTTGGCGGGTCGGATTCCATGCGCCTGCCCTGAGTTGGATGAGAAGTTGGAGAAGGAGGAGGAGGAGTCGGGGCTTTTGGGTAAGAAGCGGACCCGGACGGTGAGGAGTTCGGGTGGGGGGCCGGCACGGTGCCAGGTGCCGGGGTGTGAGGCTGATATTAGTGAACTTAAAGGGTATCATAGGCGGCACCGAGTTTGTTTGCGGTGCGCGAATGCGAGTGCCGTGGTGCTTGATGGGGAGAGCAAGAGGTATTGCCAGCAGTGTGGAAAGTAAGATCCTCTCCCCCCCCCTTATCGATTGGCAAATTTACGAAATACTTTGATGCTTGGGTGATTGGTCAATGGTGTATTTGTTATCGAGATCTTTTGCTTTGATGCTACGTTGGCTGCCAAATATGTAACTACTCATAGATGTGCATAGGAGCTCAATTCTATAAGTGAGTTGAATCGAGGGGTGCATATGCCTATCAGGTGAATTTTGGGAAAGAATAGTGTGCGTGTGCTATCATGATAAATTTGAAATTCGGGTTTTAAGAATCTCAGATTTGGTGTTCAGCAAGATTCTAGGCTGTTTTAGGGCTTTTTAAATTATTACTGAGAGTGTTGCAGGGTGGATTGTGGAAAGAAAAATAGTTTCTGTGAGCAGATAGGCTAAGTTTTTCTTGGCATGGGTTATTGATATGTCTAACTTATCTGATTCAGATAAATGACTGGATAAAAGAGCTTACACTATTGATACATGTAGAAACTTTATATTTTTAGTGGGATAAATGTGAGTGAAATTTTTGAAGAAAATATTATTTCAAGTTCTACTGAATAGATTTTATTGTCGTTTAAATTTTGATGTGCTGAATGAGTATCCTTCTTGGTACATGTTGGAAGCCATCTAAAACTGCATGGCTTTCTTTTACTCTTTAAATAATGAAATTCCGCCAATGATGATTTGCACATGCTTGATTTTTATTTTTTTTGGTGATATTGCATCCATCTGCTGACATATGCCCAAATGGAAGTTAGGTGATTCTCCAACGATCAGTTCTTTGAGCAATTTTGATCACGTTTTCTTGCTTGCTATGCTATAAACACATAAGGTTAAGTTCTGGTGGACCATTTTCGTCCTTAGCATGAGTGGTGTACAAAGAAAATTTGGAATATTGTTGCTGGAGATGACTTTGGAAATGCCGTTTGAAATTGGTATCATTGCATGATACTCAAGTATTTCATAGTTGTTGGGTTGCTAAAACTCAGATACATGTAATAAATGACTCAATACAATATTTTCTTGGTCTCTTCACTTTTTAGGAATGGAAATTGGAGATGTTTATTTATGTTTTTACAGTAATGGCTCATGTTGCAGCCTTGATTTTTACGGTACTACTTATGATGTTTGTTTTTTCTGCTTGCTAAATAAGTAAAATATGGCAGTAGTGTGAGTTTGCATTTTCCTGACCCTCTGCCTCACTGCTGCAGCAAAGCAGATTTACAGTGAGATCTATGCCTTTATCTTTCCTTGTATGGAAAAAAAATGTACATTCCATTTGATGTTTGGGGGTTAGATTAGGGGGCATTTGCTTCTGAGTTTTAAAAGAGTAGATGGCAGTAGCAACATGGCTATGGTTTCTTATCATGGCGAATCAACTTGTGCTCATACCCTCCTTATGTTGGCTCTATGAAAAGAAAAGCGCGCTGCATTTGCGTTAATATTTATGGCTGAAAATGGGTTGGACACTTAATTGCTCTTGGAATATCATACTAATTTATCTACAACTTTTGCAGGTTTCATATCTTGACAGATTTTGATGAGGGTAAACGTAGTTGTAGGAGGAAATTAGAACGTCATAACCGACGTCGAAGAAAACCAAATGATTCTAAAGAAGGCATGGAAAAGGAACCTCAACAGACTATCTTGGCTGATGATGTCAGTGGTGATGAAGATACTGGAAAAGGTGTAACAACTATATATCAACGTGTTCCAATCTTCCCTTCTTCGAACTGCTTCACACCTCTCTTTATTTTCTTCACTTAGATGAGTTGGTAGGATTCTCTAACCTTGCGTAATGCTTGGCATGTGAATTTATCAAGATTCTGAGAATAACTCTTGTTAATCTTGAACAATTAGGGGAAGTTATTGTTCTTTGTGGTGGTTTTGCTTTGTTATGACCTTCATGTGGGTGGTAATTTGCACTTTGAGGTGGTTGGCCACCCTAATGATTTTTTGATGGTGTAGATGGAATATGTGTGAGCAGTCAGAATGAAGAAAGGGAAATATTGGTAGAGTCAGATGGACCGGTCTCTACACCATGCTCGGCTATTGGTTCTCAAAATCTGCAAAGTGATAGTGTTGTATCATTTGTCGCCTCTGGCGAAACTCACATTGAAGGTGATAAACATAATCGAAAACACAAATATTCTCCATCCTACTTTGACAACAAGAGTGCTTTTTCCTCTGTGGTATGCCAAGTTTCTTATTGCTGCCTTCTGTCTTTTATTTCTGTTCCTCAGTGAATCTAGCTTAGATTAATATGCACTGCTTTGATATTTCTTGCAGTGCCCTGCTGGTCGGATCTCCTTCAAGCTCTATGATTGGAATCCAGCGGAATTTCCTCGACGACTTCGACATCAAGTATTCTAATCATTATTATTGCAGTTTAGTATACAAGGGAGAGAAATAAATGTTTCTTTGTATTAAATATGTGATGGGCTCTAATTAACAGCTGGTACCTACATTTATAGATATTCCAATGGTTGGCTAGCATGCCTGTTGAATTGGAGGGGTATATCCGTCCGGGTTGTACAATTCTGACAGCTTTTATTGCAATGCCAACACCAGTGTGGCTTAAGGTATTCTGGATCCTGTTCTCTTATTCTTAGTATTATTGATAATTTAAATGATGTTTTTCATTACCCAGTATCTTCTGAACATTTTCAATTAGTGTGTTAAATGTGTAATGCGCATATACTTGAAAATTAAAAGTTCTTCAATCTTTGAATGTGCTGGTCCTTGGTTGCTATAATTTTGTGATCCTGAATAAGGAGAATCAACAATAGTTGGATACCTTTATATCTGTTTGTGCAGACATATTGAGCAATGAATAACCTTCTATCTGATAAAATGCATGTGATTTAGTTTATGACTTTTGTTGTTATTGATTTATATAAATCCTGCATGGTTTGTGACTTTTTGGTGGAGTCAGGCCTTATGAATTCTTTATGGGCCTAATTATTTAATATCTTTGCATTGGCAGTTATTGGAGGAACCAGCTCTATGTATAAAAGACCTTGTTGCCTCACGCGGGAGCATGTTGTCTGGAAGAGGCACAATGCATGTTTATCTAAATGACATGATCTTCCGCATCACAGAAGGTCAGTTGGCTGATAATCACCATCTTATACTTCACGAAGAAGTTTGATTTCTCATTCTAATTTAATACTCCTTCCATCCCTAAATCATTGTCGTAGTACGGAGTTTTAGATGAGAGTTGAAAAGGAAAAGTTTTGGGTATTTACTTTTTTGACCTTTAAAGTAGTGGTTGGAGTTAGTGGTTTCACATCATTATTTTAAGTGGAGAATGATTTTTGGGAAAAAAATCCAATTTAGGAAATGGAGCCTTGTCAAAACTGATCTTGGGATGTTAAGCATTGTGAATCACAAATTGTTTTTTATTTAATTTTTGTTGTCTCTTTTTTTGGATCTTTTTCCTTAACCTGTTAGGTATACATGTTAATCGGTACAACAGTTCAATGTTTATGCCATAGTATTGCTTATCGAATGATAAACAATCCATTATTGGTAATATCTTACTTTCTGCATTAACTATTTTTGCCATAGATTTTACAACTTAAGTTCATATCCTGAAGATTGTGTGTTAATGAAGAAGAAATGATGAGCCAATTAATTAACATCCTATTCTAGAACCATGGATGCTTAAAAAATTAACTAGGCACGAGCGTGATAATGAATGTGGACAACCAATTTGGAAATATTTTAAGTTTCTTTGATACAATGATTAGTAATCTAGCATAGTTTGGTGATTTGTCCTGTGGTGAGGAATATATGAAACAAACTTTGCAGGATGGGATTTTGTTTAATTGATAATTACTAAAGACCTTTTCTTTACTGTAACATGTTTTAAAAAAATTTCTGGGTCTTTGTGGAAACAGATGCAACTTCAGTAGTGAAAGTCGAAGTAAAGGATCAAGCTCCAAAGCTTCATTATATTTATCCAACTTGCTTTGAGGCTGGCAGGCCAATGGAATTTATGGCCTGTGGAAGTTATCTACTTCAACCAAACTTTCGGTATGATAAGATGCATTATTTTAGGACAAAGATGTTTGTGAAATTTCCTTATGCAGGTTCACTCTATTTATTTACATAATATCTTTGTTAATTTTCAAGTTGGCATCATATTAGACTTCTCTGTCTTAGTTGATAATTGAAATTCTCTGATTACTTGCATGATTTGTTGTCCGATACATTGTGATGACCAGATATGTAACCACAATCTTGATTATTTGGACCCTATATTAAATGGAAGCTTGAAAGGTTGATGAGGGGCAAAAGTGAAGAAGAATTGTTTTGGGCCTTGGTTGGTGCTCGTATAACCTTGTTGTCTGTTTTGATCTGGATGAATGGCACATAAAGATGGTTGTTATTCTTTTCTTTTGTGTTCTTTTTGGAAAGAAGAGTTTGAATAATAATGAAATCAGTCGCGCAACTGCAGATAGCTGCATAATATGAGATTGATTCAGTGTTGAGATAGGTGAATGGACAATCATAGTTAGAGTGCTTTGACTAGGTTAGGAGAATGGATGGTGCCCCTTGGGAAAGATGTTGATGCTGATGGAACTGAAAGACGAACAGGGGTCTCTAATCGATCAAGCAAGCTTTGATGGAACTGTTAATCTTATGTGATTTACTTGTTCTTTGCCAAAGATAATATTTTTGTGGGAGATTATTTGTCAAATGTTGAAATTCATGCTGTTTTGGGTGCTAGATACCAAATTAAATTCTCAATGCGCTCATAGGGATGATTTGGTTCATAGTTAATGTTTCTTTTATAGCAAACATTACATATTATGTTTATTTTGTTGATAGCAATTTAGGGGTGAGCATCGGGTTGGGTATCTCAGGTTCGGGTAGTTCGGGTAGGGTACCGATAAGTCGGGTGGCATATTTTGCTACCCGACACCAAGGCGATATACTCGGGTACCCAATGAGGTCGGTTTATGGGTTTTTTGCTCTCTCTCTCTCTCTTTTTGTGTTTAAATTAGCAAACCTAGACTGGAACGAAAGCATTAAATTTCCTTTGTTCTTCTTCCTTCCTTTTTTCCTCTCTCTCTCTCTTTTAATTCTCTGTTTAAATTAGCAAACCCAGTCATTACATTTCTCTTCAAGCATTACATTCTTCTTCTTCTTCTCTCTCTCTCTTTTCCTTTTTCTTTGTTTAAATTATCAAACCCAGACTGGAAAAGAAGCATTACGTTTCCTTTGTTCTTATTCTTCTTTATTCCTATTTCTTCTTCTTCTTTGTTCCTTTTGGCTATAGGTAAATGTCTTCCCCTCAGTTGAAATTTTGGCATGGGGTTCTGCCTTTCTTCTTCTTCTTCGAGAGTTGGGGCAGATTTTGGGTGTGACTGCGAGTGTGAAAATGAACTCAATACCCTAGCCCCAACTCTATTTTATCTTCTTTTTTTTTTTTTTTTTAAATAAATAGTTGAGTACCCAATTTGGTAGTAAAACACTACCCTATAGCTTACCCAATTTATTTATTTATAAATGACCCTATCGGGTTTTACCGATCAGATCGGGTCGCGACCTGAAAAACCTAACCTCGAATGCCCACCCCTAGATAGCATTGACAATTCCTGTTCGTCTCCCTTACATTCTATTTTCTTGGTGTCTGTATTGAAATTGAAGGTTCTAAATGATTTTTTAATGCCCATGGCAGGTTTCTTATTTCATTTGCTGGACGATACCTAGCATACAATATTTGTGTTTCATCTGTGTGTTGTGAGAAAGGAGATGCAAACAGCGCCGACCATCAATTGTTGAAGATATATGTTCCTTCAATTGATATGTCTGTTTTTGGCCCTGCTTTTATTGAGGTGAGATCTGTATTAGACTCACTTTTACCCTTTGCCCTTTTGCACATAACTGTTATCTGTTCTGCTCTGCCATTCTGTACAACTCTTATAACCTTAGAGGTCTAAGTTTGGGGACTTGTTATTGTACTAACATGTTGGACTTTGGATACTCGTACAATTTATAAAATATCGTTGGTATCAACTTTAAAAGTGCTTGAATATCTGCATGTGTTTGACTACCAATTAAATACTTTGTTGAATAGAGGATCTGAAGAAACATGAAATTTTCTCATTGGGCATCTACAAACTTGGGGAATCAATGATTTTGATTTGTGGACTTGGGTGCATGTTTCACGCATGAAATGCAACATTCCACTGCATTTTTCACTGCATTTTTTTGGTCTACATCAATGTCATCATCATTTGGAAAGAGGTTTTGAGAAATTTACTTTTAATTTTCTTATTAATAAAATGAAAAGGGCTCGTGATTGAGGATCACATTATGTTCTCTAAGTTAGATGATTTAAAATTATGTGATATGAGTCATATAGTTCCTCTCCCATGATGGGTGCCCTCTCCCAAGGTAGAAGAAGAATTTGACCTGTTATCTGCCCTTTCTGTATTAGCCTGAGGTTGATGCACAGGTGTGGGAGCTGAATATTTGCTAGATTTGGTAGTGAACTATTTTGTATGTCGATTTTCAAAAATATTAATTTCTGTTCTACCTACAGTTTTTAGGTGTTATAAACCAAAAATGAATTGTTGTTGACTTCACAAGTGAGATAAAATTGGGAAATCTACTGGGCTATGGTGGTTTCAATCATATTATATATAGAGTTTTTTTAGATGAAATTGATACATGAGTTCCTGCAAGAAGAATTAACTAGTGCAGTTATAATTGCATTTCTTTCTTTACATAGATGGACTGCCTCTGCAGGTTGAGAACCAGTCTGGCTTATCCAACTTCATTCCCATTCTTGTCGGGGACAAAGAAACTTGTGCAGAAATGGAGAATTTGCAAGCAAAGTTTGACACGTCTCTGTCCTCCCAAGAACGAAAACTATCTCCTCCACGGCCTACATGTGAAGTTTTTGCTTTAAGACAAGCGCAGTTCTCAGAGTTTGTTTTAGATGTCGCATGGTTGCTGAAGAAACCTGTATCAGAGCAACAGTTGACATCTTCCCATATACAAAGATTCAACTATTTATTGGACTTTTTGATAGAAAAAGAATCTTTTGTTGTTTTGGAGAGAGTATTTTGCTCTTTGAGATCTGCCATAGATAGCAATTTGGTTACTGGCATTTCTGATTCTGACATAAGGTTATTACAGAAAAATATGGATATTGCACAAACAAGGCTTGCTCAGGAATTACTTGAAAAAGAGTTTCCAGGTTTGCCTGCACTGGATGGAAATCTTTACAGTCACAGCTCCCAAAATGATAGTCTCTCTGTTGTTCCAGCTACTAATCAGGTAAGAAATCAAATTTCTTGACATATTTCATAACATGCCATGAATGCTAACATTTAATCAAATTATGGTTTATTAGTGATAAAGTTCATTTGAAGAAGTGAAGTTTGAAAAGTTAACATTTGCCATGACCAAAATTTTCTATTCTTTGTATAACCACCATGACGTGTCGTGTTGTGTGTGTATGAGTTAAATGAAAAAAATTGACCACAATTATCAAATTGTGGTAATGCCGTAGCACAGTCGATGCATGTGCTTCAAAACTATGTATACTGTGCAGTGTTAAAGTTTAAAATAAAAGAACACAAATGCACAACTAAATGCAAAATAAATAAATATTAAAAATAAAAATAAAAATAAAAATAAAAATAAAAATAAAACAAAAAAACAGCTGTTTTAGTTTGATATTGGGCCGATTTTGTGCTAAGTAATGCAATGGGCTAATAAGTCAATATTATTGATGAATTAAGAAACAGCTGAAAAACGCAATATGAGCTATATTGAATCATTTTCAATTCACCATTTGTAATTGATTGAAGAAAGAATTATAGATCATTACCTTTAATAGAAAATCTAAAATGCTATGTCAACTCTTGAGCTGGATGGTTGAGGACATATTTCATATCTTGGTAACACTAAAATCAGTTAGACGATTATGTTATAGGAAAAGTTTTCTTCCTTTGAATTGCTTGTCTGAACTGAAATTACGGTGCAAGTTACCATTTTTGTTTTCTCTGTTTTTGTTCTTACTACTTATAGAAGGTATGATTCTGATAGATGAGGATGGTAATCTGTATTTTTCATGGTGTGCAGAAAATAGTGAAGAATATGGTGGGGCTCAGTGTTCCCTCACCATCTCTAGATGAAGGTGCAACAGTTCCTCTTTTAAAAGGAGAGGTGATCATGAATGTTTATCCTCAGGAAAGGCCGAGAAAGACCTGCCGTCGGTTGTTTACCAGAACATTTTTCACTTCACGGCCTCTTATAATGGCAATTATGGCCATTGCTGTTTGTTTTGGAGTATGCGCAGTCGCCCTCCATCCTCAAAGGATTGGCCAGATTGCCACAACTATTCAGAGGTGTTTGTTGGACAACTCTTAGTGTCTGGCCCTATGAGGTCTTGTCTTTAATCTGTACATATTGAACAGACACCATGTCATGCACATATTTAGCTTGGGGCACCAGCATGTCAACTTGAATATATGCTGGGCTGGGGGATGAAGGCTGCTGCCGTAAAAATTGCTTGGGCTTGTACTTAACCTTGAGAAATTTGCTGGGGAAGATAAATCTAACCGCTGGCTTTGCTGTATGAGTATCGACCTGAAAGCTTTTCGTTCCCCTTGGTGTACCTGTAGACTTTCTTCAGAAAATAGTGTAACGATCTAGCTTGATCACTTGTTTCATTTGTACAATTGTTACTATATGATGAAGCAGCAATCAAATCTACGTCGTCCACCTGACAGTCTTGTTAGTATCTCTTGGAATCAATAGGTTTTATGATTACAAGGTCCCAAAGAGAGTTTGATCTGTATTGAAATAAATTCAGACATTGTTGTGAGCTTTTGAAATGGGCTAGTTGCAGAGACATTATATGTTTCCCTGCACCATTTACTTTAGCTTTATGTGCTAAGCTTTCAGAACTACAATGTGAACAGTAAAAAATAAAAAAATTGTTTTAGGTATAACAAAATTTAACGACTAATTTTACTGTGAAGAATATTTTGGTCTTTCTGCGCAGAAATGGCTAAAATTGGCTAATGTGATTACTATAAATAGAAGGTTTCCTACATGGCAAAATAGTCTTTTCACCTTCCCTTCATGGCAAAGTTTTCTTTTCACCATCCATGATCAGAAACCAAAATAATTTAGAAACAAGAATTTGACCCCCAGTTTCCTAATTGGGCCAAGCATTGGATAAATTCAGTTTTCCAACCATATTACTGCTGTGCTGGTACACTCTACTAATCGAATGCTTGGCCCAATTAGGTCAATCAACAATGCCTCTCTTCATGGTGAGTACTTAAACCTTCAAACTAGAAAACAAAGTTGATGGACCTATTATATAATAAAGTATTTTTTTTTTAGCACCTATAAAATACCCAATTTTCTTTATTTTCTTGCATAATTAATTCACCTGTCACGGCCACGGGCGGACTCTCTAATCTCGCAGTGGAATTCTTTTGTTCGTGTGGCAACTCCGATTGTATCAATCTTCATCCGACTTTTATTCATCTTGAGTCTAAATAATGATCCGTTGCTCACTTCGACCCACATGATTATGTCACGGGCTTTAGTTCTGGCCTCGACGGTGCATCTTGGATGGCACAGGATATCATTTACTGAACTTAATAAATAATACTAATTAAGTTTCATGCCAATTTATTTGGTTGGAGTTTGAATAAATTCTTGAATACGGACGATTTAACTATAATAATTTAATAAATATTGTTAAAATTCTACTTTTTCTATTTGGTTTTTGTTTAAAAAATGGATTAGATAAAGTAGTTTTTTAGGTTTATTTTTTGAAAGTGGATTTATAGTTTTTGAACTGTTGAGGACATGAGTTGAATATGCGTGTATGTTGAGTAAAATCTTGAGCATGACTTTTCCTTATTGTCAGATTAGATCGTCTATAGTAATTTTATGTTGTATCTTATATTGTATGATACATATATAAATAATTTTAAGTATTGTATCCATATGATGTGTATAAACTGTATTTTTTTAGATCAATTTTGTTGCATTTTGTATTGCAACGCATATAAACACGTAATATATATATATGATTAATTTTAATTATTTTATATATATGATGTATATATGTATTATGTAATATAAAATGCAACATGAAATTGCAATATAAAATTTGATCCGCCTTCCCACCAACTTTACATTTACTCCAAAACTTTCAATATAAGATGAAGGATATATCGTTGTCAACGAATTGGATTTTAATTCGATTGCTTTGATCTAAAATTAATTAGAAGATTTAATGAATTTAATTTGATTAAAAGATCCGTAATCTGAATAAAAAACTTGGGTATGAAATTGATTGATTCATCTCTTTAAGATCAAGATATTATGATATTTAGTAGAAAAATTAATGTACGAAATTTATAAATACCCTCATTTTTTAGAACCATAATTTAATTAATATTTCTTAATATGAAATTAAATAGCATCAGATAAAAATTAAATCAAATTTCAAAATGCCAAGATTGGTGCAAAGAAGACCCGTTGATTGCCTTAGAACGAAATTAATGCTATATTTGAATCTGGAATTTGTTGAGTACAAGAAAAAATAGAAAATAAAATAATAAATTATATAATTTTAAGTGAGAAAAATATTTTCCTTCATTACTAAAATTCAACATCCAAATGAAGTGTTCAAAAATCACAAGGTGAGATGAGCCTATGGCCTGGTACACCCTAAGCTTGGACCATTCTTATCTTTCTATGGCCCATTTTAAGATCTAGGTACGAGCACATAGGCTGGTCCCCTGAAAGTTGGCCCAGTCCACGGCCCATTCACACAGAACGCACATTATCTGAAAAAATAAAAATAAAAAATGAAAGCCTTTTTTGTCAAGAAAATCTAATATCATTCCAAAAATGATATATACATGTATATAAACTCTTTCTTGTTTAATTTTAATTTCCTCTTAATTAATGTAAGTTTGTAACAACTCTTTTTTTTTTTCTTACGAGGAACTATGCGGAGGTGTGCATTGGGTAAACCTCACTTCCGTGCAATAACCCCCAAACCATACAGGATAAACCACACTAGGCGGGCCCGGTGCGATGGACAAAAACCGCACTTCCGTGTAATAACCCGCAAACCGTACGGAAGGATAAACCACACTAGGCAGGCCCGGTGCGATGGACAAAGACCGCACTTTCGTGCAATAACCCGCAAACCATACGGAAAGATAATTTACACTAAACAGGTCCGGTGCAATGGACAAAAAACGAGTGGTGTAAAGAATTCGAATATTGAGACCTTCGGTATCAAATTTCTACCCAACACCTCGACTACCTAGGAGAGGCAACAACCCTTTTCTTGATTACGAATTTTAATTTCATAGCTACAGAACTTTAAGTTATATTCGGATCTTGAATTTCAGTGAGGAAAACATTAAAGAAATTAATTTCTTTGCTTCAAATTATGTAACTTGCTTTACGACATTGAAGATTTATGACTAAACATACAGATGTAATAGTATTGTAGTACAAGCCTACAAGGTAACAAGTTAATCAAAATGCATTATGGATAGAAGAGTTTCCATGTTCAGAACAAGAAGCACTTCTAATAAAAATCCATGCAAGAAGATTACACAACCTTAAACTTAGCACAGTAATACACCACAAAAACTAACAAAAGTTTCTCCACCAACACCACCACCTAATGCATTACATTTCCTTCATTCAGTAGAATTCATTCAACATGGGAATTGCTCCACCAGCTGCCACAATCTGTTGCTCCAACTGAAATCAAGAAAAAGAGTAGAATTTCAAGTTACAGTCACGCACTCTCTGTGTTGTTCCTGTATGTATTGTTGGGAAAGAGAGCCAAAATAAATGATACGAACGCAACGGGACCAGAAAATTATTTTTCTATTTGCTAGATTAAAAATATGACTAAACCAAGAATACAAAAAAAAAGTATAAAAGAGTAAAAAATAAAAATTTTTATATAAAAAATCTAAATTATGAAAAATTACGGAACCGTATTCCAATCAAAACTTCAACTATCGATATAATAAGCTTACAAAATTCTCTCTAAATTAGGGGATACACAACTAGTACTCAATAAAATATATTTTGAATTACAAATATTTAAAATTTTTCAACTTGAAATACAAAAAAAAATAAAAAAAACTATTTAAAAAAAAAAAATCTTCTAGATTTTTTCTCCATTTTTCTTATCTCAAAACACTCTATTTTTTAACTCACTCAATTCTCTTATTGCTTGTGTTTTTTTTGTGTGTTTTAACTATGCCTAACAGCACTATTTATAGACAATGTTGCTGTCAATTTTCAGAGGGTTGGTTAAACATTTTTATTTTTTTGAAAGTTTGATGGTGGTTTCATTTTTCTTCAGTTTGGTAGTGTTTTTTCTTTGGTTTAACAGTGGGTGGACTTCCCAACATGTATTTCCTCAATATAAAAATATTGTCAATATTCAAAACGACTATGTTAAACGTGTGTGAGTGCAAGAGTTTTTAGAGAACAACTTCAGTTGTTGTCGTCGTTTAAAATTAAAAAAAAAAAAAGTTTTTTTTTTTTCAACTGTTAAGAGAATTTCATAGAGAAGATGTGGAATACAGACCCGTAATAGTGCCTCGAGCTTGGTCTTGACTAGTAAGTATTCTTGCTTCACTTGTTGCAAGCATCTCAAGCACCTAAAAACTCAAAAAATTGCAGCTTATCCACAGTATGGTTCTGATTCTACTTAATATGATTTGCTCCACATGCTGAATTTGGAAAGAGGTAAATTACAAAAAATTCTTACCCTTCAGCATCTTGCTCTACACAGAAGTTGCGGAAAGCAATACAGGTGTTCTTGACTCTCTGAGCACCAATGCTATTATACCAAAACCAACAACTTTTATCACAAGAAAAAAGGAGATATAGCTGCTAGTAAATCTCTTTTTATTTATTTATTTACTTTTATTTTTGCAAAATTAGCTTAATACTAAATCCTGTACATGAAAATGATGGTTTTAATTACTTCCAAATGGAAATACATAATGATTTTACTTAAAAAGTGACCAAATCAAGAAATGCCAATTAGCACTATAATTTTCACATAATTACCCTTGTGTTAAATTTCAAACTCCCATTAGGCTCTGCAGTGAGGTAGTCTAAAACGTTTTATTTTATCTCCTATGCATCAATAATTTTTTTTTTTTTAGAAAAAAAAAAAAAAAAAAAATCAGAAGAAAAGAACCCTGTTCCATACCTGGAGCTGCTGCCTTTGAACTGGTGAACATGAGCATCAATCTTTTTGAAGTCCACATTCTGCTGATCTCTGCATCCATACATTCATTATAATCCCTGAATAGTAGAAATAATCATCACTGCACACACACTCACACACTCACACATCACACAGAAACACACAGAGGAATCCTCACAAAGCTATGGTGAGATCATTGAGAAGCCTTTCAGAATCCTCAAAGAAGAGGGACACCACTTCCACCACAAAATCAGGGTTGCTCTCATCTTGAAGTAGCTGCAGCTGACTAAACTGACTATCCAAGAACCCCTTCAAGCCAACCACAAAAAAAAAAAAAACACAAAAAAACAAAAAAACCATATCAAAATCAAACCCAAAAAAGGAAACAAGAATCCATCACCAATTTTTACCAAAATGAATCCCAAAAAATCACATAAAGATTCCTTTATTTTTACCTCACGAAACAAAACACTAGTGTATTCAAGAAAGCTTCTTTGCAGCTGATCCACCTCCATGGCTTTACTTCTCTAAAGGGCCCTTTTTTCTTTTTTTTCTTTTTTTGGGTGTTGCAAAAATAATGAAAATCTTGTTGTTTAGTTGGAACTGGCAGAACTTGAGGAATAACAAATAGTACAATCAAAGGATATAAATGCTTGAAAAGGGGAATTGGTGAATTTAATATGATGCAAACAAGAGTACAGCTGCAGCAGAGAGAAAGAACCCAAAAAGATTTGTAGTCTACTCTTTCCCTTGTTTTATTTGCTTATTGTCCTTGTCTGTATTTGTGCTCTGTTTAAATCACACATTATGAATTTACAGCCACGTTTTTTTACAAATGATATTTGATCAATATAATAAAAATTAATTATATTTTTTATAATATTATATAAAATAATAATACAATAAATTAATTATTATATAATATATTTTAAATATAAAAAAATAAATAATTAACTAAAAAAATATCTAACAAAATAATAAATTCAAATAAATACTTATATCTAACATAATATTAAGTTTATTTCTTTTAAATAATAAAAAAATAAAAAAATAAAAAATCCAATTAAATTAATTTTAATTAATTAAATTAAAAATTTAATTATCTAGTACTAATAGAATCCGACCATACCCGATTTTGATAATATAGGCCACTAAAGATATTTTTTTGCTATTCTATGGCATCATTTTTTAGCCTTTCCAAATCTCCACATGTGGCCCGCCTAGTTGCATCTTTCCATCTTCTCCACAACCACTACCCCCTCCCAACCACCCACCCCTCTGTCTCTCTATATATTATTTACATATATATACACACAACGTGCACACGTATCCCGTGCACGTGGGATAGGCAATATAAAACGCAATTCCCTTGATTCATCCTTCATCACATAAATGTTGTCTGTGATGCTGGTCCCATTTTATTCCATTTTTCTAACACAAATTTTTAATTTTTTTTTTTCATACTATCACTTTCATTCTTTCTTTTACTTCCCACAACTCATATACTATAAGAAAAAAAAAAAAAGAATAATTGTTGAAATTTATCAACAAAAAAAGGAGGATAAAAAGGCACATTCTAGCTAGATGCCCACTCTAGGGTTTTGCAGCATCTCATTGTGACCTTTTCATTTTTATAAAAATGGATATTGATGCCTTATCTTAATAACTATTGTAACCTAAGTTTTGCACTAGTCTTTTCTAGAAAGTGACAAAAAAAAAAAGATTGTCCCCTTTGATTTAATTTATTTGTTTTATGGGTATCAATTGACTAGTGAGGTTACTGACCTTAACTTTTACATAAAGGGATTAGTTTACTGTCTTGATTCATTAATATTAATAGAAATATAAAAATAGATATTTTTTACCCTCACTTTTATTTAATCCAATGATCTTAAAACACACACCATTTCACTTTATTTAATCCAATAATTCTAAAGCATTTTTGTCCTGACTTTAAGGGTTATCATTGGAATGTCATATTTATCACAATTTGTTCGTATTATATGTATAAATCCGTTAGTTAATTAAATATTTGGAGAGAAGCTAATGCTCACCAATCCAAGAATCATCTATACATGATTCAAAATTCACCGTCCAATCCGTGACTTAAAGGGTTATTATTGGGATTTCGGTATTTCTTACAATTTGTTTGTATTATAAGTATAAATTCGTCGTTCAATCAAATATTTTAAAAAAATCTAATCCTCTGTATAGATCTAACCTATACAGATCCAAAATTCACCGTCCAATCCTTAAAAAGAAATCAACCCAAAATCCTCTGGAGAAATTGACCACTCACCCTTGAGAACATATCAATATCCAAGAATTCCACAGGTGCAGCCATTGGGAGATTGAAAATATTTTTGTTCTGCATGTTGGAAAGAAAATAGTGATGTTTTCTTTGGCTTAGTGACAGGAACATAACACAATTTAAGTATAATATTTCATTATCAAAGTTTGAAGATTCCCATTGGGTCAAATTTCCTATATTTTTATCAAAAAGGTACAGATTCTCCTCTTTCTTGTGGCCAAAATCAATCAAATTTTCTTTGAACCCAACACGTTTTTGCTCTTATCTTTCTTGGCCTCTTTCATGATTCACGTTGAATCAAATAAAAAATAATACTCATTGTCCCCTTTTGTAATGTAATAGTTATAATTCGATTTAAGTAGGATTGGTGATTCGAAATTTTTGTGTCATTTTAGTTCTTATGAATGTGGTTGGTTAAGCTCTTGAATTTTATTTGAGTCTCGTATGGGGTGTGCAATTTTGTCATATTAGGAAGTTAACGTGTCGAATGTTTATTTTAAATATATATAAATAATTATCTTAATTTTAATTTTCATATAAAGTGTGCGACCTTATCCTAATAAAAAGTCAACATATAGAATGTTCATTTTAATGTGTATAATCTATAACCATACCATCATTTATTCAATAATCAAAACAAGGGCCAAATAATAATTAATCAAATTAGATAGAGATATTTGAATTATAAAAGTTAAATAAAAAAAATACTCATAGACTTTTGCACGATTTCCCATCAAATCTTTTATAGAATTATAGTATTGCAATTTCTTTACACAGGCATTGAACCACTTAATCAGATTCAATGGATTTTGTCTTGTCCTTGCAAATTAAAAATATACTACTAATCACCAAGGCCTAGTGAGGAGGAAAAACTTAAACAAAAAAAAAAGAAAAAGAAAAAGAAAAGAAACTTCACCAATTCATACTTAGTAATCATGAAAAATTATAGTCCTAAGTATGGTTAAAATGTAAATTTTTAGGAGATTTCAAAATCTGAAGTCTCAATAGTGGTTCACGATCTTTTCACTACATACACAAATGGTTGTAATTATCTAGGATCCAGAATTATGTGATCTTATAAGTACAACCCCATTTGTGCAATTTAATTTGAAATAATTCGAGTTGATCGCAAAATATAATAATATAAAAATTAGAATAATGGGTTCAATGGTGCCATGTGACTGTAATGCTGGCTAATCCATTTGTTAAACTGTGTTAAGTACAAGAAAATTATTTAAAAAAAAAAAAAAACAATGGATTAATCAGTTTGAAATCTTGTTGCTTATTTGTACCATCCCATGATATATTATTTGTATGTGGAAATTCAAGATAAGATTTTTTTTAAAAAAAAAAAAGTGATAAAAAATATTGATCCATTTGTCTACATTTTTACATGTGGACTCTACTTGTTACTTGTCTCGTTCATTTATGAATATATTCTTATTGAATCTACTATTTATAGACGGAATTAAAAAAAAATGAGTTATTTTTGAAGCTTTTCTTGAAAATGGTTTTTATATGTAAAAAACATTTTCTTAAAGTAATTGCTATTTTTAATAAATAGGAATTTATTTGTAGAGATCTCACAAATATTTGAGAAAAGTAGACTAGGAATCTACAATTCTTGGTGTGCATCTCCTCTCTCAGAGAATTAGGTTAGGGATTAGGATGACAAAGGTGTAGATTTGGACTAGATTTAACTAAATTAGTATCTTTTTTTATTAAGAATTTTTTGGATGGATGCCACTGGTTATATTTATTAGACTTATTTTATTATTTTAAAAATATTAAAAAATATTACAATAAAAATTTTTAAAATAAATTTATTTAAAAATTATCATATAAATATATAAATAAAAAAAATAAATGAGGCGAGTTTGGGGGACATGGTCCGTTTGGATATAAAAATCCAAATTCCACCACGAATTCGTTTGAAATAATAAAAATTTATTATAAATAAAATTAATTCAAATTTAAATCCACCCCATTATCATTTATATAATTGAGTTTGAACTTCTAATTTTATATATAAGATACGAGCCCAATACCACCATACCAGAAGAAGGGGTGGTACAGCCCACAATTAAATCCATTGTGATTCAATTTTGGTATCCTTAGAATTACAAAATTCTAATCTAAATTTATTTTGGTATTTAATATGTAATTAATTTGGGTTGATTAAAAAAAAATATACTTGCCTAAAAAATATATCACATCACAATTATGTATGTCTATGTGATGTGACATCACTATCATAAAACAAAATTTTGGGTCAAACCAAGTACAAATTTGAAAGTTGAATTTTTTTTTGGCACTTTGGACCACCCTACCATCTGGGGACTACCACGTTAAAATTGCTGGAATTTGCTAGTGTTTATTAGAGTCCAAAACTTTTGAACAAAGACCAATAAGCATCATTAGGAGGACCACCTTAATTTGCTTTCAATTATTGTATTCAATATGTCTGAAGGGAATCTCTTAATGGTCCTCCCACCATAATACATATATGTATAGAGTTAGTTCCATCAAATCAGGGTGGCCATTATTGATAAGCAGCAATATCCACAGTGCTGGGGCATAGAGTACCCACAGACGACCCCCACAAAATGCTCCTACCATTATAGATTCACCATCCTCATTCCAAGATGTTTGTCAATGTGTGTGTGGATTATTTTATAATGGACATCTATTCATTTAGACGCTATCATGGGCCGAATCCGAACTGAACTCGGCATGTGATTGGATCATAGTCATAATTTGTTGACCATAGTTCGTGGATCATAACTCATAACCGGCCATGAGTTTATAGGTCGATTATGAATTATATTTTTTCAATCCGTGAACCGTCGGACGATTTTTTTTTTTTTTTTTATTTTAAACCAAAATAATAATATAAAAGTTTGTTATGGAAGTTTTGAACGTGTGACATCCATGTTATTAGCAAACGCTCTAACTAACTGAACTAATGAACCATATATTTATAATTTTGAATAAATGTATAAATAAGTCTCATGATTTATTTTTTTATTTTTTTATTTTGAATAAATATATAAATAAGTCTCATGATTTATTTTTTTATTTTTTATTTCCTCAAATTGCTTGTATTTTTTATGAAAATCAATATAATTAGTCTTGTGCCCCTTTAAATTTAATTAATTTATTTTGAATATGACAAGTTACAAATCAAGTCCAATATTTAAGCATTCTACATTTTATTTTAATAATAAGTAAAGTTTTGAAAATTATCTAATAATACTACTTTACAATTATCTTAATAATAAGTAAATTTATAATTTTTTAAAAATATTTAATGATGCTACTTTACAATTATCTAATGTTTATTCCCCAACTTCTCATGTAGTATTATTAAATTATTGTAATATTGTATCGATTTTACATGATAACATTAACTCCGAAAATCAAAATTTAGTAAATTGTACTTTATTAATGTAGTGTAAATAAAAAAAAATATTTTTTTAAAATTTCAAAAATTAATTTAGTTACTGTTGTTTTTTACCATATGTTTAAATTCCATCTTTTTTTTTTCAAATTTAAATTATTATTTTTTATTAAGTTCAAAAATTAACAATATTTTTTAAAAATTTAAGTTCAAATTTTTTTAAAAAATAATAATAAAAATATAAAGGTCGGAACCAAAATCGGAACTGGCCTTACAGTTCCAGAACTGCACAGTAACCGGCCTTGACGGTTAAAATTAATGGTCGAAATTTTTTCGAACTATGGAACCGACGATTCTAAACCGTGTAAGGTCTATATTCATCTTTTCATTGGGTGCATTTTAAAACTATACAAGAAATTCATGTATGTGTTATCACACTCCGCGTTGAACCACAGCGCGGCGAAATAAACAAAGTTGGTCTTGTCAAAATGTGAAGCATAGAAGCAAAAGAGTTGGTCGATGATTGACATATTGTCCACCAGAAACTTTGACGATGGAATCCGCATGCAGTTGATGGAACAGTGGGAATCAAGAGAGAATTAGGGGTGGAAAAAATAATTCTGAAATGGACTCGTTTACTTCTTACAAAGAAGTAAACCCTATAAAGGGTTGAGGTCCATGAGTTGTTTGATCACAATTGTCCAAAATGTGGGATACTCATATGCTACGGCTGTAATAGTCCAACTTTTCGATATTATTTAAAAAAAAAAAGAGACTAATAAACAAATTAATTTATGATCCTGAAACTGGAAAGGAAGCATTTTCTCGTCAATATAAATTTCTGCTGTATATCATAATCATGCAAAATTTCTACAGGTTCCCAGTAAAGGGAGGAGTAAAGACATTCTAGACCAATCATTTACCAGGACTACTAAATATTTCATAAACAGCATGAAGCCATAATATTACAATAAGAAGAGAATCTCTTCAAGAAGATAACGAAAATCATCAACAAAAACTTGTGAATTAACGATGAAAATTTAACAGTTTAACATACTTTGTAGCTCTTCCTGGAGCCAATCATATAGTCTGGATTCCCCGAGGGAAGCCCATTTTTTGCAATGTACATTTGCATCTGTGTAGTTCCCAACAGCTCCCACAATCTTGTCCAAAAAATCGACATGGATCCAATTTGTTGCAAATTGTTGGGAATTTAGCAGGTGTAATATCGAAATAATTAAAGTATTTTCTTTTAGAATTTCAGCTATAATCGAGGCAAAAGTTTAATTTTTTTTCTTTAAAATGAAATTGCCTCACACTTGGTGCTTATGAGATATGGAAATGGTCTCACAAGATACAACGACTAACTTCTTATGATAGTAACACTACAAATCACAAGAACTTTCGAACTATAATAATATTTTGGAAATCTCTTATGAATTTGAGAGAACGATAAGAATAGATTGAATGAATGAAAAATGATGAAATATGGAGGTTTATTTATAGTTTTCGAAGCGCAATTTTTGATTTGGATCAATTTGAGCCGTACGATTGAATCTCTGTTTGAAAATCTACACCTTTACAGTGAACCCCTTTATCAAGAATCAATCTCAACACATATAGTAGACTAATGAGGCAGCCAACATGTAGACTAGTGGGGTCTGGAACTGCATTTGGATCAAGACTGAAAAAAGGATGCGCGTCGACTTTGTGTGGCATCACCGAGAAATTTGCAACCCATAAGCAAAACATAAAAAATACACGAACCTAAAAAATTGCAACAAATTACCAGACATTTATTAAAGATTTACATATGATAGATAGTTGTTATCATTTTAATCTTCTCTTGTGAAAGTATATTTATTTTACTAGTTGACTAGTAGATGCAGTGTCCTTGAACTGTTCTACCTTTTATGTAAACGATATTATACTTATTATGTTCGTTTGTGACCATAAACATGCGTTTGGTTCTATAAGAGTTTCTAAAAATTGAACTTCACACAGTTTAATTCTCTTTCAGATGGTCCCACTTCATTCTCACATATTATGCTCAAATTCCCGATGCATAAGAATCATTAAAAGCCCATTACTTATCATTTTCTTACGGGTATCACTATTACACAATAGGAATGGATAGGAGATAACCTCCATAGTGATCCTCTAAGTCTTTACAATTGGGTTGTCTCTTTGAACTTAGATCTTGAGATCTCCAGTCAAATAGGTTGGGTTTCCACTTTAGTCCCATTCTTTGAAATGATTTTGCGACTAACTATTTATTTATCCTTTGACTTCACGTAGTCAACAAAAATAATGCTAGTTGAGAGTAATTGTCTTGTGGTATTGTGTCTTAGTTGTCTTATGGAGAAACAACATGCTAAGACTTTAAATGCATATGCACACATGTCCTCCCTCCCACTGAACATTACGCACGATCAGCCCCTCAAAAACGGCGTAAAGATCCTTGTTATCTGGTCCAGAGATTTCAACCGCCTTGCGTAAGGTTTCCTAATGTGATCAAATTAAGTAAAACCATGAAGATAGGTGGTGGATGACAAAATATTCATGGCAAGAAAGCAAGAAATGGTGGAAGAATGTTGTCTGATCACTTGCCTCTTTTGTTTGCTTGTGGGAATTCATCTCCTTTACATTTGCTAAAAATGCTCCAAACTGCTCGTATGATGACCTATTTCTGATGAAGCGAATGAGATTTCAGACGAGGTACATGTGACAGAGTGCATGAACTTGATCGAGCAACTTGATTCATTAAAACAAGACAAGCAGCAATAGATGACAGAGTTTTTTAGCACTCTACTCCCTAACCTTGCTGAACATAATGAACCATTTCTGATGTACAAAAGTTCGGGCGCGAATGGAAGAAATAAGAAATGTAATCAAGAAGTGAGATTAAAATGTATTGCAATAGAAAAGTTGTTCAAGATACACATGAATAACTAGATAATTCATTTTTCTCAAGATCATGGACCAATCCTGGGAAAATTAACATAAAAAGTTGATAATTACGACAAAGAAATAATTTTGGAATCCAAGTTATAAGAAGCATCAAGTACCTGACTTGGCGGAAGAATTATTTTCCATCAACACGGGTTTTCCCTGATGTAAGCACAAATAACTCATTAAATAAGGAACTACTGATGAATAAGTGCAGCAAAAAAATATAACTTCACCAAGCTCATAAACAACTTTTCTCCTCCTCTAGTGGTGAGCAATTGAGGAAAAATGTAGTAGGCCGTGGGTTCGATTCTTTCTCAGAGGCATAATCATCGCACGTCTGTTGACCCCTATGGAAATCCCGTTTGGCTTAGGGTGGGTCCACAGGGACAGAATAACCGATACGAATGTCCAACCCGGGTGCGCATTGTTCGTCCACCAAATTTACCGGAGGACCGAATCAGGGGGAAGACCAATTCTCTCCCAAGATTAGTTTGGGGGCTAAAGGGCTTTGGCAAACTGGGTATAAAAAAAAATATATAGAAACAAAGATCAATGCTCAAAATAAAGAAACATGCCAGTTCTCGATCTGTTCAAGCCATCAAAAGCAAGATCCTGACTAGGTAGTGCTTGAACTAACAGAAATGTAATTTGAGGTCATCGGGTGTGAACCTTCAGCATTTTTGAACTTCAGATATTATAGAAAGAGACAGTACATAGTAAGTTCTAATAACTAACCCGATTGCAATCCTGAATCCAAGCTTGACATTGAACTGAACTGGCTCGAAGGCATAGAAGAAAACACAGAGGACTTATCATCAAAAAAGCCTCTTATTGTTGAGAATGAAATCGAGTGTCGTCTTGGAGACACTGGTTTTGGCTTCCTAGATGGAGATGGAGATGCAGATGCAGATAGACTAGGAGGGGAACCAGGAGGTGTGAGCCGAGTCGTGCTCCTTTGGGATGCTAGCAACAGGCCATGTGATACACGAAGCCTCGCTCCTTTCATGACAAGAAAAGAATGAATAGAAACAGTTAAGACTCATGCACTTGAAAGCTTGAATCTGAGGAAAAGGGAAAAAGAAAAAAAAACACGGGGGCTAGAAGAGGTTCCTGTTCACTCAGAATACATACTCTAGGAAGCATACCTTCAGTCTCAAGTGTCCTCAGCATTTGGATTTCCAGCATCATAGAATTGGCTACGCACAGAAGCTGTTCCGGTAGGCGACAAGGTAGCATCATCTTCTGAAAGAATTCAAGCAACACGATCAAATGATTATTTAATTAATTTCTCTGGTAGAAATAATTCTTGAACTTTGTAGTATGTGGAAGATATCATGGTTAATCAGAGTCTACATAATTATCTAAATGGCATCAGCAGAAAATCAAATTTGCAAACCTGTAACGCTTGGCACATCTGGGGCAGCAACCTGCGGAACACTTGCCTATCAGACCAAAATTGACAATGAGCAACCCAAACATTTAACCTTTCCTATGTCCACATATATATTAGCACAAGAATACTGCATACGAGGACCAACATTGCTGAAATCCACTGAACTAATTCGCTTACAGGGTTGTCCTCATCCTCTTGAAGAGATCACATGAGTGTCTTTCTGAAGGCCTCCAGCTGCAACAACTACAATCATAAGAACCTTGTTCTAGATAAACACCAAATTCACCTTGACAATAATAGTTTCATGCATGCCATTTGGAGGAGGGCAGCATCAAACTTTACGTGATTAAGAGAGAACTCAAATGTCTCAAATTCAATTAGGTACTAGAATTGTGCTGCTTGAGCAACCTCAGAGAAACTAAATAGGAAGACAGCACTTTTCACAAGGAAAATGCTGATTACTGGCACTATGGCTATAAATAGGAAGTAACTAGACAAAGTTTACAAACAATTCCTATAAATCAAGCAACATGGTACCTAGTAGCGAAGCAATAAGCTATAATATATAAGTGGCATAATCATATTATTCTAGTGTTTCAAATATTGTCCCCATGGCCAAGACACAAGTTTCAATTGTTGTTATGTATAGTAATGCATGCTGGAAACATGAAATTAAAGATGTATTAAAACAATCCCTTCATTAGAGCACAAGAGAGATTAGTTAGTTGTTGTCTTCAAGAAATTTCACAGTGCTTCAACTTCCATAACTCAACCAAAAACGAACAACCTACCAAAAACAGAAAGAAAAAAAAAAAAAAGAAAGAAAGAAAGCAGAAACAAATTGCACAGCAAATAATCAAAACGTCCAAAAGGTGATTTTTAACATCCTAAAAGACCACAAAATCAAGAACCGTTGACGACCAAAAAAAGTCAACCAAACCATACCTAGCAACATCCTATTCAGCTTCTTCACAGTACTGCTCAGCTGCACATTCTCCCTCATCAAGCTCTCCGACCATTCATAAAACCCAAAAAAAAAAAAAAGGAATCCAATTTTTGAACGAAAACCATATACATAATAAACTAATCCAATATTTGAACCAACTTGTTGAATTTAATTTATTGTTTTAAATTAATTATATTTGAAGTGAGTTCGGGTTTTCAACCGGGTTGGTTCGGTTTTCGGACCTTTTCCTGCTGAGCTACGGCGAGCTTATCGGCCGCCTCGCTGAGCGAGGCGTCGAGCGAATCGAGCTCGGAAATGATAGCTTCCCCGTCAGTGACCTGGTGTTGGAGAACAGACGCCTCCGATTGGAGGGCGGTGACACGTGTTGGGTGACAGCATATCTAAAAAATATAACAAAAAAATATAATTAATTTATTCGAGCCAATTCTGAACCAATGATTTGCTTGGCTTGTTTGTTTGTGCTTTAGTTTTAATATTTTTTTTGGATGAATTTACATATATATATTGATTTAGAATTACTATAAGCTCTTGAGTTTCAAATTTTGGGTTAAGGTATATGATTCGACAGATCAAGAGGTGATATTTAATTTGGGATGATCTATGAAATGAATATAAGCCAAGTTAATTGGAATAATCATCGGCTAAAAATATTCGATGTCAAAATCAGATTGTAATATTTAAAGAAGCAAAATAGAATAGAAAATCTAAAATACCAATTATCTCCAACAAATCATGTTTTAAAAGTATTTATAGGTGAAGAGAAACATGTGTGTGAGCTTTAAATGTGCCAAGTGTCATGATATGAGTTATTCCGCATATAAATAACATGTTTGAAATAACTTTAGATCTCTAAGTCTTATTTCATCCGACTAAATAGATAAGGATCTATGTATTTTTACGCTGATCATGAGCCTTTTGTGATTTTGGCCTCTCGTGACAAGGGGTAAGTTAGTAAATTTTGGTTTTTACATACATACATATATATATATATATATATACATATTTGTATATGTATATATATATTAAAATGAGTTGTTGCTTTTTTGGTTTGACTTGAAAGAAAGCAATAATATTGTATGGCTAGCAAAGAGATCATACTTCTTGAGCGCCACAATTACATGGTCCTATATGTGGTTTGTGATTATACTGATTAAATATGGTTTATATTTCTTATGAAGTTTCAAAATGTACACAGAGTTAAAATGAGCAAAATTCACATAATTTGATACAAATTGAGCTCAATGCTTTGAGTGAACAAATTTATATTGAATGGAGAATATCTATAGTGTGGAATTGTTTACAATGGTAACTCGGAGAATTGGATTTATTTTCATATTGATATTCATAAATTAAATGTATATTTTGTAGATTTTTCATGACTAATATGCTGTGTGTAAATTTGACTTTTCTGGTATATAACAATAACGTTATCTTTAATTTGAAAATTATTTGGAGTATATGGGAAATCAAGTGTTACAACTTATAGGTAAAGGGATTAAATATCAAAAGATGTTAACCTTAGTGGTGATGGCAAATACATGTTCAAATCTGAATTCATTCTGAACCCATTTTACTTAGGAAGGATAGAATTTGAATTTTTTATTTTAAATCCGTCCCACCACAAATTTGCCATTTTTATTTTTTTTATTCTTTTTTAAATTTATTATATATAGGGGGCAAAATTTAATTTACCCTGCGAAAATTTTGAAATGTGATTGGGGCTGTCTAAACAAATGAGTTGACACTTGAATTTATTGAACCATCTATAGTATTTGAAAATGACATACCTATAGTTTTCAGTGAGCAAGTGCATCATAAACAGTACACATAAAAATGCTGTTTTCCATTATGTGAGAGATGAATGCTTGCCGTTCAAAGGAAAAATCTTAAGATATGAGCCAAAACCAGAATCTGTTCTTAAGTTTTACATTCAGGCATCCTGCAACTAAAGAGTGTTTCATTCTTTCACTTTGTCAGTTCGATTGGACTTTGCTGGGGGGGTGGGGGGGTTTGCCTTATGCTCAAGGCCTTAAGTATCTTAAGTATCTTCTTTGACTGTGTCTCATCATGGCTCTTCCAAAGTGCCATTCGAATATTCATGACCTGCACCTGTAGAACTTCCATTAGAGAAACGGTTCGTGCTGGCAGAATTTGAGTAAGGGGACTGACTGGAAAGAGGGCTCCCTCTTGAGTACCGGTTCTGTGCAGCTGTGGTACTTCTTGTCGACTTGAGACGAGCTTTTCTACCCTGTAGCCGAGTGATTGAATAGTGAGTGAGCAACAAAAGGTATCCAAGAATGCAACTTACGTTAGATGCTATCAGATTGGCACACACAAACGCAACTTAACTATACTAGATTCTATTATTCTCAAAACAGAATGTGTCTGTAAATTAGCATGCTTTGCACTTCATCAAGTTCGGTTTAGTGTCGATATAAGTATATCTGAAAGATATGAGTGTAAAGGAAATCACCTTGCCCATGCACTTCTCCAAATGAGGAGCAAATCTTCCAGCCATAATAGATCTGCCGCAGTTCATGCACTCAAATATTTCATTTGCAATTGGAGGGTGAGTTTGCCTGAATATATCAACAACGTATTTGCCATTGGCTTCACCACTATGGCTTGGATCAGATGCCCTTGCTCGTGCTTCAGCAGACAACCTCAACTCCTCTTCCTCTTCATCTAAATTACGATCAAGTCCGAGCCTTGCAATTCGGTGCGACTCTGATGCAACATCAACAATAATAGAATCAAGAAGTTCTCTGAAAACGTCTGATAAGAGCTGCAAATCAAACCCACGAACAAGCACATCTCATTCAAGTTTATCACAACACAATCCAAGCTCACCACACCCTTGCGACATCTAGTTAACGTTTTATCTAGATACATCAGACTAAGTAGTCATGACCGAAGCAATGAGCACAAGATTGTAATATGGGAAGCACAATAAGAAACTGAACATCTGTTAAACAAAGCTGGTCAAGTCGAAAGGCAAAATTCAGTTCAACTGTGCATCAACATAAACTTAATCGGTAAAACATGAGAACAAGTTCATTATTATCCATAACAAACTACTACACCAAACTATTATCTTCTATACTAATGAGGAGTTAACAGGAATCAACTGGTGAACCCCAAAATGTTATGTATTAAATGTCTGCAACTAAATTACACAAAAACGAAAACCAGGAAACAGACAAAAAAATAACAACAACATGAAAAACCTTAAAATTGGTTAAACCACAAGAAAGGACTGAAGCAATGATTACCTGCGAATTAGAAGCCACATCATCCTCTTTTGGCATTGACATGAGCAAACCATTAGAACTGAGGCAAAAATTAATTTTATGAGCTTGTAACAAAAGCCAAATGCCAATTCAAAAAAACTAACATGTAATTAAACTCAAAACAAATTATAATTTCACGCTTATTCCCTGTTCTTTAAAATATGAATTGGATTCGATAGAAAGCATACCATCACTTGAAAAGATGAACATACTAAACCCAACCCTTTTTCTCGTTATTTGCACTACAAACTCAAATATCATAAGTTTAAAATATTGATCCCTTAATTTCTTCACAATTAAGCCAAGCTTTTACAAACTCTAACCATATAAATGGGCATGAAGGTAACTTCAAAAAAATGAACTTGCTGATCCAAAAAAACTGTAACTTACACTAAAGAATCCAAATATTTTTCAAAAACCAAAAAAAAAAAAGGACGGAAAACAGAATGGCATGATCTAAATGTGACAAGAATAATATCACAAAAAAGAAATAAGTAAAACCATAAATATTCAGAAAATAATTACGCGTGACAAGCAGAAATGATGGACATACCCTTGAATTCTAGTACACAAAATAGTTTTACATTCAGAAAAAAATGCAACAGCGGATTAAAAACCGAGTCTTGAAACTTGCTGAAGCGATAAAATTGACTCAATATTTATAAAATTGGTAATAAAACTGAGAGACCCATCAGGTGTTTTGATCATAGTAAATTCCCAATAAAGAGAAAAATATGAAAACCCAAGAACAAATATCAAGAAGTACCTGAAGTTGGAGCACTCTGCAGCGTCGATCAGTGAGAAAGTGCGACTTCAATGGAAAAGGATCAAAGAGTAATGCGATTCTACATTAGCAATCCTTCAAAAATTAAACAAAATAGATGTATTGGTGTAAATAGGATAAGTTATTACAGTAGATGAACGCATTGTAATTGATTTAATTTTTATTTATGATTATTAAGAATAATAATAATCACATACCATATAAATAATGAATAATATTACGACAAATAATCATAATATAATTGAATCAAATGTTATTTTTTAACAATAACAATCATATGCCTCCCAAATGACAAAGAAAATAAGGGAAAAATGCTCAAGTTGAGAGAATTATCAATTAATATGGTCCATGCCAAAGAGGAAAATTTTAATATTGAAAGCATCATGAAAGTGGCGAGGAGCCCTTTTAGTTACTTATTTTTCTATAAAAATACAATTCAAAAATAATATAGAAACAAAAGGTGAATATAAGAAAATACTTCCTTTGTCCTATATAATATTTAAGATAAAAGTTAAAAAAGCCTTTGCAAAATTAAAAATAATGTTTGAAAATTAACGGTATGACATTATTATTTTAGATGAAAATATACTTTAAAGAATAAAATTGCTATTTTATAAACAAAATATTATTCATAGACAATTTAAAAAAAAAATGAAATAAGAGCATGCACATAAAAAAATAAAAAATTTAACTAAATATTTAACTGGTCGTAAACAATAAAAAAAAAAAAATTCCAATACTATCTATAAGATTCGTCTATGATTTTAAAATTTATCATAAGTCAGACAAATTTAAACTCACTATCATTATAAATGATAGGAGACGATTTTGATCAAATTCAAAATTCTCTTTCTAAATTTTTTTTAATTTGAATGACCATCGCATTACAAATGTGATGATTTAACATTTAAGTTAGGTGGCCCTAAATTGAGACTTTTCATAAACAAAAATTTACTAAAATTACAGCAAAAATAGAATTGAATTTTTTTTTTTTTGAAACATCATAAAAAAGAGGGATAGATTCATTTTATATTTTTAAAATAATATTACATTAAAACTTTCTTAAGAATATATATTTTTTTTAAAAATTATATAAATATATAATAAATTTTAAAAAATAAAAATAAATAAACGAGGCGAATTTAAAATTATTTCATTGTTGTCCATAATTATCGTTCCTAACAAGTCACGGGATCCATTGTTTCTAGAATATTGTGACCGTAAATCTCTACATATCCCAAGACCCAAGAAAAATACACCAAGTTTGAGCTAAATACTATGGAAAAAAAATTATATTTTAGGATACAATGATGTTACTCGACCTGTCTTTTTCAATGATTTTCTTTTAATTATTATTATTTGTTTGATTTTGTCTTTAATCATTAGATTTTGAATGAATAAAGTACTTGCAATTGGGGGGATTAATCTATACTTATACTTCCAACATTGAAATCTTCAAACAATAATTTATGGTGAAATCTTTTGTTGCTTTGAAAAGACTCTAACAATTAAATTAATGAATATTTAAATGTATTTAATTTAATATATATATAAGCTCGTAATTAAGTTGGATAAGCACAATGCGTTGGTCAATCAAGAAGATCAGTTCATTATTATCTCCACCATTTCTAGTAATAATAACTTTTATAAAAATCTAATCATCTTAATTGTAGTTTATTCTTTTGTATGTATTATGAGCATACAAAAGGGTGGTAATTAATTGTTTTTGAAAGGTGTTTGTCAAAATAAAAAAATCGATCTTTAATTTTTTTTTTACAGATTTCGGATCCGACCTAAAGTATAGAACTACTTTATAATTTTAAAAATATTTATTATTTTTTTAAAATATAATATCACAATAACTTTTAAAGTATGAAAAAAATAATATTATTTAAATAATTAGTTATCTATAATTTATATATACATATTTTAATTTTTTTTAAAAATAAATATGTTACTTATGTAAATAATTTAATAGTCTTACATTAATATTTTGATTTATAAGAATATTATGTTCATATTTTACATAATGTAATATGCATATAGTTTTTCATATATGCACACACACACACACATATATATATATAATAAATAAAAAAATATATGCATGTTTGAGTTGAAAACTAAATCCTAAAAGTTACGGGCTCTAATTATAAAAATCAATTTTATTTATTAACTCGAGATGCATTATATCACATTAGTTATTTTGAAGACTATAATATAACATCATTTTTAAGTAAGGATTGACATGGTACTCAAATATTATTCCATTTAAATAATTCACTTTATAAAGAAGCTCCAATACTATGAAATTGTGAGAATAATTTTTACGAAAATGTATATCTCAACATATATTTATATATTATATATAAAATATATAATAAAATGTATATCTAATATATAACGATAAATTTAATATCTAATAAGTCTATTGAATATAATATTATCATAATAAGAGTTATTAAAATAAATAGTATATTTATTATTTAACTCCACATATAATGTTATTAAAATAAATTTAATACATAAAATATTAAATTTTGCCTCATCAAGATTAAAAAAGACAAATCACACGAATCTTTTCTTTAAAAAAATGTCTCCCATTATTTGTGTCCCACAACTTTCTACCTAAAAAATATTATCAATTTACAAAACAACATAAATAAATAATTTTAAATCCTCAACTATCAAGAAAAATCATTATTTCACTATACATCCATATTAAAATATTCTAATTAAATTTTGCCTAGAATTTTTCCAAATGCCACGTGGTGGAAGACTAGGTGGTGATAAAATATGATAAAAAACTAACCGACGTGTGAGTAGAGCACAGCCCACGGACAGATTTCAGATAAACATCAACTTGCATAATCTGCGGTCCCCCCACCAAATAAAGATGAGAAATGACAGTTCACCGTTTAACGCCGTTAGCACGTTCAAAGACGGGTCTGATTATCTCTGGTGTCCGGTACCTTTTCCTCCAGTTGTGTGCATAATAACAATTTTTTCCTGAATATATCAATATATATATTTTAATTATTTACACAATTATGCATTACAAATTACAAATAAAAATTATATTATTCAGTAAATATATATATTAAAAAATTAAAAAATAATATAATTTAATCATATTAAAATAAGAATAAAATTTAAAAATAATTTGTCATATTAATAATAAAATTTAAAAAAATTTATCACACTATTGTTTATGAAAGAATATATATAAAAATATAATATCATATAATACTTTATCAAATTATTTTCCAAAATTTGTGTACAGTCACCTTTCTCTCAACCAAACACATTTCTCTCCACTTGGTTGAGAGTGAAAAAATACAAAGGAAAGATTATATTGTTTTCATTTTACTAATAATATTTATTTTTGAGATGACGCAAATAACATTTTATTATTCAAGATAATTTTTTTTACATAATTTTTAACTATTATTTTTAAAATTAAAATTATAAATATAGTTAAAAGAATTATATTATTAATTCTTATCTAAAATTCGTGTAAGTTAAATGGATTCCAATGAATGTATCGTGTGATTTTTTATATTAATATTTTGAATATTTAAAATATAAATAATATATAATTTATAAAGACTTATGAAAACTAATGTTATCAGACAAAATAATATTTCTCCACTCTCTCACTATTCGTAACACAAAATATTTATAATTAATAAATATATATTCATCTCAAATATCATGTAGGCAAGTAGTGTAAATATGTAAAAATAATAGAGTAAAACTAAATAAATATGACTTCATTTTATATGTTGTGACGAAATCAGGCAAAACAAAGCAGGAGACACAACTGCACCACACAAAAGGAATCATTCCCCATAAAACGACAAAACAAATACTAACGGGAACACCAAACGCCGTCAGCATTCACCTAACGGGCCCCGCATCCGTGACCCGGTCTAGTCAAGACCCGAAAAATTTAATCAAACACGGCGGCCCATTTTTCTCTTTTCTATAATTCTCTCTCTCAAATTTTCTTTCTCCTATTTGATTGCTTAACGCGTCGCCGAAGTAAACCTCGCCCACAGCTTTCACTCCAAAAAATTGCAAATTAGTACCACTATTTAGGAGGCTTGGCAAATTTGCATCATACTTTCAAATATATTACAATTGGACCACATAATTTAACTTGACGTTGCGTTGTCAAACTAATTGTTATCTTTTTGGTGAAAAAAGACATTGTCACCAAATAGGGGGAATCTACTATCAATTTGTATCCTTTTTTTTTGTTATGTTTTATTAACAAATCTAATTATTATTTAATTATATAAATAATAAAGTCAAAGTCAAATAAAAAATATCTATATCAACCCAAATATAGTGATTTCCTATTGCGAGAAACTTTATTTATTCATAATTTTTTGAACAAATAATAATTTTATTAAAAATGATTGCGGATTCTTTTAATTAAATTCATACTTATATATACATGTATTTATATACAACAATAAATGTCATAATACCTAGATTATTACCTAAAATCAACAAGATAAAAATAAAAATAGATAACTACATTTTCTATTTATACGTTCTTGATTGTTGGATGTTTTAAAGGATAACAATGCATTTTTAAGCCAAAAATGTTACCTTGTTTGGAAGATTTTTCGTTGGTTTTGAAGTCCCACGCTATTTTTTCTATCCAAAAGTTAACGGCAAAAGCAAAGCTGCAAAATTATATTAAATAATAGGGTGGAATGTGAATATTTTGAAAAACTATGGGGCCAAATATTTTAACCCCTAAGATGCACTACCAAAAGTGCAATTTGACCACTTTATCTCTCTAAATATTCTCTCTCTAGTTTTCTATATATAGCCCACTACTCTCCTGTTCAACTTTGTATTACCTCATTATTTGAGTGAGAAAAGAATTTTTTACAAAATTAAATATAGGAAAAGGGTCTCCCTCCCCATAGAGGAAGAGGAGTTGCAGATTAGAAAGAGAAGAAGTTAGAAACTATATATACATATATTTATACATCTCTTTCCTTTTCAGTATTTCAGTAAACCTTATTTTTTTCTTTCTGGGAATTATATTTTCTTGGTTCCCTCTTTTTGGCAAAAAATTTCTAGGATAAATTATATTTTTATTTTCAGAATTTATTTTTTGGTGTGAAAAATGGCAACGGAGGTTTTACGGCCCCAAGAATTGTTGGTTGAAAGATTCCGCGTCCCTCCGACGTCGTTCCATCGCCGGGGAAATTTCCCGGCGAACGGGAACTTGACGAACTTAGTTGTGAACCGTAAGCAACACAGGAAGACTTCTCTCAAGAACGATAAGAGGAGATTCAACGCCGCGGCGGAGGCAAAGAAATCGAGTCACGGCGGCGTCCCGGACCAACGGCGGAAGGTTGAAGTCACCAGCGGCGGCGGAGGCCTCGTCACGGGGCAGGTGACGCTATTGAGAAGAGGCGAGTCGTTGGGTTCGCTCGCCTCCAAAATAACCGGCGAAAGCCCGATTCAAAAGCCGGTCGACGATCTAGTGGTTCCGAAGCAGATCCGTCTGGTGGCTGCGCCGCCTGCTGACATCTACGCCGGATCGGCTTTTTACCTGTCTCCATCTCCCCGATCCGTGCCTCTGCCTTCCTTTTTCAACAAGAAGGACCCAATTGATTGCGAAAGCAAGCCGTTCGAGGATGGCGCCACCAGGGACTTGAGGCGTTTGCTTCGTCTAGAATGACCCCTTTTGCGAAATTGATGGAGAAAATCCTGGAATTCGCTTTCTGGGCTCAGATTTTCTTGGATCTCGATTTCAATCCGTAGATATTTTTTCAAGAATACGGATGAAAGATTACCCAAGATCTGGAATTTCTTGAGCAAAAATGCGAAGCGATTCATCCAAAGGTGGTTTTCATTTCTAGTTTATCAACTTCTCTTTGGGGGTTGTGTATTTATTATTAACTTAGGTAAATTATGTTGGGGGGGGGGGATATGTGGATTTGGTGGAAGATTTAGGATGATTTCTTTCACTATATAAGTAATTAGGTGTCTATGTGTGTGTAAAAACAGAGTATTTGGGTTGGGGGAATAGTTAGAATTTGGGGAGGCTACAGAAATTGTTTGATGCATATGGGTATGGATATATGCTTTGGTTGTAGCCCAGTTGTTTGTGTTGATACTGTTGAGGGATTTCTTCTTCTTGTATTATCAATGAAAATTATCACTAGTAATGATTATTATATTTATAGCTAAATTCATTTTAGCACTTGTGTTATGGTCGCTGGATGATTAAAAATTCTCATGTCCAGTTGGTTCTTTCTTTTGTTTTGTGTGTTTTTTTTATGTTTTTTTTTATTTTTGGTTTTTGGTCTCCACTCGGACCAACTTGTTGCATTAGGGAATTGATTAACAAAAAAAAGAAAAAGAATCATATTAACAGTTAACGCATACATGCAAGTTTGGTGGGAATTGGTGTTTCCAGTGGAAGTGGTTTTTTTAGTGGCGAATGGACGAATAACACAAACCCCTCATTGGAAGGGGAACATCAGGAGAACGATGCTCCCAATTCCCCTGGAAATGAAATTGATGCTCATGGAAACGATGCTCCCATTTCCCCTGGAAATGGAAACGATGCTCCCAGTCCCCTGGAAATAATGGAAACTTTGATTTCAGTCCCCTGGAAATTGGACACGATGCTGCCAGTAACCCAGAAACAGCTGCCGGTACCATGTAGGCTGAGGAGCAATAATGGCAAACCCACTGACCAAATTCTTGGTGGGAATCATCAATAGGCTGAGGATCAATAAGGGGCAAACCCACCCAAGGATCGTTGGTGGGAATCATCGATAGGCTGAGGAGCAATAAGGGCAAACCCCCTCGGCAATAATGGCAAACCCGCCCAAGGAGCACGATCGACCGATTAAATTCTTACCCCCTCGCAATAAGGGCGAACCTTCGTCTGATCAAATTCTTGGTTACTACTTTCTTGATTCATGGTTTTAATTTGAGGTGGTTTGGTTTGGGTGCGTATGCAGTGACAATTAACAATTACTTCATGAAGATTTGTCGTGATAATTTTAATAAAATACCCCCTTAAAAAGAATTAGTATCAAATGAACTACGAGGAAAAGTTTACTTTGCCTTCAATTATGGTCTGTCAAGTATTTTGCTCATTCTATAATCAAATGCTAATTCATTTGTTTTTTAAATTTTACTCAATATTAATTTATTAAATAAAATAAATTTTAGTCAAGTCTAACTTAAGTAACAATATATAATTTTAATACTATAGAAAATACCCATTTATATGTAAATATATATATTTTTTAAAAACCATTTTTTATTTGTTTTTTCAGTCGATAATTTTCAGTTGCATAGTGATCTATTACTTTTTTAATTTTTAATAGTATAAATAATATTATAATGTAAATAATACATTTTAAATAAATAATTTTTAATGTGAAGCAGATTTACGAAAGTGCAATCAAAATTAGAAAATGAAAATCACAAAAAACTTTTTATAATGTCTGTTATTGCAACTAAGATTTGCGCATGAAAAATAAAAATAAAACCTATGAAAGAACATAAAATATGACAGTCATATAAATTTATGGATAATTTTAATTTAATGTGCTTTGTTAATTATTGCATCTTATTTTTTTATGTATCTGATTTAGACTTAATAAAAAACTAATTTATTAAATAAAGTCAGAATTGAAAAACTACTTTGTGGATTTTGCAGAAGTGTTAAATTGGGGCTCACCAGCTTCTTGTTTTCATACTGGTTGACAACATAATTTTTAGGTTAAGAGCATGGATGTATTAGAAAAAAATAGTATTTTTAATTTTCTATTTGGAGATAAAATTTTAAAATTTAGTAATTTTATATAAAAAATTTGTACAATTTATTAAGTTTTACGGAGTTGAGGAACGACTGCTCGTGTCTACGTTTTGTAATTTTGGCAACGTGTAACAAGGGTTATAAGAGCCAAGAGTTTGATATGGGTCAGTTACGAATAATTGAATTCTCTTATTTGAATTAAATAATAAAATAAAATATTAAATAAAAATAAAAATTTGTACAAGTAATTTGCAATGCAGGGCTGATCATTTTTTGATGAATAATAAAATCAGGACACGTGTATGCAAAAACAACAGCAAAATAAATATTTTACTAAGAATTATGAATTCTTATTTTCAATGTCCACTTTCATCCTCTATTTACCCAAATTTTGAATTACAATAAATCATATCTAAAAGGGATACACACTAAAATTATTTTAAAAAGTTTATATACTTTAATTTTTTTTAAGTGTATGGGCTTATAAAATATTAGTAATATATATAATTAAAACTAAAAAAGTTTATTAAAATTTATAAATACACTATAATTTTTTATATTTTTTAAGAAGGAAATTATAATATCCTAACATTTTATTTTAGGATTTTCTAAACTCATTTTTTAAGTTGTTTTAAAGAGTATATAAACTCACCTAAACATCCTCTAATATCTATTGCAGTGAAGATAGAAAAATCGTACTTCAACTACTCATCTCAAAATTTAGTTCGATTTTTTATTTAAGTTTGTATTTAATATAATACATGCACACAATATGTATAAAATATTTTTATATATATAAAATTAAAATATTTGCGTGGCGTGTATATTTCAAACATTCATCTCAAAACCCAAAAACCCAATTCAGACTTTCTATTGAAGTTTTATATTATTTTGTATATATATGCTATGTGTATATTTTAATTATATATTTAAAAAAATATTTTTATATATATAACGTCCATGTAATATATTCAATACAGGATCCGAACGGTTCAAATTCTCTCTTTAAAGATATTCTGCCCTCCATTAAGAACCTAAATAGCTAATAATAAGATTTTTTTAAATTATTTGGCCAAAAAAGTAATCCGTATAATATATGGAACTAAATGTTCTTTAAATGGAATACCAGAACATCACAATTTCCCTGTCGGGGTTCTCATAATCTGATCCATTTACTTACTCAATTTACAAATGATTAATAACACTGGTTCAAATACTTGCACGTAACTCTATATCTACTCTTATTTTTCATGTATAATCATTTCACGTCATTCATTATTTGGATGTTATTTAAATAGGATTATAAATCATTTAACTATACATATTAATATTGTTATTTTATTATCTAATATCATAGTATACATATTGATGTATATAAAAATAACATGATCAAATGCAGAATTTGCAAAACAATGATTAGAATAACGAGGCAACGAAAACCCTCCAATACTTAAATTAGTTTGTGATTCAAGAGAATGATTCAATATTAATTTTTTTTCAATATAACGTATAAGGAGTATTTATAGGCATAAATCAAGAAAGAAAATCATATCAATTAAGATTCTACTACATTATCGAAATGAGTATGATCAAAATAATAATTACTTAAATATCGGTCCCAAATAAGATAAAATCTCTTTGTCTTATTTACAAGTCACAAGAAGTTTAGTAAGAAATTATTTCCGTTGAGCTTGAATTGAGTTCACGAACTCGAATCAATTCACGCTCCATAAATAAACATATTCAAACTTAATAAGAAAAAAATCAGTTCAACCAATTTGACCGAACCTATCAAAGGTAACTCTGGACCCGAGCCCTGGACCGATCGAATAGACAAGACTGCCCATTAACCCCATCTAACGGGTAGAGCCACCTTAGACTACCTCGTCCTATGACAATCTTAAGATCTGCAGGGACGAGCTCAACCCTTTACCCTTAAGGTCTAGATCAGCTAAGCATGCCAAACCCTTTACCCCTCAAGGTCCAAATCAGCTAAGCCTAATACCAAGTAAGCCAAATCCAAATCACATCACATGTATATACATCCAAAGCTCATAGCCTAACGAATGACATAAAATTTCACAATTTGAAAATAGAGAACTATAAAACAATTTATTCAAGGCAACAATTCCAATTCCCCCACTCCCACCCACCCACCCACCCACAAAAGAAAAAGAAAGAAATTTTATGCCACTGAACCAAGAAAAATCATTTACGAATATTTTTTTTAATGGAACTCAACCAATTATATCATAAGTGACAAGTACAATTTACATTTGTGATATTGTGTGGGACTTGGCCAAAACCTATGCAAGAATGACTTTGTCAAGAAATAAAATAAATAAAACTATTATTGTAAATTTTATAGAGTTCAAAGGCAACCAAATGGTAGACTATTTGATCATGGATGGTTAGTTATATACACAATCTTTAATTTCTTGTATAGTCAATTTTGTTCCCAAATAGGTATAATTTTCTCATTTTAGTCCCTCAAGTTTCAAAAATCTTGTCTAGGGCACGATTCAATAACAATAAAACTGAAATCAAAATTTTAGTTCAATCTGGGTAAAATTTTTGAATGACCAAAGTGATGAAATTGTAATTTGAAGAACAAAATCAAACTCGTAATTCATAACTTTGTAATAGAAATATGAGAAAACTAGCATTTTAATTAAGATTTTTAGACGACGACGACTAGTAATTTACTAATTTTTTCATCTTCTCTTGATTTAGAAAGTATAAATTTATTGAATTTGATAAAGAGAAATAATTGCAATAATATTAAGGACACTCCGAATCTTCTATTTTAATTTCGTATTTCATTTTGTATTTTACATCATAAAAAACATGTTAAATGTATATAATATTTTCTTAAATATATATTTAATGCAAATTTGATGTGTATTTATAAAATTAAATATATAATAAAATACTAAATTAAACCATAAGATCCAAATAAGAAAACATGTACTTCTCAACTTGAACTTAATTGGGGATCTCACAAAATCTTGAAGTCAGGAGAAGCCACATTCCCCAGAGTACAAGCAAAAACAATTTTACTTCTTGCCTTAAGCTCAAGCCATTTTACTTCGAAGCAACCCCCCCCCCCCCCACAACTATATAAGTGTCACAAACTCAATGCAAGAAGTCATTCCACAAACCCAAAAAACAACACACATTCTACACACACAAACACTTGCAACAGAAAACATCAAATTCTAACACTTTCAAATTACAAACACTAGAAAATGTCTTCAAAGTCTAGCAACTCACCACCATCAAGCTCAACCCAAGCCATAACCCAATCAACCCTCACCGGCATCGGCAACCTCATCAAGCTTCTCCCCACAGGAACTGTCTTCTTGTTCCAATTCCTCAACCCTGTTTTAACCAACAATGGCCAATGCCACACCATCAACAAGTACTTATCAAGTATCTTGATCGCCGTGTGCGGCTTTTCTTGCTGCTTCGCCTCGTTTACCGATAGCTACATCGACAGCCAGGGAAACACACACTATGGCATTGCAACTAGCAAGGGTCTTTGGCCTAGTTCTTCTTCTTCATCAACACAAGACTTGTCGTCATACAAACTTCGGTTTGGGGACTTTGTGCATGCATTTTTCTCATTGATTGTGTTTGCTGTTGTGGCCCTTTTGGACCCCAACTCTGTGGAATGCTTCTATCCATCTTTTGAGTCTGCACAGAAGATTCTGCTGATGGCTATGCCACCGGTAATTGGGGCGGTTTCCGGCTCTGTCTTTGTGTTGTTCCCTAACAACCGCCATGGCATAGGGTACCCTTCCAGCCAGAACTCAACCCCATCTTCAACTTCAGCTTAACGGCATGTCTTAAATATATCAAAAAGTTTGTGTATGATATATTGGTAATTGGTCGATTATTTTGGTGAGGAATAAGTGCTTGAGGAATCTGTGTTCTGCTTCTTCTTGTACATATGGTGAATGCAGAAGAAGAGGGGAAGCATATTTAATGTAATATTTGATTTCTTTAAAAGTTGATCATCTCATAATTCTATAATCTGTTTTTCACAAGAATATGCTGTTAGGCTATTCAAGCTCATTCAAACTCGACTTACTTATTCTTTGAACAGAGCTTGAACAAAATTTTAGCAAGTTATTAAGTACTTGAACGTAGCTTGTTTCATTCTTGAATCATACTTTGAGCAGATTTCAAATGGATCGAACCCTACGAAAGCTTGAGCTACTCAAACCAATATAATGGCAGTAGCCAAACTCAGAAAATCCTATGCCATGTAATTTCTGTTACACATAAAGAACTGTCTGTCACGTCGTTTTGATCTCATTGCAAAGTTATCTGTTGATTGAGTACATAACTGGTAGACAATGACAAACATAATTTTGCTAACCTTTGACGAAACAAATGGGAATTATGTCATCTCAAGAGGTTGCTTGCCGCCTTAGGCTACTGTCATTTGTATATAATTCAGTGGCTATTTTTAAGAATGCTGAAAGAATTTAAACTTAGACTATTATAGTAATGGGAAAACATCACAACCCTTCTTATCTAACTTTCTGTTGCTGGAAAATTAATCTATCAAACACCATATCTTGTGAAATACCACATAAAACAGTAACTTCAGTATCTTGTTTGACAACAGTTCCTGAGTTTCAAAGGACTAACGTTGTCGTATTGCAGGATATAGCTTTTGTAGCCACCAGAGAGAGAAAATATAAGTTCGACTATGAAACATTGTCACTGGAAAAATAATGTAAATGATAAACTCCCTGCTGCTTAGAATTCCCCTGCTTAGTTTCTTCTACCTTCAAGGGAAAGCACTCACAAAATTCAACCTTTTATGCCTAATATTAGCAATCATTTGAAGTAATTAACTTTTTTAACTTCATATAATTCGACCTACTTCTTAATACTATAACCAGAAGATGGCATACTGAAATGGGAAATGAAATTTCAGGAAATTATTTCCTAAATACCTACAGAAGAACAAGAATTAGTTAGTCTCACAACTCTTTGTTTCAGTTTCTTCTGTCTTCTTTTACTCTTTCGAGCACCATCTGCTACTTTCACAATGTCAACTTTAACTATATGGTGATCAGAGGTGCCTTTTGATGAGACCACTGAGTATGATCCAGGTACAAACATGTAGGGTAAGCCTGGTGATCCTAAAATGTAATCGACCCGAGTGCCATACTTGCATGTCCCTTGTACATCTGCTTCAAGTCAACAAATAGTACTAGAATTTGTTAAAAAAAATGAAAGAGAGATCATAACCGAGAATAAGATGAATGAGATCTTGGAACTTATTCCTGTACTTTGGCCTTTGGAAATCATGACTACAGGCTCACATTCCCCTGGGAAATCTTTGGCATCTGTGTACTCTCTTCCCTTCAAAAAGCTTGTTACTTCAAGTTTAGGAGTCGGCTTTCCTAATTCCTCGTAGTACTGTTAGCATGATACGATAACAAAGTTCAATAACTCATACAAATACATAATGCCATCGTTGAATAGCAAAACAAGTAAAGAACTTATTACCTTCACAATGTAATTCCACCTCTCTAATGAGTAATCTGAGGCATCAAGAGAGTTGAGTCCTCCTGCCAAAATATGAGTTTGATCATTTGATTGAATTATTGCATTAATCTGCCTCATCCTCCAGTTTTCATCCAAGTGGTCAAGTTGGGTGCAGTAAACATTCAGCTCCCCTGTCCACGGCACATCAATCGTAGCCTTTATCACATTCCTGCCTCAAACATGTAAGTATTAGTCTACAAGTGCAATTTCTTTCTGATAATGGTCCTATAGTTGATCACATTGATATATTTCTAAAGCAAATAATAAGGTTGAGGCCTATTTTGTCCCTTCATTAGGTGAATGATGTTAGATCAAACAGGGCATATTTTCTTTCACAAGAAAAAAGGAAACGACAACTATTAGTAAGACCTCATTTTTCCATGGTGGTCAATTTTTGATCTCCAACCTTCAAAACCTATGCTAACATGATAGAAATAACTTCTCTTTATGCTGATTTTACTGCAACATCAGGAAAAGCTGCAAAAACTTGGCAGTTTCTACATTCAAGAAGGGCAGAGGAAAGTAAAAGCACCTGAAATCTTGGTCATCATAGATTTTCTGAACCTTCCACCTCTTAATTGGCCATTTTGACAGAACAGCATTGCCATACTCAGGAGCCCAGCTCTCAGCAAACACATAATTCATCCCCAAGGCGAGAGCCAAATCAGATAACGGTTTCATATCTTTTTCTTCCTCGGCCTTCACATCTTGTAAAGTCAAGATATCAGCATCTACTTCTTTGAGCACATCAAATATGGTTCTACTTCCATACAAACTGGCATCACTCAACCAGTTAGCCATGCTGGCAGGGAAGCATATAGGAGACCTCACTGGAGCAAGGCTATTGTTGTTGAAACTAAATGTTTTGCTCGACGAATCCTCAACCATAGTAAGCACATTATTCTGTGCCAATGAAATCTCGTTTTCTGGAAGGTTTATGGAAACCTTCGGTTTTGATTTGCTGATCTTATCTTCATTTTCTGATACTATCATGGGATGGAGTGGAGATTGTTTGAGTATCCCTTTGGGACGACCATTCGCGAGCTTCAATGGATTACCAATCTTTATACACTCACCCTCTTCACGAATGAAAACAACAGATTTCTCAGCCTTTGGGACAGCAGGTGCCAGTGAAAACAAGGCAGCATTGAAAGTAGCAAGTCGAATAGGCCTTGGGATTAAGGCACCCTTCACATGGCCATTTTGATGAACCGCAGAGCTGATTTTCGGTTTCTTTCTCGGCTGAACTTTGGAATTCAGCTTGCCTAGCCTCTTGATGACAAGTTTAGGCCTTGGACGCCGCCATACTAACCAAGGTATCCTCGACCAAAGTTGTCGAAACCTCCTGCTGAGAACATACATGTAAGATAACGGGTTGCTGCATGAAAGTTGCGAAACCTTTCTTGATTGCATGGCGAAAGAATCACAGACTAACTAGCTTCTGAATTCCTGGTTACAACCGAAAAAGAGTTGGTTCTTAGTTGATGGCAACTGAGAGAATATGCAAAGAACTCATTATGAAGAGGTGGGGCTTGTTGATGAAAATGCTAGCAAATGTGGTAGAAAAGTGGCTATATAGACGAGAACAATCCCAACTGCTCCAAAAAAAAACTTAGAGGTTGACAAATGGGGGCTATTATAGTTCAGCTTCTTTGCCATGGCTGCAAAACACACCAACTCCAACCTGTGAAACAGGACTTTTATGTTACTCCAATAGGAACCATGAATTTATGTGATACAATAAGTAGCCAATGCTATAATAAATATGTAATACAGGTATTAGGAGGCAAGATAAATATTTTGATGCATTGGAAGGGCAATATAGAAATTTGATGGACAAAATTTTAATTTCATTTAATTTACCTATAAAATTTGAAACTATACCCAATTGAGGCGGACGACTACAATGTCCAGCCCTTCGCTGTCTCTAGCAAAATATAATCTCCCCAAGTCATCTCAGAGTAGTTTGTTAGTTTTTTTGTTTGTGCGCACGCTTTCCCTCCCTTCTCAAAATCACACTGCAGAACATCAATCCACGACCCAATGGACAAAGGGTTTCATAAAGATCACCAGGGCACATATATTTTCTTCAGAAAGAAACATTGGATTCTTTTCTGTTCTTTTTGGGTTCTCTGTTTAAGCATAGACTTGGCTGTCTTCCTAGTCAATGTTAATTGAAAGACGTGGAAAAGGTACCACATTAATTTGTTTTTAATAGGTACAAATCCCAGTGTCTGTTTCCTTTATTATTTCAACAAGAAGTAGATTAGTAGATGAGATGAAACACAAGTAGAAGCTGTTGAACTGAAAATCATGACATTGCTTTTTCTGATAAAATATGAAGGGCTTAGACTTGGTACTAACACGACAAAGATCAAGAAAGCGATTGCTTCCGAAAATAAAGGTCAATCTAAGCTTACCTACTCAACAACATTTGATGAAAGGCGCCAATCAAGCACCATCTTCATGCATAATAAACGCAGCAAATACCATTCATGCCTGATCTACTTCATTGACATCTTCAATGATGAACAAAATCGTACTTTAACTACTCAAAATACACTTGTCTATCCACATGAGGCATGCATATCACGTTAGTGTCGAGAATTTAGCATTATACAATGTGCTCGACGCAAATTTCTACTTCACCAATCATGGAAAAATACTGACTACTTGTGCAAAAAGGTTATATTGATCTTTGCCTCTTTACAACTTGGAAAACTCTAATCATTTCTTATAAATGCAGACACAACAGATGTGATGCATTCATTCATTTGATAGATATTTGCAATAGCCTACCCATCGAAAAAAGATATTTTGGAATTGCCTAAACCTCCCGTGAGACTGGTGTGCTATTTCTGCTTCCATTCAATTTAGTGGCGGAAATTCGGAATTGGTCATTTCTGATTTGCCTTCATTATGAATCAAACAATGCATCCAATAGGTTAGAAGGAGCTTCATCTTTCGCGCTCTCAAAAAAAAACCATTTGCTGTGTTTTCCTTTTTCAGCTTTCGCTCCTCAGCAATGGCTTCTGCTGTTTCTGTGCAGTACCTTCCCCTCATCTGGTTAGCAGGTTTTTCAGCCACAAGAAACTTGTTGCCTTCACGGGTTCTCTCAGAGAATCCTGCCCAAACTGAAATAAATTACAAAAAAATCAGTATATTTGTGAACAATTTTACTAATCTAGAAAAGAAAGGGATACAATGCTAGGTTCAGAAGGATTATGAACCAATACAGATACCATGGAACAATTAGCTGAAGTCATCACACAGACAATAACCAGTACCCACAGTATATATAGATTTACCTATATAGAGCCTCAAATTTGAAAGCTTTTACATTTGACTGTACTATGCTAGTTCCATTTTTGTAATGCTGAGTTCAATTTATATATAAGGTTTCCATTTATATATAAACTTCCATTTTATTTTATGTTATCTTGGCTATTTGAATCATGGGAATGGGAGACATTGATATTTGTTTTTATCTGCCAGTCAGATGAATTTACTGGGATTTTCTGTAGTTCCTTTATTATCAAGATCCTCAACAACCTTCCAACACCTAGGATTGTATTGACAAGGCCCAATGCAACCTTTCATCTAAAAGTACAGCATCTATAGAAGTGTTCAAATAGAATAGTATTGAAGCTTTACAAAATTGAATTCTGACTTCATGAACTTTTTGACATGAAAACAAGGTCTACAAATACCAAATGATCTGGCTGGAGTAAAACGAAGTACAGTGAATAAAAACATCTTTTTTGGAAAATGTCATCTTGTACTGAACACAATTAGCATGGATAAAAGAACAGCAATATTGAACTAAAAAGGTGTGGTGAATTAGCATGTGAGGTGGTTCAAATCTGCAACTTGCAAGTGCCCATGTTCATATAGAGTACTACCAGGCATTAGTACCAGCATAGAACGCCTACTCGGTAAGCTTGACAGAGTTGATCACCATACCTCCATAATGATGTAGAACAATGGAAGCAGCTACAGTAACATTCAAAGAAGCAGTTCCACCACCATATTGTGGAATATAAATAAAAAAGTCGCATATCTCACACTCCTTAGCAGATAGCCCCGTTCCCTACAAAATCCACATTCCATACACAGTGTCAAGACGTACAATTTATCCTAAGCAAAAACAAATTGAATGACAGCAATAAGTTATTTTTAGCAGAAACTGCAAAGAAAATGTAGTCACTGAAATATAAGTACTGTACATGCACACATGCAAAAAAAACACTTTCGCTGCATATCCTAATCATTCACATAAATCTTGTGACATATGTTAATCAAGGAGTGAATTTAACAACATTTGTAAGATTTTGTTCTACTTTATTCAGATGATTAAGAATAACTCATAGCCATTTATGTTTTCTTTAAAACAATCGGCCTCAACTAATCAAATGTTTTTAGATTTTGAGTAGAATTTTCAAAGGGAAGGAATTGAAATCAGTATCCAACCTCATTGCCGAGAAGAAAGGCAGTGCTCTTCCTGAAAGGATGCTCATTCACTGCCATAGCATTTTCCGTAATCTCCACTCCACATATATCACAGTCCCTCTCCTTATCAATACAAATATCATAAAGAAGCCAAATTAGAACAATAATAAAAAATTCTCATGAACTATCCCATTATCTATAAGCAGTTTACCGCTTTCACAGATTAATCCACATAAATCAACACCATGTACCAGAATTCACATTTAACGTGTAAATTACAATTGAACTCTTTTTACACAAGGCGTGCGAATTTTACAATCCACCTGGAAAAATCATAACTAGTCATCAAAAACTACAAGACTTAAACAGCAAGATATTTCTATATAATCATACAGACACCAAATATTCTTTCAAACAGAGAATTTATTCGATATTCACTAAATTGTCAGTTACTCTCTGCCCATCACTAAGTTGTGAATTATTGCAACTTGTCACCAACCAAGGCCTAAAAATTGACATAAAACTTTAATATCAAAGATAGAGCAAATATTCTTTCGGCAGAGTACTCACTTGTTTCCTAAATTCAAGTTACTCTCACTGATTTGTAATTCAAATAAAGCATACACCATATCACGCGCAAATTTTTGTTACACGCACAGAAATTCATAGCGAAAATAATGAGTGCAATATCAGACTGAAAATAGACAAAAGGTGATTTTTTTCCTTTTTAAAGCACATATTCAGCTCAAGGCATATGCACACACACACACACACACAGAAGATTCATAGTAGAAAACTCGATGTAGCTAAATAACAAATGAAAAGCGGCAAAAAGTGGAATTTTTGTTCAATCTAAACCAGTCGGAAGTGAGATTTCAGCTCAAAGCGCAATATACATATACAAATATGTGGAGTATTAATTATATACGCATGTATATACATGTATACATACAGTAACACAGATATGTGGAAGTCTGAGTTGTAACCTTGAGGAAGGAACGGGCAAGAGAGAGAGAGTGGAAGTGGCGGAAACGGAGGTGTGAGGTGGAGCCGTGGCTGCCGAAGGCGTTGAAGTCGCGCTTTCCCACCAATATTAACTCCGCTACCCCGAAAGCGGTGGCGCTGCGGGCGAGCGTCCCCACGTTGTGCCTCTTCGCTATGTTGTGCACAACCACGTAGCTCTCGTATTTGTCTTTCTTCTTCTCCTCATTCTCCATTAATATAGCAGATGTTCTCACGCGGTGGTGCGGTTGAGCCCGCTGCGGCGGGGCGGCTCTGCGGCGGAGGTATAGGGTTTTAAGGGATGGTTGCTCTCGCCTATGCGGACTTCGATTGACCAGATCCTTCCACCATCCGACGTCGTTTGAATATTTTCATTAGGTAAAAATGTAAATTGGTCCCTTAAACATGCCCTCGTTTTCAAACAGCCCCCTTCATTACCTTTTTCTAAAATTTAGTCTTTCTCTCTAAATTTATTTTTAGGAAAAATTAGTAAAATTTCTTAAAATAGACTTTTATATTCAAAATACTGATAAAAATATTTTTATATTGAAAATAATCATTGCACCAATTTGAAAAAAACCCCATCATTGTTTTTCATACTAATACCCTTGAGTTTTAATTTTTGGACCAAACGACGAATGGCTTCTTAGAGTGAGAAATTAATCAATTGATTAATTGTATCAATTTTAATTTTAGTTTTAACTATAGAATTTTTTGAGTATTTGTACATTCTCAAAAACTAAATGTATAACTTTAAGTTAATTATTCATTAAGTTTGTAGGAACTAAATTTTTTATCATATATAAAATATTTTAATACTCAACATGCAAAAATTTAAAATCTTCTTTATACAATATATTAATCAACTTAACAAATAAAAAAGCCCATGAGTTTTTTAATATCTATAAAAATAACTCAAGTTATTAATATCTTAATATAAGAAGCCCATGAGTTTTTTAGTTTAAAAATCATAAAATCTTAATATTGTTAGTATAAAAGTTAAGGGTAGGATTTTTTTTTCAATGAAAGGTTGATGGTATTAATATTTTTACATTGAAATTATGTTTATATGTTTTTTGGAGATAAAAATTTATTCTAGAGATTTTTTAATAGTTTTTCCTTATTTTTCTTACATTGAAGATCACTATATTTTCTTTTCACAATTGTCTAGAATTATCACATATGGACAAATTGTCATTGTGAATGTTAAAATTTTTGTCATTCACTTGTTGGGTGATTTGGCTATACTCAATACCCCTTTCCCTCAAGAGTTTTTGAAACTCGAATTCAGACTCTCTTCATACTCGAGGTTAGAGTCTTTCATTATTTTAAAAATATTAAAATATATATTTATTATAAAATAATATACTAAAAAAATTTTAAAATGTATTTTTTAAAAAATATTACATAACTATATATAATATAATTAAAAAAAAATTAAATGGGGCGAGTTTGTGATATGATGAGTTTCAAAAGAAAAAAATCAAAATCCTCCTATAGTAAAAATCCATCCCAAACGGGTTGGATAAATTGGATTACCATCCCTAGGAATTTTGATAGAATCGAAAGTTATGGGAGTAAATGTTAAAGTAGAGGGATGAATGGGACCATATTGTAAAAAAAATAGTTAGGGGGTCGAGTTTGTAATTTTTGCCTTTCATTCTTGTCGTTGTGCATGGGACACTTCAACTAAAAAGCTCCCATCTTTGTTTATGAAAACCCCACGAGAGTAGTAGGAAAAAAGATCAATTCAATCCACATTTTGCTTCTCTATATGTGATCAAATAAGTTCATTTGTTTGACTTTAATATAAATATGATTAATAATCATAATTTAGAATCGTCATATAAATTATCAAAAAATTATTTCAATTCTAAATTATAAGCTTATCTGAATCCATAACAATGAAAATAATTAAATATATGTCTTCCAAAGTCAAATGAACTTAGGTAATCAATGGATCTTTTGGGAGTATTATAATATAATTGTTGTTTAAATATGTAAATCTATTTTAAGAAATTAATTCCAACATAATTAGTTGAGGTTAAGGTTCTTGTTTTCCTTTTTTTTCCCCTAACTTATCTGCTGACGCTGAATTTTAGTGTGGTTACAATGCGTGTTCATTGCGTCTACAATTCAAGTAGTGGGCTGCCTTCTTTTTTTTTTTTGTTTTGTTGTTCAATGTTTGGTGAGCCATCTAAAACAATCAATCGGAAATGGGCTGATAATCATTTGTAGTAAATTTGATGTTTTGCAGAGTTTATGGGTATGTAAACATGGTTTAATAATGTGGTTCAAGTTTGCACTTCAGACAAGGTGCCAACGTAGAATGATCGGACGAATGATGCTCTTTTTGTTATATACTCTTTCAAGAATGTAAATTTGTATTGGCATTCCTATGATTCTCTCTCACTTTAAGAATTTTTTTTTAAGGCTCTCTTTGTAATCAGTCTTAACTTTGCAAGATCAAGGGAAGTGCTATTGTTGTAGTTTAACAACATTTTGTTATATATTATTTTATTTTACAGTCATTTTTTTGAAAATTAGTCATGTTTAAGTATCAAAATATAATTCGCTTTTAGTTGTTCAAGTTGAGGTAGTCCCTGATTATACATGGATATCTTTTATGCATTAACAATGCTGTGATGGCTGTAACTTTCATGGTCTTTTTGTTTGATGATCACTTCTGAGGCAGTAGTTATTAGCTAAACTAAAGGTCCAAGATGGTATTTGCATTTGTTTTTACATTTTTAAGGATGAAATTGATTGCTTTTACTACTGATTTTTTTACTAATATTGGTGTTGAACTAATATGTGAGTCTGCACTGTACTATCAAAGCATCATCCTTTTTTCCAGTTAGCTATTCCAGAGATGGCATCTATGCAAACTAGTGTGGCATCAGCTGTCTGCAACAATAGAAACCACTCTACTTCCCCAAAATTTCTGGGCAGTTCCTTCTTGCATGGGATTGATGTGAATGGATAGTACGCTGGCATATGGAGAAAGGACATATATATATTCAGATGTTCTATGCTAAGCAGGGAATCATAATGGAAGAGATGGCATGCTGCGCTGCTCGTGAAAAACTTGACCCAGAATATGTGAGATCTGAGGTTGGTTGTTGTCGTGCAGTCATCCCCTCAAATAAGAAGCACCTAGAGTTGGAGCCAATGATAGTTGGATGCAACTTCTTGGTGAAAGTAAATGCTAATATTGGGAACTCTGCTGTTGTAAGCTCCATTGAGGAAGAAGTCTACAAACTTCAATGGGCAACAATGTGGGGTGCTGATTCTATTATGGATCTTTCTACTGGACGTCACATCCATGAGACTCGCGTGTGGATCCTGTGTAACTCTGCTGTACCTGTTGGAACTGTGACCATCTATCAGGCACTGGAAAAGGTGAATGGCATTGCAGAGAATTTCAGTTGGGAAGTTTTCAGGGACACACTGATTGAACAAGCTGAGCAGGGTGTTGATTACTTTACAATCCATGCTGGAGTCCTGCTCCGATACATCCCACTAGCAGCTAAGCGGATGACTGGAATTGTTTCTCGTGGCGGATCCATTCATGCAAAATGGTGCTTAGCTTATCACAAAGAGAACTTTGCATATGAACAGTGGGATGAGATCCTAGACATTTGTAATCAATATGATATATCCTTGTCAATTGGTGATGGATTGAGGCCTGGATCAATATATGATGCTAATGATACTGCTCAGTTTGCAGAATTGACTCGTAGAGCTTCGGAAAAGGATGTACAGGTAAAAAAGAATACAATATCCATTACAGTATTACTTCTGATGTAAAAATTGTTTTTCATTAAGATGCTTCTTTATTGGCCTCAGCTTATGAGTAATGCATTCAGGTAATGAATGAAGGGCCTGGACATATTCCCAAGCACAAGATTCCTGAAAATATGCAAAAGCAGCTGGAATGGTGTAATGAAGCACCATTCTACACTCTTGGACCTTTGACAACTGATATTGCTCCTGGATATGATCACATCACCTCAGCCATTGGTGCTGCCAATATTGGGGCTCTTGGCACAGCACTTCTCTGTTATGTTACTCCTAAAAATTGATATTTCTTTATCTTATGCTGGGAGAGCACAACTAGTTAAATGTGTTATTTTCTCCACCCAAGTGTATTGGTCAAGCATCTTTCTCTTTCCTAAGAAAGTTTGTAAGGAGATAGATAAAATTCTTAGAACTTTTCTTTGGTTTGGTGCTGAGATGAAAAATAATAGAGGTAAAGTTGTGTGGGATCGAGTTTTGTTGCCCATTAGAGGAAGGAGGATTGGGGCTCAAGCTTACTAATGATTGGAATAAAGCAGCTATTACGAAGCATATCTGACATATTCTTTCAAAAGACTCTGAATCAATTTGGAGTAAATGGGTTAAGTCCAACTTTCTTAAAGATAGAAGCTTTTGGAAATATATATGCCCAGTGCCTCCTTATCCTGTTAATTGCCCTACTTATCAACATTTTGCACCATCATTAAGTGATCTTAACAAAAGGGGATGCAGAATATGGAATAGAGTCTTCTCCAAGCACAAGATGACTGTCCACTATGCCTAATCATAATGCACCTGCTTTCTTTTCCAACTAGACTGCTAATTCTCATATTCGATTCAGACAGCAACAAGAGAAGGCTAAACATCACCATTTACATAAGCACTCTCTTTTTCTGAAAGATGCCATGCCATTGACAAAAAGATGTTAAGTACAAAGACAGTAACACAAATTTAAGGATGATGTTAATTGATAAGCACCGAATTGAGACAAAAGAGCAATGGGAATTTCCTCTTATTCTTCTCTATAGCTGCAGCAAGAAAAATAAGAAATAAGACCCATTAATACGTAAAGAAAACATGTAATAAACTACACAATGGTTTTCCCCTTTTTTTTTATGTTGGAGGGTGTGTGTTGGGGTGAGGGGTGGGGGGTGGGAGCGAAAATTCACAAGCAAGAATAAGTATCATCACGAAGTGGAGACTGATTGTGCATATGAGACGATAACATCTTGGCCTTGATACACTGGCAAAATATGATGAAAATACCGAGTTTCAAAGAAGTCTTCCAACTGGGAGGAGTCAAATATGTATCTGGAGTTCCTTCTTCTGTCTTCAGTGCATCCGATTGAACCTCACCACATTTCTTAACGGCATCAACACCTGGATATTGCAGTTGAGAAAATATATCAGGAATTACAATAAACAAAACCCTATTACCATATAAAAACTAAATCATGTAGACTTGGATTTGCTAATAGTGGCTGACATGGATTCAGCATTTCAGCATTAGCTACTCAATGTACCACCAACTTGGCTTAGATGCTTGTTTGTTGTCAGGCTTCAATAACAAGACATGAAGCTTTCAAATCTGTCGTAAAAACAAAACACAGGAACAATAAAGAAATGTCGTCCAAACAAATCCATGAGCAGTAAACCAATCATAGGACACCATGTATCTTAGTAGATGGAGTAATCATAGTGTACATCTCAGGATTATAATCACCACAATATAACCGCCACTTCATAATGATTAACCAAACAAAAATCTGGTATTAAAAGGAGAAATGACATGTTCTACGAAAGTAAGAACCCAATGATTTATACATTAGTCAAGTCTTTAATTTGTACAATGGTGATTGTTATATCATCGGTCCTATTTTCATGCTCTAACCATAATTTATATGATTCTCCGGCAATGGCGGAACAAGCATCCCAGGGATCAGCAGATTTGTTGACCTGCATGGATCGAAAAAAATATCAAGAAAATCAGATCTAACCAAAGAGATGAAGATTTGCACAACTAATACTCTCTATAGTCACTTGAGTTTGTTTCTAAATATAGCATCCATGCATCATATTTGCACTCAAGAGCTCAAGCCAGTGTAACTGCATACCAGATGAAGAAAAGGTCGCAAATATATATAGCCTAGACACTAAGAACATGTTTGGAATCACTTTTCAAATGGACTTTTAGATAAAAAAGTCCATTTAAATTTTTTTTTGGTGTTTCGTAATTTATATTGGATGGACTTTTTGGATAAGTCACATCTTTAAAAGTCCATTCTAGAAAAGTGAGAATAGGCGGCTTCTTAAAACTCATTTCCCGCACTTTTATCTGAAAGTTATTAAAAAGTTTATATTTTCCAATTCTATCCCTTCTATTTCTATTTAAATTACCAATATTAACCTCAATATACTATTCTATACTACTCTTTAAAACACGTTCATTCTTCCAAAACTTTTCACAAAAGTTTTGAGGGATTTCAAGGTATCTATTATTTTTTCTTTTTGCAATTTATTTTTTAATTGAGGTGTAGATGATGTATTTTTTATTTGGATTCTTCATACATATATTTTATAATTTTTATCTGATAAAAAAATTTGAACAAATTATACAAAATTCATACTCTTATAACTTTCTACACATACTGATCCTTGATAGTATTCTCTATATTTTTTAGGTAAATTCTGTGGACTTAGATTGTTTCTCGTTCGTTTAAATTATTGGTGAGTTTTCTCTTTTATATATATATATATATATTAATATTATAAGGTTACAGTTTAATAGTGAAACTTTGAATTTAATTGGATTCTTGTTTTCTTTGCTACTTTTACTAAAATTTTGTAAATTATTTTCTTTTCTTCCATGAATTTTAGAGTTTGTATACATCTATACTTGGTGGGTCTCTCATTCTGGAAAAAACATAAATGGAAGCTTCTTTTTTCTCTTGATGGAATTTTTTGCGAATATTTTTATCGGGTGTATTTCTTCAATATTAGAATTGATGTTGATTATAATTACTTAAAAATAAAAGTGAAAATCATGAAAGAGAAATTGAAACTATGAGTTGCAGTTTTTCCATTAATCTAATTTGTGAATTTTCTTTGAAAAGTTTCACAAAAAAATTAAATTAATAACTGGTAAAAAAATAAAATTATATCTTACTTAAGTATTGATAAAAAAAATATACCAATTAATTCATATACCGTAAATAATACTTTTAATATAAGTAGGGGCAATATTGTTAAATCCATGTTAAAGATGCACTTTTCAATTAGTTTACCAAACACAATTTCATGTGAAGAATGAACTTTTAGTTCTAAAGCACTTATTTGAAATGGATTTCACCAAACATATGTTAATAATATAAAAGGACTTTTCAAAAAAGCACCTAATAAAAAGTCCATTTAGAAAATGGACTTATATTGTAGAAGTGCTCCCAAACATGCACTAAATCATTAACGAGCTTCTGTATCACCTTCATCAATGATTAAGAGGAGGAAATCCAGGATACCAAAAAGGGAACCAAATTCATAATCAATCCCCATGCATGCAAAATTTGCATTACTAGAAGTTCAATGCAACTGAAGTAATTGAAAAGACATAAACCTTTAATTCTCAAGGTCACATCCATTAAATATTTTTCTTTAATATGCACGCTATGGAAGAAATGATCCAACTCTTCTGCATACTAAGATCGATTTAGTAGCAAGTCAAAAGCATGGTATTATAAAGTACATATAGTAGTTGCTAGGAGCTGCCAATCTGGGCATGCAAAGAATCATTGCTTCTAGGTGAATGAACACAAAATGGTACCAAAAACAATGAGCCCACATGTTTACAAGCAGTAACAACTGAGAATGTATAGAGAACACATTTTTCTTTCAAAATATCAACCTATACAGCGAGTAAATTTATTGCTTGTTAGATACATAATTTATTGTGACTGAATTTGTTAGTCGTAGTAGCAAAAGAGCAGTAGTAGTCCATTAATGCAGGTATAAAATAAGAAAGAAGGAAGCAGATGTATATAATTTCAATACTAGAGCAAGTAAACATACCATGTCAACCACAGCTTGGCTGGATAGGAACTCAAAAACACCATCACTTGCAACAACAAAGAAAGGATGGCTAGATGTAAGTTGCACTATTGAAACCTCCGGATCAGCAACCACACCTATCTTCTCTGCGGTGCTATCCCCAACACTCCGCGTAAATGCAGTCCCAGGATACATCCCATTTTGAACCCACAGCCTTGGTGGATCACCGCCATCAGTTTCCTCATCCCCCCAAGACTGAATTCCAGGGTCCTTAAGCCCTTCCACTTGATCAACACTCAAAACCCTTGCCCCGCAAAGCTTCACTCTCTCACATTCATCTTTCCTGAATGGAGTCTGATCGCATGACAAGTCCTGAGCAACAACTTTATTCCCTTCCTTTACAGCTAAAACCGCTCTAGAATCCCCCACATTTGCCACATAGAGCTTATCCCTGATGACAAGAGCTGTAATAGCTGTAGTACCACTCATGGAATCATCTATATCACTATTGTGAAGTTCCTCATTTGTTGCCAAAAATGCAGCACTGTAAGCCTTAACAGGATCATCCAACAGTGCAGAATCATTCGACAAAATCTCAACAAGTCTATCCTTAACAAAAGTCGAGCATTGCGTGCCAAATAGCCCGTGCCCATCAAACACACCAAAGAAATGCACATTTGGATTGCCCTGAATATTTGTTCTTATACAGTAACTATCTTGATTTTCTTTTTCAGGGGTTTCAGGGTAATAACCACACTGAGTGAGCACCGAATACGCTAACCTGAATCTGTGAGAAGGAACATTAACAACATCTAAAGACCTATTTGCAAGAATATGAGTATTCTGACCGCTATATACATTCAATTCTTCCTTGTCATCGCCATCCGAGGATGATGGATATCTGCTGCAACATTTCCCATGCATAGAACCCATTCTCCGACGGTAATTCAAGAACTTAGGGGTAAAAAAACTGCCGCTTGCACACCAGTTGCTTGAGAAAAGTTCTGCAAGAAACTTGGGCTCGAAAGAAGAGCTAAACCCACAAAGGAATGTGATTTCTTGCGGAAAAAGACCTCCCTAAATCCAGCATAATTCCAGCATTGTGAAGTTTTGATGAAATTATCAAATGGGTTTTGTATATACAAAGACAAAAGAAACCCCCAGAGGGTAGTTTTTCTTGGAATTGAATACCGACTATCAAATGATAAGGCTCTGCATTCTTGCCCTTAGCAAATGAGGGATTCCCATTTCATTTCTCACGTTATCTTTTTCAAGAAAATATTGCAATCAACACTGGAACAACCCAATCAACAAGAAATGATCGCACAGAAGAGAGAATTTTGAGTTAAAATGAAAAAGACTCCTGCTTGCCAAAAATGATATAAACAAAAACCCCAAAAATCAACCCTTATTTATATAATATAACAAGCAAAAAGGCGGAAACTTTTTTGGTTTTGATCTCTTATTTGTCAGATTTTTTCTCATAGAAAAAGTTGGGGGGTTTGGGTCCCACAGAAGGATCGCAGTTTTGCCAGTAAAATCATGAAGAAACAAGAACATCAACGGGGAAGTTTTGTTTTTTTTCAAGTTTCATAGGAATCCATGCAATGTGGGTGAAATTCCCTTTCAACCAAAGATTAGCTCGCAATCACATAGAATTGAGAGAAATTTTAGTAGATCCTGGATAACTTTTCTATTTTGTCAGTCAGAACCATAGAACCTTTACAAATTTTGGAATTATATACTTAACATATATGCGTAATATTTAATTATATTCTTTTTTGGTGAAATATGTTTTTTTGGTGTCCGGTCAACAATATCATTATATTAGGCTCAATCAACAACTAATTATATTGAAAAAAATAATTTTATATCAAAGACTATATTAAAGTGGAAAAAAAATCTCCCCATAGTAGACTAAGCTCACTGTAAAACTCGTGTAGGATGTCATTCATAGTATTCAATCGATTTGCACTAGGTTCTTGAGCTATTTGAGTTAATATTTCTTGATAAATATGCACATTTTTAAAGAACTTCAATCAAATCTTCTATCCCAAAAATTCATTTTTTTTTGTAACTTGGCGCTTGAACATTCATTACTTGAGATGGATCTCACTGTGCTTGAAATGTTACAGTGGGATGGCTCCTTTCGTGTAGCAATTGCAGAAAACAAATGTTTGTATTCTCTATAATCAAGCTTTCTCCATTAAATACAATTTATTCTCTATAACTATGAATCTTGATCAATAGATAGTATGGTTCACTATATAAATCTGGTGATATATATTGATGTGCATTTTATTTTATATTATATTATATATATTATATTATATTATATGTATATATATATATATATATATGAATATGTGTATTTGTGTATGAATCAATGTGGTACATGCATTGTGGTTGATCTCTTTCCCATCACATGATGAAGCCATCTCATAGGTCATTCTAAGTGTCAAATTTCTTATCTTCTTGTCTAAAAAAAAGCCTCAAAAAGCATTGTTGTTTCATTTAGTTGTCTTCTTGTGTTTCACAAGTTCCCCCATAGTTTGAGAATTTTGCGACAGACCCTCAACCAAGCTAGAAGTCTTCTTCAAATGTTATTTTTTATGGAAAACTTTGAGAGGCATCAATTATTTGATTTAGATGGCTTTCCAAGATTGAGATGGTTCTCTATTTTTCTAGTGCATATGGTTGTTTCACCTCAAATGTACAATATATTTAACACGTAGATAATAAATAAATACTTCATTTATTATTAAATTCAATATTTATCTATCAAATATAGTATGAATATTATGAAAGTTTGCATGCATTTGATAAGACAATATCTTAAGAGGGAAAATATTAAGTCAAGATAATTTATCGCTAACAAAAATAATTCAAGTTAAAGTTCCTCCCTACCTCACCCCACCCCCTCACCCCAAAAAAAATTAAAATTAAAATTGTGAACCATCTAATCCTTATTTCTCCTCATTTACCATAGAGAAAAAGGGCAAAAAAGATAATAAGAATATAATAAAGGGTGAGCAACAAAAAGAATATAATAAAGGGTGCCAACTTTTGCTGCTCACCACACTTTTGTGTCCCTTTCAATGAAAAACAAGAAAACATGAAGACGTGTTGCTTTGAATGCTCATAAATCTGAAATTCTTGTTTAATATATATAAAGTGATGAAGGTAACAAATTCCAATGTAATCAAATATAGTCCCAACACATTCAGATGTAATTAATAATGACACTTTTACAGTTAAATTTTATCTTTAAAAGATAATTAATTAATATCATTTTATTGGGTACAATACATTTAATTTGTTGAATTATAAAAATGAATGTTTTTCACCATAAATTTATCCACAATACAATAGTTTTGGATATACAAAGAATGTTACACCCAATTTCTTGCACATCAAACATGTTAGAACATAGTTATTTTAATATTTTTTTAGCATTTTTTACTTAGATGGCTTGAAAAATGACTTGGGTGGTTTTAAAACAAGACTTGTTAGCTTCATTTTTAACAAATCTATTTTGCTAATTTTAATAGAGTATATTTTCATTGTAGGTTTGGGAAAATAAAATGTTATGTGTATAATTGGTGCTTTGTTATTTAATAAATATATATATATATACACAAGTATTTACATGTGCCACATTTTTAACTCAATATATATATATAAGTGCTATATTTTTTTTATATTGTAATTCAAATTATATATTTCATATAATTCAGATACCTCACACACGCTATTCAAAATTTGAGAACTTGCATCTAAACGGTCATGTATGGTGGGTCTTGGGAACTATTAATGCCACGATATTACGATTATTTATTATGTAGGATTCATGTGCAGACATATACTGACACGATGGCAACGTCGCAAACTCCATAGACTATAATCTATGTTGTGCGCGCTTTATTAATTGGAGATTGGGCCTCGTTCACAAGGCCCATAGCTGTGGTTGTACAATTATGCCCTTAGCCCAAATCCGAAACTTGTTTCACTATTAAACATTGAGTAATCAACCACAATTTTGGCCCAATTCTAAATATAAGAAAATTCTGAAATACATACGTGGATATAGTCATAATGGCAAAATTCAATAACATTTGAATTATAAAAAAAAATGTTATGTTTTTATTTTTATGTGGTACGTTGCAAATCAATACTAGTATAATTTTATCCCATACCCAAAATCGAGATTTAATAAATGTAAGACAATTAGTTCGGATTTTGTATTTCAATATTAACATTAATTATGTAAGCGTGTTGTAAATATATAGTATAAAATACAAGATAAAATACAAAATTAATGAAATAGATTATTTGAATTATAAGACAACTTGCACATATTCCCTAGCTACTTTGAAAGTAATAATCATTGTGTTTTTCTTGTGTGTGACTATGATTGAATATAATCTCATTGCATGTTTAAGCACACTTGGCCTCCAAATGCATGCATGCATTCATAGTTTAAACATATATATATATATATATATATATAAAGTTTGATGTATAAACAAGTTGCAGCCATGTAAATAAATTGAAGTCAGCAATCTAATTCTAACCTACTAAAGATTTTTTGAAAATTTTATACTAATGTTCTAAGCATGCTTGCCGAACTTTTTTGGAGATAGGCACTCTTTAATCAAAATCAATATCCCGATCGATCTTTTGTTGTCTATAAAAAGGAAAAATATGAGATTTTATACCATTTTACTTAATTTTTTTTCAATTTTTAATCTAAAAAAGAGAAGAGAGACTGAGGAAAAAAGAATAAATCAATAAGATAGCAACAAAGAGAGGGTACAAAGTTCATATAAACATCAAAACCATAAATATGAGCACCTTTCATAGATCCCCCCACTAACTACAACCTCAAAAATTTCTTGGCGTGCCACATATAAGTGGGGTGCAATATTATGATGAACACACACCATCTCCAACCTCATCTTTATATCACTAATTTTTTTGCCCCATTTTTTTTTTAATTTTTTTTCCATCTTTTCTAGACAAAGTCAACCCCACATTTACTCATCATATCATCCAATGCAATGACATCAATTGGCATGCATAAAACCAATATTTATATTTCCTAGCAATGAAAATAAAGAAAAAAAAAAAAAAGAATTCCACCTAAACCCTAGAAAGTTTCCCACTAATCTCCCCATGCACCACCACTTTACCCTTTTTTAAACAAATTGGCATGTCCACCTCCACCACCATTGCACCGCCGTGCTCCGTCCTATTTCCGGCGAGTGGTGAATGTTTGGAAAACGATGCTCCCGGCATTCGGGAACTCATCGGCCGTGCAACTCGTCAATCTCATCCCTAGTGGCTCGATCGCCTTCGACATCCCTCTCCACACCTCGTGTTTAGTCGGACAAGTTGTCGACACCGACAGTGCCCCGGGTCGGAAAATCTTTACCACCTTCTTCAAAGCCTCAAGAATATGCTTCTTATCATCGTAAACCGAGCCGACACACTCGAAGCTAGCATAACTGAACCCATCTTCTGGAGTCACATGCACAGTTGAATAACGATTTATGTCGATTCCATTCATTGAATAACCACAAGGATCAAATGCGTAGTCGCAAATAAGAGCATTCTTATTAATTTCCCTTATCCCTGTAATCTCCGTCATCTCTCTACCGGCGGAGTCACCGGTTTTCCCGTCATTGAACCGGCGGAAAAAGTTCTTAGCTAAAACCCGGTCCAGCTCGGTCATGCAAATTTCCACCGTGTACAAATCATCTGCATGCATGTCCACCGTACCTACCATGTGCCCTTCATTACAAGCAGTAAAAACATGCCACTTGTAACAAGATTTGGAGTTCATGGTAGAAGCCTTTTTGCATGAAAGATTCTTAGGCAAATTTTCTTCCAAGTAGACAACTTCTTCTTTGAAGCTTGTATGAGGGTAGGGTTGTGCATCGGGGAATATGAAGCTGCCCCGGGTGTACCTGCACCCACAGAGGGTGAGGCCCAGTGTAAGACCATAGTCCACCAATGGACGGACGGATTTGAGCAATTGCGTGGTCCCACAAGTCTTGATGATGACTTTAGTTGGGTAAACAAACAGGCTTGACTCAGACAGCACATAAGAGTCAAAGTATTTGTTACCCACAGCTGACACTACGGTGCACTGCACCGCATGCAATACTTTCTCCAGTGAGAAAAAGTCCAGTCGCCGGAGGCCTTTTCCGGTGGCCGGATCATCGCCGGTGAAGTGTAGCTCAAGCCTCTTTTCGAACCCTTCGAACCCGGAAACCGCCATTAACAACAAAAACAGAGCAAATGCAGATGATGCTGATTATAACAAGTATGGTTCAAGAAAAAAGTTGATGAAAACAGATGGAATATAGGATAATATGAAATGGGGTTTGGTGTAGAATATCTCTGGTTCAGTGTGTGTTGTGTGTGAAGGAAGTTGAGGTGTTATGACTGGTACAGGAGAGTGTGTATATATAGGTGGGGGAAGAAGAGAGGGGTGGGTGGTGGGGTGGGGGTGGGGGGCATGCTGGTGAGGCAACCAAAAAGAATGATTGCAGGCATAATGAGTGCAAGATGATGGTTATTTTTGTGTGTTGTGAGATCTTTTGGAAGACAACAACATGAATCTAAATTCATAGCCACCCCCATTCTTGTTCTTGTTCTTGTTCTTTCTTCTTCTTCTCTCTCTCTCCCCTTTTTTTTTTTTGAGAATTTCTTCTTAGATTTCAAGATTTTGAATCTCCAATATTTTTAGTAAAGTTTGAAAATAAATATTAAGTAAGTGACTTCAATTTTTGTTTGGAAATTTTGTTCATGGCAAAGATTAGATAAATTAAATGCATATTTTTGGCACTTAATTTGCAATTTTTAATTAAAGCTTTGACATCATTTCTTTTTGCTAAAAAAGGTGTACCACCAGTGGCTCCATCTTGGTAATATGATCTTATTAATATTAGATTTCTAAAAAGTTGTGATTTAAAACTCCATGCAAATATTTTAATTAGCAACGTATGTATAATAATTATAATATTTCATAAGATTGCTGTGTACGGCCAAATTGAGTATGGATTAAAATTTTGCTCGAAACTAATTAGGCACAAAGCCATTCAAATTGAAAATATCGAGTTTGTTTAAGCTCACGTTCAACTCGCTGTTCGACTTATTCTTGAACCTTGAATTTGTTTGAGATTTTTTTTTTCCCTCGGAAGCTCTGATACGGTTTAATCCGAGCTGACTCAAATTTATTTATATTTTATTTTTAATATAAACATCAAAATAAATTTAATTTACCAAATAAAAACAACTATCAATCTCGAAACAAATCTATATTTTTAGTATATAATTTTGGAATTCTTAGGTTTTTAAGTAAATTTATAGTTTGTATATTAGTAGTTAATAAATTTTACATAGTTTATGTATACAATAATATATTTATAACTGAGTCCAAATTTAATTCGAGCCTAATACTATTCAACTCAAACTTAATTTACTTTGAAACTTTTAGTGGAATTGGACTTGTTGACACTCTATAGATGATTGGATATAGCAATATGATATGACCAATTTTGCGTGGTAGCTTAATTAGAGAAGTAGAAACATAATTATATATTTAGATGCTTCAATGCATGACATCAATTATTAGAGTTCCTAAGGAGAGGCAGGCTGGTTTAATTTCCTTGCATGGGGTGCTGTCAAGGGGGCACACAAGTTACAACACTAAAAATTAAAATTAAAATTAAAATTAAAAAAAAAAAAAAAATAAGGACATGAGGGATTTGGGTTGACCCAACAAGCTAAGTTTGAAAGAAGTCGGGTCGAATCCATGAAAGGGTCAGAGCTTCCTGACCGAACTGGACTATGGTTTTACAGGAGCATTTAGTTTGTCGAGGCCAACTCGATATATATATGAGGTCGAGTCAGATGGAGTTGGGGCGGTCCTACTTAGCTCGAGCTCTGTATAATGCGGGTTTATGTTGGATTTTGTAACATACTAGTTATTAATGGTTAAGAGGGAATAACATTCAAGATAAATATTTAGAATAAGGATGTTTATCATTGATTCAGTTAATTATAAAAAAGAAATTCTTTTTTTGCCCCTATTAATCTTACTTCTATAAATACAGAACTTGAGGTATGATTTTTTTTTTAAATTTTCAATTCTTTACATAAAAGCAATACATATTTCTTATAAAAACTTTTATTGACTTTAACGTCGAAGTGACCACGATGGACCATTCATAGCGTCACTAACTGTTATTTTGTATGAGCTTATTGGACAAAGATAGAGAGTACTACTGTTAATTGAGAGTTCTTGAAATATGCTTTTCCGTAAATATCAATATTTATGGAAAACATAGGTTATCTGAATATTTCAAGTCTACTTAAATTTATCATTTTTTTCATGATTAAATAATTCATATATAAAGAGGTAATATAAGCCATAGTTCAAAATTTCAAGTTTAACATGTATGTGCGTATATGTGTATATATATATATATAGATTTATAGAATTGAGAAAATTTGCACTGTTGTATTCCACATTAATCATACAAAGGAGTGAAAATTAGTGTGTGAAAACAACTGGTTGATAGGGACAACTATGTCTTTACAGAAGTGAGCAGGTGTGCGTAAAGGATGTTAGTCGTGCCCAAGAATCATCAATTGTTTTCCTAAATAATTGAAGATTTTTTATTATTTTCTTAAATGTACACTAGGAATCAGGCGTGGCAGATAATATAATTAGAATATCCATTTTTTTTTGGGTAGTTATATTAGGTGAACCAGAAAAATTAGTATCGTTCGGCTTGAATAATGGTGCGTTTTTTAGTTATTGGATATTTATATGATAATATCATAAAATAATATACTGATATTATTATTTATGATTTAACAATTTATGATCTCATTTAAATAATACTCAATTAGATAAAGCACATACAAGGCACTCTCATTGCTTTTTGTGTTTCTTGCAATGCATTTATATCATAAAACTTTAGATCAATAATACTTTCACGTTACGTCTCAATTAAAGCACGTAAGGATTTTTATTTATAATATAAATTCATTAAGATTGGTTGATGAATTTCACATATAATGAAATTCAAATCAACTAATACCAATTTTGCATTATTCATTTAATAACTATGAAAATTTTGAAATCCACGTAATAATTAAGGTGATTTGAAATTCTTAAGTCTAAATCCTTTATTAAAATTCAAATTTTTCCGTACAAACACAACCCTAAAAAAAAATACTAATTTGCTTTCTAAAAATTTCAAAACTCAAATAAACTACGCATATATACGTGGTTAGGTGCATAAATGGTGGGTTAATTGGTAATTTTGTGATTGAATTGTCTCATTTAGAGAGCTATATACTAATTATTTGGAGAGTTTAATTGCAAAATCGTTAATAAAGGAAAGAAATGTTGTGTTGTTAATCAAAAAGTAGACCATTAAGAATCATGGAATTTTAGAAGAGGATAACTCGTGGTCTTATCTGCATATCTACTTTTGCATCTGAAAAAAAATCTATCACTAACAAATATAGAAATATAGTATATTAAAGTATTACTTACTACTTCAATTTCTTGTTTCTAATTCAAGAAAGATTATGAAGACTAGTGCAGCGCTAATCTATTGCCCTATACATCTACCCACCCCTCCAACCCCCCCCCCCCCCCAACAATAAAAATAAAAAGAAAGAAAAAGAAAATCCCCTTACCTTCTAAGTTACTTTAGTTCAACACCTAAAAAGAAACACTCAACTCAATCATACATACAAGTATTATCTCTAGTGAGTATGTATATGATAGTAAAGTTACAAAAATAAAATAAAATAAAATAAATAAGAGTATGTAGCAAGAATGGAGTGGAAGAGTTGGATAGACAATGATTCCAAATTGTGATTTTCAGAATCAAGATTTTGCAGTTTGTATAGAAAAGAGGGAAAAATGATGTTCATAATGTATGCTGGCACACTCAAATTATGACCACATTCTCCCCTCATCTGCTGCACGCCTACCACCAAACTTCCATACACCAAAAAAAAAAAAAAAAAGCTCAGCACACACACACACAACAGTTTGTGTGTGTGTGAGGGGGGGGGGGGGGGGGGTTTAGAAAAATGGTCAACTACTTGGAACTTTTGAGTATAAAGGTGAGCATATTTTTGAGCCAAATCTTGCTTGGAAAGTATAACAAAATCTCTACTTCTTTTTGCATCAAAGGGTGATGAAATAAAAAAATCTTTCCCTAAGATTAGAAGGGGTTTGAATTTGGATAAGTAGGAGGTACACAATCCAGAACAAAAGTTAAATTTTTTGGATAAATTTGAGTACAATATTTTTGTTCCATCTATTATGCTGGATTATGACGATAAGTGATGAAAAATACATATAATTCATTGACTGATAATAAATATAGTACAACACATCTGATACATTATAAAATGATCTAGAATGAAAATTCCTCTAAACTTAACTATAATTTAGATCCACTTGTTTCTTTAATCACATTCTCTTATCTCGTCTAATCATGCTTGCAAAAAAAAAAAATTAGATCAATATCTATATTTTTAGTGTAATTTAAATTTGAAAATTTTGTTAACTTTTGTCACTTAAATTAAATCTTATCGATGAGTTTTCTATATTGGACAAGAATTAATCGATAGAATTATCGTTTCGTCTCTTTAATTTATATCATTCTCACCAATATACTGCGAAATTATTGTATGAAAAAAATCGACACAGTAAGTTCCGACCATCCTGAGACCACTCCTTTCAATATGCCCCGACAAAGTCCCATGAAACTATACATGATCTAAAGTATGTGCCCTCTCTCCATGGCAAGCAAGGCCCATAGCTAATCTAAACTTGAACCAAATTTTGCAAACATGAAGTCCCCACTAGCAAAACACATAGGGCGACAATATTTGAGAGGGTTAAAAGTGACTTTTAGCCGCCATACATGCTTGCACGCGCACATATACATCTATACACACATGTGAAATTTTTTATATTTCTATTTATTATTTTTTTGAAAAAAAAAATGCTATTTTTATGTACAATTTGAGCAACATGGGAAGCATATTTGTGAGTGCTACTATACCATGCGCAAAAATATTTGCATGAGTGGTGCCCACAACTCTTGCTAATTGGAGTTTAGACCCTAAAATTAAATTAATTAACAAGAGTTAGGGTTATGTCTCATCTTCCAAGCCACTAATTAGCACTTCCTCACATGCTTATGTGTGACTAATAATAATTATAACTCGAGTCCCATTGAAACCAATGATACTAAAAATTTATATCAAATTGGTTTAACAGCATCAAAGTCATTCATAATACGAGTAATTTGCACTTGTTGTAATTAATTTCATTTCAAGATGAGTGCTAATTACAAAATATATATAATTACTCTTGTAATGTGATTAATTACATCTTGGTGAAATTAGATTCCGACAAGAATTTTCAATACATTTTGAGCTATTTTAGGACCATTTCCTTTCAAATATGTGCAAACAAAATAAAAACCTCTTTAGTACATGGTTAAAAAGTAAATTACTCACCTTATTACATGTTTGAATTCAATTGATTGACATCATTTGACAATAGGCATATAGGATTTTATCGCTTGTCAATTATTTAGTCTGCAGACAATTTTTCTAATCCTTATCACAATCTATTCTACCCACTAATTGCTGCTCTAGAAAGAGAAGCCAAACCCCCACAACCCCCCCCCCCCACCCCCACCCCCACCCCTCCAAATATGTATGTATTTTGGAGAGACCCATATGCTAATGATTGCACAAAGTTGCAAGCTTTCATTCATCCAAGATTTTGAAGCAAACAAGACATGTTAGGAGACTTTCAAGTGCTTATAATCTTCCACACTTTCTTCTTCACTCCCTCCTCCAATGCCTGCCCCCACAGACAAAAACACACACATACACATGTGTGTGTGTGTGTTTTTCTGTGTATGTATATATATATATATATATATGTATGTATACAACACTACTCATCACTATTCCTCGAGCCCTTCAACAAGCAAATCTCTTGAAGTGGATGAAAACCTTACACGCTCCATCATTCTCTCATGCCTTTTATTCTTAAGCCGAATCTCTATTGATTGCTCCACGCAAACCATAATTTCTTTCAACTCTCTGTGTTTTTTTTTTTTTTTATAGTAACCCTTTTAAACCTAGTGTTCCATTCTATCTTCACTTCTTTTTTGATGTCTATATTTCCTTTCTTTTTTCAATAGACGTTCGAAAATTTCATTTTATCCATTTAATAATACTTAAGTGAATTTAAATGTTTTTGGATGTGTGTTTAGTGATACAATAAAGTAAAAAATTAATAATAATTTTAATTTAACGATTCTTAACCACACTTAAATACTATTCTAGTGAATAGCATCTCATGAGCCGTTAACTATTTACAGTTTCAAGAATTGAATCATACGGATCATACAATTTGATTTTCTATTGAATGTCTATTTATCATATGTATACTTTTAAGACGTGACAAATAACAATGCCATATAGACTGATCTTATGGAAAAAGTCCCTTGGTCCCATTTTCCATTTATTCCTTGGTTTCACAACGTCATATTGTATGTATAGGATCGAAAAATAAATTAAGTTATTCGATATTTGTCTCGATATCAATCATTAAAAACTCAATTAAACTCGATTCGTTCATACCAAACGTAAATATTTTTTTTTATTCGATAAGATTTGGCTCGACCTCGACTCAATTGGTAAAAATATATATAAAAAAATTAAATTATTCGAGTTCGATTCGTGTTCGACTCAATTAAAACTCATTCAAATTCGACTTGATTAACTATCAAATCAAATTCAAATATAATTTTTAAAATTTAAAAAAAATCAAATAGTAAAACGTTCGATTTGACTAAATTCGTTTATACCCTTATATATATATAACATATAGTTAACAAGACTTGAACCTATATATATATATGTATGTATGTATTATGGTGCTGATGTAAACATGCTGTCACCTCTGGTAATCTTGGGTGCTAAATAAATAAACAAGTTACATTGACCTCATCAGTAAAAATCAAGGAATTATATACTAAATATATATATATATATATATACATATGAAAGATTTGCAATAGGGAGAGTTCCAATAGATTCATGGCATTAAGAAAAGGGCATATTTCAGTAACTTTTTGAAGGGTTTGATAATGTCAGGACCTCAGGCATGGATATATGCAAGCATGGAGGCCATCATGTTCCCCCTGCTCCAAACTCTCTGCCCTGTTTCAAAAGTTACATTAATTTATTGGTCTACTTTTTAAAGCCCCGACTCAAAATCCATTCACCCCAACCATCAAGATTTTCTTGCATCTATTTTTCTACTCTATTGGGGATGGATATTTGTACATGATAATGTCTGTTAGTTTGTGTTGTAGGAGTAGCTCTCATGGTAATTGTTAGGGAAGAATAGTTGATCTGTGCGACATCAATTGTTCGCGTGACACGATTATAGTTGAAATTAAGAATTTTGATTAATATATCATTTAAAGATTTGAGTTGTTCATTATTAATAATTATAGTTTTTAGAACAACGGATAAATACACAGTTGATCTCTACAATGTCATTAAATAAAATATTGATATTAAAAATGTATAATTTTTCTTCTTTATGTGTGTTTAATTTTTCTTTTTCCATGATTTGAGTATTCTATTTGACTTTTTTCTGCATTTAAAAAGATAATCTTGATGTATAGTTTCTCAGTAATTAATCTAATTTCTGAGAAGAAGAAAAAGCTAAAAAAAATCAAGAAATTTATGTGTATACCACCATTTAGAACATTAATTTAACTATAGTAATTAAAAATAGTAATTGCGAAAAAACATTAGATTTGATCGAAATACCATAGTGATGTAGGGATTTCGACAGTTAAATTATTTATAAATCTATAATATATCACCAATGTTATCATAAAATTGTGTACGAACATCATGTGCTTGCGTTGTCTTCTTTGATATACTTTAATTGTACAAAAAATTTAGATTAAAAAAAAATTAAAATTGATTATTTAGATTTTGTCATGAAAAAAAAACATGCTCATTGCGTTGTCTTTGGAAAAGATGGGCTGAAGTGCTTTGATTGATGCCCTCTGGTAAATTCCAATTTAGGGGGGTGTAAACAGTAATTTGGTTAACTAAATGGTAAGAAAATATAATATTATAAACTGGAGGGGCCATATCAGAATTTTCAAATAATGGTGTGGGCCGTTTCAATATTCATTTGCGCATGTAGCTCTGTCAATCAATAATTTACTCTTGTGCCCATGAATTATATAAAAATATAAAATTCATCATCTCATTTTGAGGACATATCTTCTATTGTAGTAAGATTTTATATCAATCAGATTAAGATTAATTTATGTGAAAACAATATGATTAAGGTCTTTAGGCTTAGAACTTGTCGAGGAATTGTACAAATGGTGGCAATGATTACAAATTTATTCTAATTTGATTATATGCTTTCTATTATAAGTTGGATGATGCACATTATACATTTGGTAGAGTACTAATCAGTACAAATTTTTATTATTATACGTAGTATTTAAAATTACAAGTTATTTAAGGTGAGATTCATTTATAAGTTTGTATTTGATTAGTCGACAAAAAATCTTTAAACAAATCAAAATAATGGCATCCAATGCACACGGGTGGACTATAAGTTAGCTACGAAGGTAAAAGGGTTTAGTATTGTTGAACTTGTAAATTTTAAACTATTTTAAATAAGAGTTTTTATATTTTTTTATCAAAAACGATCAAGAATTTAAAAAAATACACACATATTACGCTCTGTGGTTAATTACATTATATTGTTCTACTCACATTTAGCGATATTATTAATTAAAAAAATTGAAACTTTTTGATACAAACAAGTATAAGAAACCAAAAAATGTTTCTATCTTTAAACATACCATTCATCTACAAACATCACTAGTTTTGGGGGGTCAACTACAATTTGATATATTAAAGCATTTTGCTTTTTGATTTAACCTATACATAAATGGGCTGATTGCAGGCCCATTTGTATCGTTTTTGGGCTAGTTAGCCTTTACAATCTTGAGTTGGTTATCAACGGCCCAATACAAGCAAAGCCTGTTGTTTTTGGTCAAGGCCCATTAGTTAAGTAATAACTAATATTTATTTAGAAATGTATAATTCACTTAAATCTTGAGCACAAGGACTTACATTTTTTTTCAAATTAAGTTAGGGTATACTTGTGAAAATTATATTTTGGAAATGAGAAAAGCACCTTAGGAAATCACTAAAGTATTAAAATACACAAGTAAAAAAAGGCATGCAACTGGTATAGAAAAATTGTGACCCAAGCTCAACCCCTTCTACTTCATGATTTTAGTATTGTTACAAATCAATGAGAAATTTGGGATGATCATAGTCTTCAAAAATTTAGTTTTTCAATTTTTATACAAAATTTCATCCCAATTCCTATGTGGACATTCAAAATTGATGAGAGAGATAATTCTTAATTATGTCGAAATAAAATGCACCAAACACCACCTTCATTTTCTTTTCTTTTCTTGCTGTTTTTTCATTTTTCATTTTTTTTTTACGGTCATGTCATGTGTTAGGGCAACCTGCGCATACCTCAAATAATCCATTCTCGCGATCAAAACTAGACATTTATCCCATAATTAGGAATTTTATTATTATTAGTATTTTTCAGTATGGATATAAAGAGATGGCAACAAAATATATTTTATCACGGTATCTTGAATTTGACAAGGTTCTTAGGTTAAGATACTCTTATTATGACTAAGAAAGAAACGGATCATTGATAGAGAGCAACATTCAATGTATCGTATCATATTGACTTCATGTGCATAAATTACGTCCTTAATGGTATGGATAATACACTCATTGCATAATCAATCAAATTTGCAAATACACTGCGGGAATCATTTGAAACAAACTACAAAATTCAAGATGCCGATTTAAAGAAATTTATAATTAAAAAAATTTTTGGATTTCAAAATAATTGGCTCCATTACAATGATGAATCAAGTTCAGGAGCTATAAATTATTTTGCACAAGATACATCCAGAAGACGTGAAGCTTAGTGAATGTTTTCAAGTAGTAGCTATTATCTAGAAACTGCCACCTTCATAGAAGAACTCCAAGGATTATCTAAAGCATAAGGGAAAGAAAATGAGAGTTGAAGATTTGATTATCGGATTAAGAATAGAAAAAGATAGTTGAAGGGACAAATTTGGAAAAGCTACCAATAGAGACTAAGGCCAATCTAATCGAGTAAAATATATAAGGTTTTGATTGCCAACAATCAAAGAAAGACAATCAAGATTAGGTGCATGTAATTGAATATAATGAAATGCCAATTAATATGTCAGATCTCACGCTCTCTCTAATTGCGTTTGCAGTCAATTTAATGGATAACTCGAAAAAATAGTGGATTGACACAGGTGCTATACGGCATTTTTGTACTAACATGAAAATATTTTCATCTTATATTTTGATCAATAGATGACAACTATTCATGAGTAACTTATCAACTTCTAACATCGTTAGATTGGACAAAATGATGCTAAAGATGACCTCAGGTAAGGAACTATTCTTAATTGATGTTCTATATACTCTAGATATGCGAAAGAATTGGAAATGTTTTAAACCACTTAATGTTTTCTAAGTGTAACACTTAGGTTTAGACTTCAAAAGGGTTCCAATATTTTTTGAAAGTGAAAGAACCTACATCATAGTAGAGATGGGCTAAAGCCAGTGCGTGGCCTGACCCAGCCTTAGCTAGGACTATATATATCTCTTTTATACAAATAAATTAAGACCTTTAAATAGAAATTTAATTAATTTTTTTCCAAATAGAGCAATATAATGTGACACAACGACTAGAAAATCCAAATTGAAATGCGTCATGTGCTAATATGTTAGTTCAATAAGCGATGAATATATTAAAAGAGTGTTTGTCGAATTAATACGCTTTCTAATAGTTATGTCTCGGCGACACAATTTTTCAATAATTTTAAATAGACCATTTCAATTAAACAATCGTCTACTCTAATTCATGCATTTCTCTTCTCGATTTTTAGTTTTTCTAAAAGAGTTCAAAACTTTCTATTGTATCTTGGTAGATTTTGCTTAAAATTCATAGTAGTAGTACAAGACAATTTTATTTAAAGATAAAAAGTCGAACCCATATCTCAATGAAAGTTCAATTTTCTAAGTTATTATTCTACCCGAATTTTGTAACTAATGTTATGAGTATTATAAATGATTATAAATAATTATTCTAAATTTGTCACTGATATATTGATGTGTTGATATAATTAGTTATTTCACTTTTAAAAAAATGATGAAAAATTCTTGAATGTGTTTAGTACATGACAATATTCTTGGTGACAAAATTTTTTAATGAGATATCATATAAATATTGATCGTGAATCAATTAAACATATAATTATCAACATATATAAAACACCTTTTTGGTCATGGTGAATCAATCAAACTTATTATTTATTTTTGATATAATTCGAAAAGTAACATGTATCAAATATTTTGAAAATTCTATCCCGTCTTTTGTTGACAAACTTTATGAGTGAAAATTTTGATTTTAGTGTTTCCGCCATATATTAATTAGGACTTTGTTTGATTTTATTTTCTGTCATTTTAGAAAAATAATTTTAAGAAAATGTATTTTAAGTAGTAGAATTGGAGAACATGAGACGATAAAATGTGTTTATATGTATTATTAAAAAAATATATGTAATATATATTATGAGATATTGTTAACTCTATATGTTTTGTCAATATTATTTTTGTTATGATTAATGAAAAATATTTTTTAGCAGTAAATGTTCATGTCATTATTTTATTGTAGATGGTGTGAGTATAGTATGACATAAAATTATTTAAATATTATAATAAATTATTAATTTTTTAAAAGAATGAAAATACTATTATAAAAATTAGACAAATAGGTTTCCTTTTTCCAAAGAATGAAAATGAAACCAAACATAATATAGACTTATCAAATAACTGAGTTTTAAAATAATTACTTTTTTAGCAATCAATTTTACTTAACCAAATAACTCTGGACTTAAAACAAGTGATGAAATTATTTTTTTAAAATTAATTAAGAAAATTATCTAATCTATATAGGCCATTGTAATTACAAACCTCTCATTTATTTATCTCGGAATTAGTTATGCCTAATTATTTATTTCTCTTATTTATATTTAATCAAATTCAATAAAAAATTATAATAAAAAATTTAAATTGAAAAATAAATACCTAAACTCATTAGCATATGTCCAAATCAAGAAAAAGAAAAAGTCCAAAATCTCCTCATGGTCCTACCATGTAAGAACTTTCCACTAATCATTAGAGGATACACCCAATTTTCCCTAGACCTCCGTACCACCGTATAAGAACTCTCACGCCTATTCTCAACCACCGTAAAAAGGCGCACCGTACTGAAAATCCACCTCAGCTCCACCCCATCTCAGCCCAGAAAAGCCAGTGAAAAACAAATACATTAAGAGAAATTATCATGGAAATTTTGATTTATAAACCTAAATTTCTACCTCGATCCATTTCCTGGTTGAAATGATGGGTTTTTTTGCTGTTTTATTTCAGTTTTGAGGTGTGATTTTTGTTTTATCGGGAATCAATCGATTCGGCGTCACAATGCGAGCTGTTTCTCGTTGAATTACTGAAATTTTACTGGTATTTAAGGTGGAAGGAACGCTTAAGGTTTGGGGAATTTATGTCAGCTTGAGCGGATATGCGAAAGGTAAAACCCTAACTCCTTTTTTTTTCCCTTTCTCCTTAAGTTTTTGATACGTTCCGAGGTTGTGCTTTTGTGTGTTCTTGCTTTATCTCGATTCTTGTGCTGTGGTATGGTGTCTTTTGTAGTTGTTTTTGTGGATTGGACTTGAATTGTGTTGATTGGATGAGAATTTGTGTGATTGAGCTGAAAATGGACGTTTGATTTGGGGGCTGAAAAAGTTGTATTTTTCGATTCTGTTTACTATCTCAAAATTGCATGCTCAAGTTGGTTGTGTTTTTTATTAATTACCTTCTGGGAAAATTGCATGAGAATTATTCGTACATCAGTTTTGTTTTCTATTTTATTTTATTTTTGTAGTTCCCCAAATTTTTAGAATTTTATTCTATATGATCCTACATGTTGTCCGTGGATTTGCATGTCTTCTCTTATTAACCCCTGCCATGACAATGGCTAGTGTGAAATAAAGTTGATTGCCCTGTTGGGGCTTGGCTAATTGATGAGTTGATGGTAAACTAATGTAAATGATATTTATGGAAGATATTGCCTCTGACTGGGAGGAGAAGAAGAATGTGTAAATGGTACCTTTGTAACTTGATGTGGAAAGCTTGGGGTAATGGGAACCTATGGAAAGGATTACGAGTCAATATGTTTTTACCTTTTGGCGAATGAGTGGATTTACTCGGGTTTTTGTTTAATTGTTAACAATGTCAAGTCATGATAGATTAGTTCATAGGTGGAAATTTATTTGTTATGGGGAAAAGGTCCTGTACTCACTTAGCGAGGGATCTTTTTTAAAATATTTTTGTTATTTTTCTGTTGGAAAATTAGTAAAGTTCTTGGTTTTGCTATATGCTTTCTTTGAATTAAGATCAACAAAATTGTGATTGGTAGGCTTGGGTACAAAGTTGCTTTGAGAGGATTTTATAACTAATCACGTGCTTAAATTGTAATTAGTATTTATCATGAGTTTCTGCTAATATATTAAATGGTGTAATTTGTTACTGTGGCTTTGATTTTGATAAAGTTATTTGGTTGTAAGGGCTCCAATATGCAAGAGAATGATTTATGAATATCTATTTTTCCCCCACAAGGAGAATGCTTTATGAATATATATGAAAGGAAAAAGGAACTTGCCTTTTATACTTTAAGATTTGTTTTTCTTCTTATTATCTGATATATGTTTAACTTTCTTGCCGGAAAAAAATGCTTCATTGTTGTTGTAGGTATTGAAATCTGATAACTTTGTCAATCTGGTGTACCAAGATGTAATTATCTATTTCATGTGCTAAGGACTAGTCTAGTAGGCTGTGTTTATTTTGTCCTTCTCTGTTCCAACATTTTGGTTTCTAATTTGAGCTTCACTGAGTCTTGTTTTGAACCTTAGGCAATGGTTCTGCTTTCCATTTCTGTGTATGGTGGCTTTTGTCTCGTATGTACTTTAAGCAGTCTAGTTTGAGTAAACACAAAACACAATCCAAATTGTATGCCCGCTCTTCTTGGTTATATTCATTGTAAACTAAGGCACTCTGTATTTTGGTAATTTTAAGTTTTTGCTGATAACTGCAGATACTGATATGAATAGGGAAGAGTTGGGAAATATCATGACTGTCAGGACGAAACCAGCAGCTCTAGTTGTTGCAAAAAGCAATGGCCACCGGGATGATGATGGGCAATCTGAGATGGAACCACATGTGGGGTTAGAGTTTGATTCAGCTGAAGAGGCGCAGGAGTTCTACAGTGCTTATGCAACCCAAATGGGGTTCAAAATCAGGATTGGGCAGCTGTATAGATCCAGAGTTGATGGTTCTGTTATTTCCCGGAGATTTGTGTGTTCGAAGGAGGGATTTCAGACGAACTCAAGAACTGGTTGTCCAGCTTTCATAAGAGTGCAAAAGGTTGATTCTGGGAAGTGGGTTTTAGCCAATATAAAAAAGGAACACAATCATGAATTTGAAGCCTCAGGAGAACTTTGTCCACCTCGGATACAGAGGAAAAGTTTTCCAACTCCGAGACCGTCGGCTGGTGGGGCTAGTCGGACAGGAATCAGATCACATGAGGATGATAGTCCATCTAGTGTTGTTGATATGAAGCGTCTCAAAAAGGAAGAGATGGATGGAATAGTTGGAGCCATAGGTGAACCTTACAAAGGACTTGAATTTAATTGTGCCAATGAAGCGTACAAATTCTATTACACATATGCAGCTAATACAGGGTTCAGGATCAGGATAGGTCAGTTATTCCGTTCTAAACATGATGGATCGATTACATCTCGAAGATTTGTGTGCTCCAAGGAAGGGCATCAGCACCCTTCAAGAGTTGGTTGTGGAGCATATATGAGAATACAAAGACAAGAATCAGGAAGGTGGGTGGTTGATCGTCTTCAGAAGGAACATAATCACGAACTTGACACTCCAACAGATCCTAGTAGAACTGTGACTGTTGCATCAAAGGGATATAGAGAGGAAGGAAGCAGTGTGCTGGAAAACTTGGATTTAGTTGAAACAAATGGCAGCCTCAGCCTTGTCAAACGAGTTCGAGAAAGTAACATTAGTAGTGATTGGTATAATATGCTACTTGAGTACTTTCAATCTCGGCAAGCTGAAGATACAGGATTCTTTTACGGAGTGGAAATGCGTGAGGGTAAAGGCATGAACATTTTTTGGGCTGATGCACGATCTAGATTTTCATGCTCTCAGTTCGGAGATGCCATTGTGTTTGATACAACATACAGGAGAGGTAGTTATTTGGTGCCATTTGCTTCATTTGTTGGGGTTAATCATCATCGGCAACCTGTACTTCTTGGTTGTGCTCTAGTTGCGGATGAATCTGAGGAGTCATTTACTTGGATATTTCAGGCTTGGCTTAGGGCAATGTCAGGGCACCGCCCTGTATCTATAATAGCTGATCAGGACCGGGCCATTCAACATTCGATTGCTCAAGTTTTTCCTGGGACACATCATCGGTTTTCTGCCTGGCAAATTCTCGATAAAGAACAGGAGAACTTGGGCGCATTGCTCTCCATGGATGCCGAGTTCAAATATGAGTATGAAACTTGCATTTTCCAGAGTCAGACAGCTAGTGAATTTGATTCTGCTTGGAATATGCTCATGAACAAATATAACCTGAGAGAGAATGTGTGGTTCAAGGAGATGTATAGAATGCGTAAATGTTGGGTTCCCTTGCACATAAAGGGAACATTCTTTGCCGGCATCCCCGTGGATGGAAGCTTAAAGTCATATTTCAGTACACTTTTGACTGCCCAGACACCTCTGAACGAATTTGTTGTACGATATGAGAAAGCTCTGGAACAGCGCCGGGAAGAGGAAAGGAAGGAGGATTTTAACTCTTTTAATTTGCAAGCAGTTTTACACACAAAAGACCCCATAGAAGAACAATGCAGAAGGCTTTACACAATTACAATGTTCAAGGTTTTCCAGAAGGAGCTTTTGGAATGCTATAGTTATGTTGGAATAAAAATAAACGTCGAAGGAGCCATTAGTAGATATCTGGTGCAGAAGTGCGGTAATGGTGATGAGAGGAATACTGTGGCCTTTAATGCATCAAATCTGAATATCAGCTGTAGTTGTAAATTGTTCGAGTTTGAAGGTGTTCTTTGTAGGCATGCTCTGAAGGTGTTCCAAATAATGAACATTAGGGAACTTCCATCACGGTATATATTGCATCGATGGACTAAAAATGCCAAATACGGTATACTGAGAGATGCTGATTCAGGAGGTGGCGCCCAAGATTTTAAGGCCTTGATGTTGTGGAGTTTAAGAGAAGAAGCCCGAAATTATATTGAGGCTGGTGCAGCATCTTTGGAAAGATACAAATTGGCCTTCGAGATCATGCAGGAAGGTAGAAGGAATCTCTGTTGGCAAAACTAGGACATATCTCAAACATATGTTAAAGAGATGTTATTTTCCTTCTAATTTTTTATCTTGATTCGAGGTCATACAACTCAAAAGAGTTCTGAACTCTCTGAACTTTGTAACTCCTACCGTGGCTAGTTTTGGGCCAGTTTCAGCCATGTAATTAAACAGCATCACATTTTTCTTTACACCTGTATCCGAGCTGAGTCTTGGCTCGAATTGTAGTTGTTTTGAAACTCAGCTCGACTTGTAGTTGTTTACTGTTTTATATATCAATCAAGCAGTGCTTGAATGAACATATATTCAATCAAAATGTAGTTATTTTGCTACTTTTGTGGGGTTTGCTCATGATTTATGGGTTTGACGGCATGAAAGGAAGTGGCATAAAGCTTTCAAAATCTGAAAGGGCATGAATTTTATATATTCAAAGATATTAAAGCCCAAAGAAATTTGCAAACACATGATAATAGAGATCCAAATGAGATATAAACCATCTAAAGACAGCATACGCAGTGAGGCTGTTTGAACTTTGAGGTCCACTTTATGCTTTCAAGTTTCAAGCATTGTTCTACCTGTGCTTCTGATCCTTAGGTTATTTTAGCCAACCCCTTCTTCTGGGTTTCTCATCAGTCATCGCCATTGCATTAGGCAACACGAGGGTCTGCCAAAAAGTTCCCCCACATTCAAACTTGCTCAACAATCCCCTATACCTCCACAAGCACTCAGCTGGTGTGTATGAAAACAATGTATCCCCATCTGCATCCCACACTACTTCTCCATCTCCCAACATACACAATGGTTTACATATCGACATATTTATGGGATCGTGTATAGCAAAATACAAGCCCCAAGACTCCCCCTTCCCATATTCACTCATCATGAAAATGTGTACTTGCAGGAAACTTGGACGACCAATCAAACATAGGCACCCTCCAAGAACAGCAAGATCATTACATTGGTAAGGTTGAAAAGCAAGAAAACTAGGAAATGGGACATCCCAGAATTTCTGATCCACCAAACTGAATGCAGCAATTGCCATTGCATCGTTGTGCTGATAGTTTGCCAGCCAATGGAGATTCCCATTGACAAGACCACCCGATAACCGTGATCGAGACACATGCTTGTAAGGAGAGCTCTGAATCTTCTTCCAGGAATCAGTTTTTAAGGTATACAGGAACACAGAGCTGTTAGAGGAGCCTGCAGCATAAAAAATTGCAATCACCATGTAATCATCAGTGGATGGATCATACCCGAATCCGTATCCACCGCAGGAAAGTTTGCTGCGCACAAGCAAGTCCAGCATTTTCTTGGACTCTCGAGTTGTAGGGTTTACCAAAAACATGCAGCCCATTTCATCAATGATCAAGAGCAAGCCATTGCAGGACCCCATTACCTTGATTTGCCTGTTGGGGTTTATTATGTCTGGATCAAAGACAATCTTGGTAAAATTCTTGGCATTGTCGAAGACTTCATCAATCTTGACAGTACACAGAAAGCGAGATTGGAGAACAAGAACAAGGTTTTCGGGGTGTCTGCAGGTTTCAAGATGTTTATGGACAAAATAAGGGTCTGATATGAGGTTGCACCATTGCTTGGATACACATTTGAGACGGCCAAGAGCTTTTGCCGGCAGTCGGCATAATATGTTGAGCAAAACATCTGCTGGGATGTTAGATTTTGCAGGAGGCATAATTGCATTTGTTGCGATCAGTGGGACTGTGCACAAGAGATGAGAACAACTCTTCAATAGTTCGATTTTTCCCATGTATGGTTGAGTGGTAGGGCTTTGATTTTCCCAATGTATGACTAACAGTAGGCATTGTAGTGGGTAGGTCTAAATCCCAATCGGTTTTATTTGGGGGTTGTATTTTTAAAATTATAAATAAATTTAAAATTGGGTTTTAATTTTTTATTTTTAAATTCGTTTAGTTCTATTTAATTTTTTATTTTAATATATATACTTATATATAATATTATATTTTAAAAAATATATTTAAAAAAAATCAATTATATTATTTTTAAAAATTATATTTTTTAATATTTTTAAAATTATAAAATAAGTCTAATGGATCAAATAGATTTTACCGGATTGAGTTCGAAACAGATCTCATCTCAATAAAAAACTTGATGGAGCAAATTGTGGCTTTTGACAAATCGACTCCAAACTTGTCTTATTATCAAACCTAATTAAAAACATTGGATTTAATATACAAAAGTATCTATAAAGTAATATGTGTCTATGTCTATACATCTTACAAAATTATATCGATTATTTCCATTATGAAAAGATATTTATATCCTTATTTAAATACTCTTACTTAATAACAAATAGGGGTTAATTAGGGAAGAAAGAGAATTTTATTCGAGAAGGAAACATTTTAGTAGATGGAAACAATTGAGTAAAAGAAAATATTTAAAATTTTAAATGATTTAAACTATTTTAGATTGTTAGACATACTGCTAAACAAAACAATGTCTCAACATATTATTGTTAAATACTTTAAGGAGGATTTAAGGACAATATATACTATTTAATAGAAAAAAATTATATTAGTAGATCTATGTGAATAAAATATTATGGGAAGTGAATTAAAAAATTCACAAATTTCCAGTGCAAAGATAAAAATATAATTTAACAAAACAAAAAATGATTTTGTATACAAGAATGTATGAAGTGAGAATAGAATATTAAAAATAATAAATTTAAAATAAGTCAATTTCAACTAAATAGTATTTGTCATCAATTTTAAAATATATATTTGCATATGTATATCTACATTTATGGGGTGTTGGGGCTGAGTTTCAATTTTTTTTCTTTTTAAAATAAAAAAATTAAGGATATGTGAATGATGATGATAAGATCAATAGTTTAATTTTTTAAATAAATAATACTCTTTAGAAATTCACTTGTACATATAATACAAATGTTGTAAATCTCAACTTTTTGTACACAAAATTAAAAATAAAAAAATAAAAAAATAAATAGAAGAGGTCTTCCTTCTCTTGTGTGTGTTGATAACAATTATGTTTGTTACATTTACAAGATAATCAATTTTACGATTATTATGCAAGTAAAAAGATCGCAAATAATTACTAATATGAACTCAAAAACTTGAAATAATTTATATATTCTCATTAGAAAAAATTCTGGTATAGAATAGTTAATAGTACCACTTTTACTATCTTCTCAAAATGGATTATAAATTTGAAAAATTATTCATTAGTATCTTAATAGTAAAAATAGAATATCTTTAGACCCCAAAAAAACATACAAGTTGAGAGACGTCAATCAAGCAGAAAAGCTTTATAGGAAATTAAATACAAAATTAGATAAGTAACATACTTGTAATTTCTTTATTAGCCAAAGAAAAATTATTATTTACGCCACCTCAAGAGGTTAATAGAACACTAAAAGATAAATTTCATTACTCTTTTTTTTTTTTAATTGTAACAAATTAGTATTCTAGGTCCCAAACATTAAAATGTTCTATCTGAAAATAAAAAAATTAATTTATTTAAATTTACCAATGAAATCAACTCAAACTTTCTATCGTAAATTCAAACTTTAACCTTAGGTTAAAATTCGACTTTGTTTGAAAAAAATTCGACCCGAATTTGAAGTTGTGAGGGATATGCCATAAAATTAAATCCTATGATATGCCATAAAATTAAAATTCTATTCCAAAATGCTCTTTTCGAATAGGGTTCAGTTTAAGATGATCCAGATTTTGAAGCGAGGGATCTCAAGTCCAAATCTAATTTTGTTAAGACAAAAAATATTAAAAAAAAAATAAAAGAGAAAAGAGAGAAAAGATTCAACCAAATGAGAAGTCATGGACCCATCCAGCTTTGAGATGAATTTCTTAATGGTCACATAAGATCACTTCCAGAATTCCAAAGGAAGATTCATTGTTTGTCAACAGAGATATAAACATCGATGAAGGATAAATTATTAAAATTATCTTGAAATTTAATCTAATTATAAAAAAAATTTAATTATCTTTTAAAATTACAAATACTTTTTTAAATTTAACTTTGTTTTATAAATACCCTAAAATGAAAATAAATATTAATGGGTATATATAATTACAAGCTTAGATGAATTTTTTGTTGTAAATAGCACAAATCTCAAGGGTATTTTTGTAATTCATCCTCTGAGATAGTAATTCTACTACTGAATTATACCAATCTCGTCAGAACTCCATCATTGTTCCTGTTTAAATGGAAAAAAACAGGCAATATTCAGCTATTATACACTCAGTAGCCACTGCCTGAACAAGAAACAATCTAAAACTTGGACAAGATAACCCGTAGAGAGAGAAGAAGGCACAAAAAAGTACAGAACTCTTGATAGAATACAACAATGTTAAGACAGTTTTTTGCTAGCTAGAATACTAGCAGTAAAGAGATCAAAGGTAGACGTATCTCGACAAAGTGGCAGCACATATGAGGCCAACAAGGCAAGAGGAAGAAACAACATTTGCGATTGTTGTAGACGAGCCCGCTGACAACAAAACTTGGTGAGATTGACAGTCTCCTCGAAAACCTCTAACAATCATTGCCTGCAAACAATACACATTGCTCATGGTTAATGAGCAACCAGTCGGGAGAAGGTACCTCTCACTTTTCTATTAATGAAAATCTGCTAAAGGCTGAACGTTGATGAAGGCCATCGTTGTAATTTCCAATTGTCCTAGACACCACGACAGACAGCAGACATACATTCCACCTTTCTACTAAAATGTGGAGCTTGATAAGGAAACCAATTTAATTAGACTAGCTTCAATCACATGTTTCCACCACAAAATACAGTGATATGCAGCAGTAAATTGAACCATTCCAAAAATCTCATGAAGATGATAAAGCAGAGGGAATGAAAATTAAAAGTGAAGAGCTTAGTGGAAAAATACAAACCTGAGATATTTGCGCTGCATGGCTATAAATATTTTTGAAGATCCGACGAATGTAAGTGAAGAAAACTGCAAGAAATCAAGACATTATTATAAGAAGCAAAATTCCTTTTCGTAGGATGGGTTCATTTTAAAAGAACGTAACAAGCACCATTATTATGGATGTGTAATTGTCTAGACCTCTTGATCTTAAAGAAAGTACATGTGTCTACAAGATGACGCGTATATAAATGTGAGAAGTAATATATGTACATAAGCACTAAGCATGTCTCCGATGTCATGCAATTGTTCACAATTACAATACATGTTATCGTCGATGCTGTTTCAATTAGCATAATAATGAATCGATCCTATGCAAAAGAATATCATTCAACCGAGCAGCCATGGGAGTATTGCAGTGAACTTAAAACAAATGTTTTCTAAAGAGGACATCAGATGTCAACGTCATCTCAAAATAGAGAAAAGATATATGACAGCCATTTAAGTTGAAGAATACCATCAATTGTCTCCAGTGTTGTCAACTGCTGCCATTTTATTCTACGAGATACAATTCCCAGGGCCACATTGCGGACCTGCAGACATATAGAACAATTTAAACATTATCCAAAAATTTCACTACTCAAAATAAGACTCCATATACAATTATTTGAAATCAATTATCAACTTTCAAATCCAGCCAGTTATCATAGCCTATCTCACCTCATCAAACACCAGATTGATAAATCTTAATGACAGTAGGAGAGTTAGGATGACTTCAGCCACTGGGACACCAAGATTTGCAAAAGGGAGAATAAACCATTGCAAAGCAAATGCAAGCTGCTCTGAGGTTGTGGTTGATAAGCAAAGGCTAGCACTTTGGAAGATCTTTCCAAAAAACAAAAAAAAGAAAGACTGATCAGAAATATAGAGCACAAAATTGACACAGCAGAAATTGATTTAAGGCAAAACATTTGTTGTTTCCTTCTCAAATTAAGGCCAAACAGAGTAGCAGTACAGTGCCAGGGAAATGTGAGTATCATCACAAACAGATATACATGCTTTGCACCCTAATATAAATTATCGTGAATTCATGCTTGAAACACTATAGCCAAATAATATTTGAGAGATTTGAATCATTTTGGATTTCAAAAGGAAATTCATACTCCACCAATCTCCATTTCAGAGATTCCATGGACAAGAAAAATCTTACTTGATTCACCCTACGTCCAAAATTTTAGGAATCATGTGTTTTCCAAATTTACTCTCCAGCTTCAGAAATGAACTGAAACCACTTTCGATCTCCTTTTCCATTTCTCTATTCTGACTATTCTACGTTTTTTATGCATGATAAATATCATATTAACTGATTGAGCCAATGGAGGTGACTAGAGGCTGTCAGAAGTTAACCTTGCAAAGCACCTGAGATCTCTCTGGCAATCTGGAGAAAATGAAGTTGAAGACGAGATGAATAAGGAAAACCAATACATCATCTAGCCATGAGGGGAGGATTCTAATAATTTCCATGGAATTAATTTTTGCAAGAAATTTCTCTCCAAGAATGTGGAGCCCAAAAGTTTTAGTTCAGGAAATGCTTGACTGAAGCATTGGATGGATGGGATTTGATGAAGTTCGTTCAAGGAAAAACTTATTCGGAACCGACAACTCTTCATCTGGTCATCTAAAACCCAATTTAAGTAAAGCTGCTTGAACAAAGTCCCTGTCCCTGAAGCATATAATTTTTTATAGCTGGTAACTAAAATCGCAATTAAATCAACTTGCTCGATGACCTATTGTCCAGAACATTGTTGTAAGATCAAGCATAACGTGAACATTAAGTGACTTATACATAGATCAATATTTTATTCCTGCTAGTTCCTGCATGTTACTTGATGTTGATACTCTTATGGTTGCCATTTTTATGGTTAAGGACCTAATGTGGATTCAAAGTTGTTACAGTGTTCTAGCAAGACCAATAGTCCGAGCTAACACCCGTGTCAAACCTCGGACTTGTCAGAATTTACTGTCCTTGGCTTTTTTGGTGAGCGCTTGTTTACCATGAATTAATTTCATTCCGTTTTGCGGCCAACACGATCCTCAGGGGGTTTTCTGTCTTTTCTTTTCTTTTCCCTAATTTTCCTGTAGAGTCACATCTCCCCTTCAACTTCATTTTCAACAGTTGTGGATTTCCAAGTGAAATTATTGTCGGTTTGCAGAGTTCCCAAAGAGACTATCAAGGATTCCCCTGTTAAACCCAAACAACATTTGCAAATAATACATGTGACTCATCCGCAATGTGGAACATGAAATTGATATAAGCAATTCCACGCAGTCATCTAGAAAATCAAATGCAATGTTAACCCACCATATGCAAATAATTGATTGACAATGCTTTGTGGATAAGACTGCATTGAATATCATGTTGACACATAGTATCTCTCACAACCACCTCTTTTTGAGGTAACCTTACCAATTAATCCAGTAAACAGACCAGACTACTTAATTCTATGAGATGGAACTAAGTAACAAATTTCACCGTATACATGCATCTGTCACTTCAGGTCCCCTTTACAAGCTCTAAGGAACACTGTCGTAGATTTACACAACAATGTATACAGCCACATACTCTGCAAATCTGAACAAGCAATTTTACCTAATCTAAATAACCAAGTAAGGCAGACTTACAGTGAATGTTAAACATGCTGCTGTACTAGCAGCTGATAAGCCTTTTCTGGTGAGTTGTAACGGCCCCAACTTCATTATTACGTATTTATAACCTTCAACGGATGCAGGAAGAGTTGGTAGTCCGGTCACAGAAGATGGTGGGCTTCTTGAACATAGAAGGGAAGGCGCACTATCAGTACTCAACCCCAATAAAACAAACAAGATACCACAGAGCAAAGTCACTCTTCCCAGTTGATCCTACAACAATATTGGACATTTAATAAGGCAATTTACCTGCATAAAGAAAAGTACAATTACTACCAAAATGTCCCGATTAGAAATATATGCTATGTGTTCGAACAAGAAATAGAAAAAAATTTAGCCTCCTCATAGGTATGCTAAAACATTTACCATCCAAGTTCATGGGCAACGTTACCTTCCACACCTCAGTAGGCTGAACCCACACAGACAATAAGGCTAGATAGATTACCACCCCCAGACGCATCACCATACCTGATTTTGCTGGTAAAATTACCAATGCTAGCAGCCATGCCTACACTTTAAAGGCATTATTATCATTATATAATAATTATATGTATGCAGTTATGCACAAAAGACTAACTTGAGCTCTTACTGATGTAGACAAAATAATTTTCAACACAGAAAATGAGACAAGCACAAAATCACAAAATCAAATCTTCAAGGGGACGTAGCAAATGAAACTTCTCTGTAATACAAAAGACATACATCAAGTCTTTAAACCCACATAGCATACGTAACTTCTGATAAAAAATTGAGTTTTCTAGCAAGTTTTTTTCTTAGAAAATGTTCCCAAATGATATGGCAAAGGGATATTATCATTATTTTATTTACATTTCCATTTTATCAGAGATAAGAACAAAAGTTTCACCACAATTTTGTCTATGTTTCCACATTCTTCTTAGCACAAATAAATGCAAATCACATATACTATTAATTGAATCACATGACACAGTTACCATATCAACTTGAACAAGGACAAGTAAAGCACAAAACAAATATTAATAAGAAGGTTAGGCTCATGTATACTTTACTTGAATTTTCTAGAAAATGAGGAAGATTTTAAACTCCCAAGCTATATTAAAATGTTATTACATATAGAAATGATGTCGGGTCTTAGAGTTGGCGAACTACAAGCAGCCCTAAATTATTCTTTCTCTTATCTTACTACTTACTCCCCTTTAGCACCTTTAGCACTAATTAAAGTCACATACTTTATCAGTAGAATCACCAAAGGCAAAGAAAAAAGATAATCGCGAAAAGAAAGAAAAAAACAACCAACAATCAAATTTCATTCAGTTCAATATCCTCCAACCAAGAAGAATCATTTTTCCAACTAAGTTCTGAAAAATACATAACATAAGAAAGAGAACTAATACTAGTACAAACAAGCATTAGTTACCTTATCATGCTTCCCATAAGATCTTACTGAGTGGGGTGAAAAGCATAGAAACAAAGACATCTCCAAGCACACTAATCAAACAGAGGGTAAAAGAAGCACAAAAGAGAAAACCTAATAACAACCCAATCAAGAAAAGACAGAAATTTTACAGCATTTCCAAATGAAAAAAGATTTCAAACAAAAAAAAAAAGGGAAAGGAAATATACCATCTTGATTCTGGGATCCACACTGTGCAAGAAAGTGGTGGGAGAAGATATGTACTGAGCAATGGGACTTGATGTTGCCCCAGATATTGCTCCAAATACTTTCTCAGCAGCAAAAAGATTTCTGGGCATCCATTTTTCCCAGTTATTAGTGCCCCCAACGCCATTGTTACTGTTTGCTGTGCATTTAATTTGAGGTTTGAGTTTTATGGAGTGGCGGTGTTGCAATAGTTGGTTTAAGATTTCTGGAGGATGTCTGAAGGAGGCGAGTGAAGGGACAGATGGGAATATGACCACAACTTTTGGGTGCGCGCTGAGGAGCTTCGGGTACATTGGTGGGTTAGAGGGGAGAGTGCGGGAGGTGTTTGACGCAGCAGGGGCGGAGGAAAGAAGGTGAGGGTCAGTTATTTTCTGTTTATGTATATATATATATATATATATGCAGAATTAAGATATGATATTGTGATTACTCGAGTAATTTAATTTAAATTAAATTTAGTTACATGTATTTTGGCCATAGATATGTATATGTATATTAAAATTTTAAATGTTTTGATGCAACTAGTGATTTGAAGTTAAAGAATAATTTCAATTTTCATCCCTTAAATTCCTCGCTAAATCAATTTTAGTTCCCCAAGTTCAAGCGCATCAAATTATGTCCACAGTGTTCCCAAATTTTATCAAATTTAGTCTTCACCTTTAATTTTCCATTAGTTTCTAAGGATAAAGTCATTGGAGGAAGCTTTCCTTCCATTAGTTTCTAAAGATTATATGTTGTTTGAAATTCATATTAAATGGACTTTTAAATATAAAAATTTATTTATAAAAAAATTATGTGATTGTAAATATTTTTTAAAATAAATTATTTTTTTAAAAGTGTATTTTGGATAAGTGCAAATTATGATTTTTGAATTTATTTTTTTGTATTTTTATTAAATGAGTATTAAAGTACATTTCTATCAAATATTTAATTATATTTATAAATATTTTTTAAAAAAATTATATTAAAAAATCTATTTTATAGATGTACTTTCATTTAAAAAATACTTTCAAACATGCACAAAGTTATTGAATGGAACTTTCGCCAAAATTAACAGATTTTCAGTCCTTTGGAGTTCAGAAACTATCCAAAATTAGGGGGAAATAGGGATAACAAGATTTTTGAATGAGAAAAGACAATCAGAAGGTATTTTTGAGATTTTCTAATATGAGTATGGCTTCTTTCAACGATGTTGTGTTAATGGAGAAGGTGTGTTATGTGTGACGAAGGTTTTGGGCATGCCCAAAAAATACGGGTAATTTTTCTTCCACTTTATTAAGTTTTTGTTTTAAAATATGGTATACTAATTATGTTTGCTTTTAAGAGGAATATTATAGAGTGTTTAAATGATTGGATCCTAAAATGTGACATAAGTTCAAACATGTCGTTCTTAGGTAGTATGAAATAAAAGAATTAATGATTAAAGAGAAAAAAAAAAATTGGAAGCTAAATTGAGGATGTACAAGAACATAGATTTTAATGTATTGATGTATTTCCATGTGTGATGTGTCTAGTAGCCGTGGTGATTGGTCTTGTGTCCATGGAAAACAATAGCCCTGTAAAAAGGGATATTTACAACTCAGGTAAACGTATTATTTAACATGTATTATTTTTTAAATTCTCATCCATCTATTTAATATTTGCTTTAAAGTTTCACTCATTCTCAAAAAATATATATAAAAAAAAATAAAAAAAGTTATAACAAGAGGCACTCTGTTAAAGACTTAAATTGAAATAAAAATAATAAAACATGCACAATTCATCAACAAAACACATAATCTCAATCTAGAGAAACATCAATATCTATGTTGAAATAATCACAACAATAAATATAAAACTCTTACAGTGTTGAACTTGGAAACTTACTGCAGTAAATAGATTTACATAAATTCACCAAATAAAATACAAATATTCAAATTATCTTCCATCAGATGGAGATTAATTTAATTTTATCCCTAAGATAAAATTAAATAAAATCATCTGGCTCTTGAAACTACATCAGCAACACCAATATGGATAGCAGCAGTGCAGAGTAGCTGAGATCCACTGACAAGTATCAGTGCTACCTCCATAACTCTCTGAGAAAAAAATATTCAATAAAAAGTTAGATCTCAAAAAAAAAAAAAATGTAATTTTTGTTTAGAGATTATTGAAAGAGGGCTTACTAAGTTTGATTCTATCCAGCCTATAGATATCTCATTGCATGCCACCCTGCAAAATGTACATTATTGTTATGTCTTCTCTATTTGCAAGGAAATTTTTTGTTTGGGGATGATAATATTTTTGGTCGTGCATCTTTGTCACTAATTCAATTTCAATCGTCTTATTTTTCATTTAACAAATCAGTCCTATACTTTAATTTTTTGACAGTTCTAGACCTTGGAGTCATAGAGTAGTGAAAATAAAAAAATTTAACCTTAAGATGCCGAAAAAAAATATATAGAAAAAATGTAAAAAATTTAAAATTAAAGGGACCAAAAATACGAAAATTCAAATTTAAGGGATCAAAACAATAACCCTTTGAACGCTCATGATCATTTTTTTTTTATAACTCAAATATTCAAATTTTGCCCGACTAATTATGAGAGATGACGCCCTTCCTCCCTGGCTCGCCTTCTAGATAAATTCAAAATACAGTCACAATTTATATATATTTATCGTGGGCATTCAAGAGTCGACCACCATATGGATACCCTGACTTTCACGATAATCCTGCCTTTCAAAACCCTCCAGGAGGCAGGATCCCATGAGGTTTCATCCTCCATAAAACTCACTTTATACTTTATCATTATACTATGCCCATGGTTGCTATATGAGCATTTTTATTAGGACTTAAAGGAGTTCAAATGGCCGACGCCATTTATGTTTAAAAATGAAAATTTGAGGAATTAAATTTGACGAGAGCAGGAGACTCAAAAATGAACAACTCAAAGATGAAGGACCAAAAATGTAATTATTCCTTTCTATATAATATGAAAAAGATTTAAGGTAACATATTTTTACCCCATAGCAAGAAGAGTGAGTAACCAGGTCACAAGAGAAGATGCAGCAGCAGCATGTAGGTTGGGAGCATTCCACTGAATCACATTATAGATTCCAGTGATTGATGTGGTGAATCCCACAACCCCAGCTATGAGTGACAAAATGACTACAAAACCTGTAGCCATGTTGCCAAATGGGAAGTATATAGGAAAAATCCGAGCCGGGAGTGACAGAACAGATGCTGCAAATAGTAGCACAAGAATAGGATAATGTTAGTATCAGATGATGATTTTGAATGTAACTTTATGTAGTCATGCTGATAAAATGATCGATGCTGGTACCCGTTTCATGGGATCTTTCAATGCCATGATTCACAGCCCATGCAGCAATGGAAATGATGATGAAGTAGAGGATAAGATTGACTACTAAAATAATGAATGATGCTGATTTGCCTGCTCCAGAAGCCATGGCTTATGAAAGTTCTGCACAAGAACTTTATATTGCTTTACATCTTTCTTTAGTTCAAGAAAGAAATATGTATATATAAGAGAAAGAAGGTTCCATTCTTTGTCAGGAAACATCGTCTCCTTGAAGTGTTACCTACTTGTGCTATTACTTTTCTTTAAAAAAATGTGTATTTTCAATTCAATGAAATACCTTGAAATTCCTTGGTCTTGTTCTAGGATAGCCACATGAAGAGGGAAAGAATATCTTTTTCCTTCCAAATAAAAAGTGTACAAAAAGCATATGCTAAACCTTATAGCTGGTTCAACTTTGCTGGTGCAGAATGAACTATCTTTTCCAAATTCTTGATCAAACAGGAAGTACCTAAGGGCTATAATTGTAAATGTAGTGAAGATGGATAGAACTACATTAAATTGTTACCAGTTAACTCCAAGAAGTGATTTTAGAGGTTATTCTTTTGTCTGCCCTTTGACATGGCATTGTTTAGTGCAACCTGCAACTTTGATGCTTTTTATTACCAAAGAAAGCTGATATAAAGGGCTAAGGTTTTTGGTTCTGACACATACAGAAAATGCACACATCAAACTGAAATGTTGTGCCATTGTCCGAGATAATCTGAATGCCTAGCCCAACAACTTAAGTTGAACCTTTTTTTTTTTTTTTAGCTTGAGCAAGACCACTGCTCATTTTAGTCCCTTATTTACAAAGATCTCTCAAAAGGGACCTGATAAAAAGAGAACAAGATTTTGGGCCTCTGAGCTCATCTATGCTGTGTATCTCCGTTCATGCCCTTTTACTTTATCTGATGTTTTAAACCTTCAATGACAGCTTCTGAGCAGCAAGAGCTTCGGCTTCAAGCGTTGGCTCCCACAAGAGTGTAGTTTCGGCAAGTAATGAAGTCACCACATAGGGATCCATGTTAGAAGCTGGGCGCCTATCTTCCAAATAACCTTAAAAAGAAAAGACAGTTATCAAGATTAGAAAGGATAGCAGCTTTGAACATCTTAGTGGCTGGTTTTATCAAAGTCTTGAGAATGGTGCAAACAAATTTTCTTCAGATTTATCACTGAAAAACATACTCCTTTATGATATAAATCATTGGTTTTCAAAATATGACTATAAATGAAGTCTGCATACCTTTCCCATTCTTCTCAGTATCACGACCCACACGGATTGAGCAACCACGGTTAGCAACTCCCTGCAAATTATTGTGAAGTGATGTAAGCAAAAAATTCAGGAAAGAACTTTTGTATTTCTCTTTCCATTAGGTGTCAAATGAAGCATATGAATTTTCAAGCTTGTACCCATGAAAACGTGTCGATACTGGCAGTTTCATGCTTTCCTGTCAATCTTCTCTCATTTCCTTCTCCATAAGCACTGATATGATCTTTGTGGCGAAGCGACAGGTTCAGAATTGCTTTCTTTATTACTTCAAAGCCACCTTCTTCTCTCATACTTTTAGTACTGAAAATCCAAATAATGATACACAGGTAATTACATTTTAGTCCATATCAAATCCTCTGCAATCTCAAATGTCTTCCAACTCTGATAAATTAGTATCCCAGTATGATGCTGGATCTAGAATTCATTATAATGTAAGGATACCTATAATTGGTGTGGCATCCTGCACCATTCCAGTCACCCTGGATATTCCATGGTAAGAGTATATCAGATTTTCATACTGTTTAATAAGTTTCAGCTACAGGAAAACAGGTTTATCTAAAAGCAATTGGCAGTACCTCTATTGGTTTTGGATCAAGCGAAAGTACAACTCCGGCTTGTTCTGTAATTCTCTGTCAAGATAGTTGACAAATAAAAGATCAGAAATATGCACGTGCAAATCTTATGTGTAAACGTTCTATGAACTAATAAAAATGGCATACCTCAAGGAGGTACCTCGCGCACCAGATGTGATCTCCAGCTTCAATTCCAACACTAGGACCAACTTGAAATTCCCACTTCAAGAAGAACAGTTTGAGTTAATGCATTGATTAGATGATCAGAATAGATATTCAAGTTCACTCAGAATCCAGAAGGGTTGAGGAAAGACACCTGGCCAGGCATAACCTCCCCATTGGTACCACTAATGTTGATTCCAGCATATAAGCAAGCCTTGTAATGAGCATCTGATATATCGCGTCCAAACGACTTATCTGCTCCAGCACCACAGTAGTAAGGGCCCTAAAAGTTCACCAAAAATCAGATAATCAAGTAGTCGAGTCAACTGATAATTAACCACTAGATCACAATGTCTCTTATCTGGCAGATTTGAGCACAAGCAAGCAACAAAACGTCTAAATGGAGATATATGATTGCTAAGTGGAAAATTAGTATATTGTGGTACCTGAGGACCAGGGTAACCTCCAACAGGCCAACCCAATGGCCATTTCACATTAGTTTGGAGTAAGGTGTACTCTTGCTCAATGCCATACCTAATTCAAGTTGATTTCCAAAAGTAAACACTGGTTTACTATACAAATATGAAACATGAAGCACAGAAACCCAACTATGACCCAAACATCGCTAACTAATATTGAGCTTTAAATTGGTCTGACAGGCAGAAAATTGAAATATATAAATGAGAGATTACCATGGAACTTCTGCAACAACTTTAGGGTCACTGAAGATCTGAGCAGCTCTGTAGCGTTTGTTTGTTGGAATGGGCTCGCCTGCTGGCGTATACGTATCACATATGACCTATTATAAATCATGTATGTATATGAGAAGCGAGTCATGAATTCATGCAACTGCACACTACAATATAGTGCAGGAGCAGAAGAGCAAAATGAAGCATAAATAACTAAATTTTCACCAAGATGTTATTGCCACCACGGAACGGATCCTTGAAGACTGCTTGGGGGCTACAGAGTAGTTGACATAGGATTATATTCCGAAAGGAAAAAGGTAACATTGAAACATTACTAAATATCTTTTGCAGATGATCTTACTATAGGATGACTTCACTATCTTCTCCGGGGGCCTGACCTGTACTAGAGCCATCATAGTTCCACTTGGGAAGCTCGGAAGGGTGTTCAACTGGCTTTGATATGGTCTAGACATCATAACAACATAGACAAAGTAAACATAAATGAATTCTTGTAACATTGCAGGAAACAGGAAAAAAATATAAAGAAATTAAATCAGCATCTTGTACCCTTGATTTACTTCGAACGTCAACTCCTGATCCTCCAATCCTGTCACAAAGGCAGCAAACATGAAGGTCAGAGGAAGAAAACCACTGACTTCTATAGTTAAGTTGAAAACAACAAAACCAGTTACTGTAGAACTAAAATTATAGTAATACTCTTAATTGCCTACCAGAAACACCATTGATGACATCAAATGTGGATCGAACAAAAAGAAAATGGAGTCTATCAGCAACTAAATTCGCAAAACATGTAAAAAAGAACATATACCAAATATATTCAGCAATGATCTTGTCTGTGTACGGAGTTACGTCCAAGTTTAGCATCTGTTCCAGACGGTTGATAGTGCTGTTTTCAGACTTAACAGCAAAAACTCTAAATTTGGCTGAGCTTTTAACTGCCCCTTTCTTGTTTTGTTTCAGTACGAGAGAGCTCCACATCTTTGTAGTCAATGGGCTGGCATCTGTTGAGTTCTTTGCAATTCTCATCTGCCATTGAGCAGAAGGAGCCAAGATTTGTGCCATTTTCACCTTCCCTGGCTGAAAAAGTTGAAACAGAAGAAATGAGTTGATTTATTTTCCCACGAAATAATCTTCATATGCTAGGCAGATATGGTTGAATTGGAAATAAAGTCAGTATCATGATGCAGGATCACATTATCCAAGCATTGAATGTATTTAAACGCAAATCAATTTATTATCACAAGAAACCAAAAGAGCTATTGGATATCACTGCTTTCTTAGTTTTCATATTATACTATTCTAGTATCTATGACCAAATTGAGTTTTTCCTAACCATTTTTTCTGCAATTTTTCAGACAAAGATTCTCTAAATCAATATTTTGCTCAAACTAGGCAAAGGAACCACCTACTGCCCAAAAGCTGCCAAAATTATATAATACTATATCTATATGAAAAAGGGATTTGTTGTGCTTAAAGAAATTAAAAAGCCACATAAAAGGGATTAGAGTACTATTTAAAGTCACAAAAACAGTGGACTTCTACAGTATAACTTAATGTTTAATGGAGTACATTATATGACTTGGTAAGTATGGACCAAGGAGACAAATAACCATGTGTGCAAAAAGGTATAGAAATTTGAAATTTTGTAATTCTAGATAATTTAAAACCTTGTTTTGTAAAGAACAAAGAAAATGAGGATCTAGAACTGAAAGGTCCTCAGTTTCAATGTGATGATAATGTGTGAAAGATCAAAAAAGACATTGAGAGAAAGCAATAATTACACTGATCTACTCACACACATTGAAATGTACAGCAACCTAAAACCTATCTACTTTTGTTGAAACATGTGTACTTCCAAAGTTCATGTAATAAAGCTTTAAAAAACCAATTCCCTAATGCAATTGCAGCAGAGAATGGCAGAAAGATAAATAGGCAAGTCACCTGGAAACTGCAGCAAAATGGCTTGAATATCAGCTGCAAAACTAGACTTCAAATCCCAAGAGAAAAAGAGAAAGGGAGTGCCAGTGGCTAAAATGGTTCCAAGAGTGATAAAGAAAAAGGTTGGAGGGAGGGAAATAGAGAGCTTATTTGGCTTTTGCTTAGCTGATAGGGGTGTGTGTTTTGTGGAGGAAACTAGTTTTTGGTCTCTCTGAGGTTCCTAAGAAAGACCAATATAGATAAGGCTTCTCTCTCTTACATGTGCTATACTGTACTACAGACAAGAAGTTTGACCTTTGTACTTGTTCATTTGGCAAACCAGGGAATCCTATTTGATGCTTGCAAAGCTAATTCAACTATGCTTGCATCATTGGAGTTGCAATTGTTTAATGTTGGTCATACACCAACCCCCCCACCCCAAACTACTCCAGCCCCACCCCACTTCAAAATCTTGACTTATGTAACTCAAAATGTTCTTGTGCTACCAAATTTGCCACATTCTTGATTGTTTCCTGCCACAGTATTTTCTATTAAAAGATTTAGGCCATATAATTTTTTTAGTGACATTTATATCCAATCTAAATATTTGTACTCACTTTTTGTGTTAGTTGATGTATGATTATAGGCCATGCTCCAATTATCCAATCAGGGCTTGAGTATGATTGTTAGAGATGCTGACATTCTTTTTGCACTTTTTGGGACCATTGGATACCAAGGTGAGATTAGGAGGTGCACCTTTTCTTGATTTTCAATTAGTCCTAGGTTGGCTCCAAACCCACAATGTTTACAACCAAGAGACAGCCCATTTGGGTATTTTAATATTCTACCTTGAAACTGCTTATAGTATCAAAGTCCAAGTTACAGCAACAAAAGAAACCGAGAAGTAAAATGGGGTTTACTGGTTCAATTAAATAAGTTTGGATTGGCTTGTTTAAAATCTTTGAAGTTCAATTGGCAAAGAAAAATTAGAATTTGAATCCCTTTTAAGTTTGTAATATAGTTATTTTGTTGCTTGTTTAGCTAATAAGCACTGTAAACAACCAAGCTCAAAATTTCAATTTCATTAAATCGTATGTAAATATTCAAGCACGGAGAACTATACAAAAAATTATATGGTTCACTCAAATTGAGTTATGTTTACGGGTGAGGAGGAGAGAATATAACAATATCAAAAAGAAATATAAAGAAAAATAAAATATGGCTGTCGAACTTCTTATTTCAACAAAAAAAAAAAAAATAAGAACCCAATAAAATTTTGAAAGAATAGCAATATGCCAACTTAAATAAGAGTAAAGGACCAGACATAAATAGAACTAGAGCCCTACCCAAAACAAATCTAAACATACATAAACATATATATATATATATATATGTGTGTGTGTGTGTGTGTGTGTGTGCAATGTGGAAAAACAATGAAAATAACCTGTTGAAGACAATTTGTCTAAGCAATAGCTTCTGATATATCCTTGTTATTTCTTGCACTCCTGCAGCAACTACTTTTCTCCCTTTAAAATATTACTACTATAATAAAGCAATAAGTCCAGTCAATTAGCAAGATTGTTTAAGGCCAGCAGGGCTCCTACTAAGCCAACCCTAAGGGCACACCAACTCTCCATATGTGCCATTTTTTTTACTAAGCAAAGATAGCATGAGTTATATTAAATTGTTAGATCATATTTAGTTTGAGTCATTGATTAAGATTTCACACACACACACACACACACACACACACGGTTCAAAAGTGAAAAATAAAATTCACAAGGAAAGTTTCGTTAATAGGTTATCGAGTTAAAGAATTTTTTTTAACTCCTATAATATACATAACAAGCTGAGGACATTCTCGTTTACTAGTGTGGATGGAGCCAAAAAATTTGGAGAGGTGAAATTGATTTTTTTCTTAAAAATAAAGAGACATTTTTAACTTTTTAAATAGGTAAAATTTTAAAGTTTTATATATTTATTTATAAAATTTATACTAAATTTATAATTTTATGGAATTGAGGAGGAACAGTTGTCCCTACCTGTTTATTGTATCCTAAAAATTATATGTTATTTACTTATATATATTTTAAATAATGAACGCCACAATATATCAATTTTGACTTTCTCCCATCCATTTATTCCAAATTCCATTTTCATAAAAGCCCTGCATTCACTCAAAAATTTGCTTCCATTACTATCCCATAACATAAAACTTAAGTAAAATATTTCACTTTGTAATTGACCATCATATTAAAATAGCAGTCAAAGAGTTCATAATTTGATGTGAGATCGATTCAACTTGATCAGATACAGAATAGACTTCTGAAATATAAGCACATTAAACTAGTTGTAGTTACTTCAACTAAAACTTTCTAATATCAAAACGAATAAAGTAAAAATTAAAAGTTTTCAATATAATTAATCTTATAACTTAGCTTAAATCCTTAGAATTCGACTATTTATAAGAGCGATCATGTAACTTACACGTGCTGTGGATAGAAATTTAAATATTTTATTATAATTTTATATTATATTTTTTATTATATATAATACATTACGCGTGAATGTAAAATTGTTTGGAAATTAAGAATTTTTGATCTTTTGAAAAAGTGGGTGTATCCTCAAAAGAATTGAATTGTTATACTAAATTTTTAGATCATAATAATCATAACGTAGAGTGAAAATGTGAAATTTGTGATTGTACATCATAGAAATTTTGACTTATGGCGCCTTTCTTTACTTACAAGCCAAAAATAAAAGAAAAAATTTTGTGAACCAAGATGCACGTGCCAATGAAATTGTCCAACCCAAGCTTGGCACGTGAGACTATACAAAGACTTTCATTGACTTTCATTGGAATAATTTTTTTATTTTTTATTATTTCCAAGAAACGAAGCGCAGATTTAGAGTACATTGACAACAGCCAAAACGAAAAAAGAAAGAAATTAACGAGGGCCGATTTCCAATTCGGTTCTCTCTCTGTCTCTCTCTCCCCCACAAAATAGTGCTGCTGCTTTTGAACCTTTACACTTTATTTATCTTACCATAAAATAACATATTATTTTGCTTTCTTTGTTGCTTGAAAGAAAAACGAAACTGTTATGTTTCAATTTTTCTTTTTAGAAAAAATTGAAAAAGAAGTAGAGGAAAAGGAACAGTTTTGTTGAGAGAATAGAGGGGGAAAAGGAAAGATCTTTGATTGCTTGAATCTGTTAATGGAACAGCTTATCAACTTCATTATAAGGCCACCCAGGTGAGAAAAATATGTTCTTTCTTGTTTCTTTTTCATTTTTGTCAACTCTGTCTCTATGTGTATGCATGTATTTCCATTTTAGATGTAGTTTAGGTGTATCTATGGTTAAAGTTTGAATCTTGTTAATAGTATGAGATGGGCTTTGAGTGTCTTTTGTGGGTTTTGGTTTTGCCTTCAATTAACTGGAATTTTATGTTTATTTCTTTGTGGGTTTGTCTTTTTCTTATAAGTTGTTGGGTTGGTGCTTTTATGATTTATATTTGAGAAATTCTGTGTGCTGTATAGCTGGGTGGAAATTCTGTACTGCCTCTCTTATTGTTTTCTGATTTAATTTGGAATTCTCATTAGGTTAGTTGAATTCTTTTTGTTGCTTTTATATGGGGATCTGTCGTAAACTATTACTTGATCTTGTTCTTATTTAAATGGAGAATTCCTTCTGACAATTTAAGTAGTTTTTGGTTATTTCTCTTATGCAATTCAGTTTGTTTGGTGAGCTAATAACTTGGGTGCAGTGTGATGTCTCTCTATTTGCTATTCAGGGAAGAATGAAATTTATTGCTTGATCACTAAAATTGCACTTGAGTCAGCCCTAAGTTAATTTCATACCGAAAGCCTGTTCTCTAACACCATTAGAGGTTCATGTCATATGTGAACTGTAACTCCTCTCACCCTGAATTAGGTGATTATTTGCAATATCAAAATCTCTTGCTATTGTTAGGGAATATTTCATTCCAAGTTTGGTGAGATTTAGGTTGTTGCTGAGCTAAGATAGTTTTCATTTTGATAAAAAACCAAAGCATACCACGATGCATGCCAACTGACCTCACAGCTAAATGTGCGTCTCTATCATGGATAGAAACAAGATGTTTTCCAATGCTATTCACAAGGGCTTCACCCAGACCCCCAAAAGGAAAGAGACATTCACAAATATTTCTAATTTTCTATCTTAATTCATCTATAGGGCAGGTTCACACCCCATGAAGATACAGGGTTGAGAACTACAGATGAAAATAGGCAAGTATTCGTTTTGTTGGGAAAGTCATACTTGAAGAAGAAGATTGCATCGTTTTCCCCACAGTATTAACTCTGTCCTTGTGTTAGATTCTTACTTGTGTCTGAATGCTCTCTGTTAACTGGGTCATCAGATGGGGAGGCTTATTCAGATGGGAATTTTTTCGCAATATGCAAGTACCACAGCAGTTGTTATATATTTCAAGATCCAATTCCATGTTTTCAGCTATAAATTATCCAAGAAAAAGAAACAGTTTAGCATAGTAGGTTGATATAATTTTCTGGGGATGAAGTATCACCAATGAAGAGCAGGATAACAAGAAATCTATTGAGTGGTGCATTCTCATAAACAGTAGAATTTGAAAGACATTATTGCAGATATTGAATTGTGTACATCAATATGACTTAGTTTTTGTTACCCATGTTTTCATCATTTTCCCCCAGGGTAGCTGGCTAACTGAATGAGGAAGAAAGAAATATTAGCTACAGCTTTTATTTAATTTTTCTTTATCCAAGTATTTGGTAGGTACCTTTAATAGCATGTTAAGCTTGAGGGTTTTCTTACCCTCATGGAAAAGAAATTTATCACTAATTCTGTAAAATAGTTCCACATGGCTCCATGAAATTCTATAGTTTCTCCTCAAGATTGATCTACATAATAGCAAAAGATATTATGTTCAGATTTAACCAAGTAGATTACTGCATAAAGAAACCCGATCGGACAAATTTATGGAAACCAGTATAGTCGTGAAAATACGCCTAGATGATGGATCTATGTTTAGAATCACTAAGAAAGATGGCAAGTTTTCATTGCCAAAAATTAAAGATGTCTTTGGGGAGTCATTATGTAATGATATAATGCAAATTCCAGAGTGGTGCTTTGGCATGCACCCGCACCCTAGCCATTTTCTGGGTTCTGTACTTCTGCACAACTCTGCTTTCCTGTATTACTGCTAATCATGAGTAAGAACCATGATGTTTATCAAATGAGTTATGGCCATACTTGTCAATCTACTGCCATGCTTTGAGTTCTAAGTCCCAACATAGGCATGCATGTCATTGTTGTTGATATCAATGGTACATATGCAACTTTTCTACATTCTTGGATTGCAGAGCTGAATACAACCCAAAAAATGATTTGTTAGATCAAGAATTTATGCTGAAAGGCAAGTGGTACCAGAGGAAAGATTTGGAGGTAAGAGGCCCCTCTCTCTCTCTCTCTGACACACACACACACACACAGAGTTAAAATTAATTAATAGGTTCCAAAGGGTACCTATTAATAAATTGCTGTTCTCTTAAAAAGGGTGGGTCTGATTGGATTCTCTTATCACTACACAGGATGCATTATTCAATATTCCTCATTTTCTTGTTCTTTCTTGGTCCTGTGAATATATATACACATGAGGTCATGTTTTTTCGTGACTCCGACACAGTAGCAAGCTGACATGAATATACAGTTCTTAAGTAGAATTACTTACTGGAAGCAGATATTTCCACACCCTATATGACTAACTTATACCTTTTCCAAAGCCCTTCGTTTCAGCATAAGAGTTTACATTTGACGAGGGCAAAACTTTCGGTCTGTGATCCTTTCACTTGTTTTACCTCAATCTCCAATCTTTGATTCTCAGTTAGCTGCTTTTGAACCTATCTGTGTCTCATTGTACACTTTAAGGAAGGATAATTTTGTCCAAATATGTATATTTGAAAAAAGAACATTATCCTTGGACAGCTCAGAGAATAAATGGTGACACTTAATCCTACATGAAGGAAGTATTTTGTTCTATTGTTTGGGATTATCCTTATTGGAAGTCATCCTTAAAAATGAGTGCTTTTTTCATCCTGCAGGTTGTAAATAGTCGAGGAGATATTCTCCAATGTAGCCATTACATGCCTATTGTCTGTCCTGAAGGAAAGCCGCTGCCCTGTGTGATCTATTGCCATGGAAATAGGTTAGTAATTTTGATCAGTGGAAAACACCTGTGGTGGAATCTGTGAAGTTCTTTTACTTACCTGACAACTTGGATGTGGGTGGGCCAAACTGGTGCCTATTGATATTGTTATCATTTCACTAACTGGGTAGATCTGGTTCACTTAAATGGGACAGATTGAACTGAACTCTAAGATGCCCCTCTAATGTGGATATGCCCACATTAATTCTCCGCTTCCCCATTCCCCTTACGTCTGCCCTGCTTTCTATTTGGGTTTTTTTAAAAGCCGTATTCTTGTTTGAATAGAATCTGCTTACTTATATTCTTTGTGGCTGTGCATGTATTTTCTATAAAATTCAAGTTATTTGTTAAAACTTGTGCTCAATAAATTTATTTAAGAAGTTTGATAAGGGTAGGGTTGTGAAAAAGCATAATCGCCAATAAATTGTTTTGGAGTTTCTCTGGTTGCTTGTATTGTCCATGGATTATAAAAGCATTTAAGTAAAAATAAATAATTGATAGATTCATTTTGTGCTTTGAAGCCTTTTGGTGGCCCATTAAGTTCCAAAATTGGGAATGAGAATTCACCTGAGAAGAACCAGCAAATTTGGATACCGGTTGTCATCAAACTTACTTAGATCAGAATAACTAAGAGTTCAATGTGGTTTCTTTTTATTGATGAACGTCAAAATCATACTTAATTTTAATACCAACTTAACCTGGGTAACCACAATTTACCTCAAATAGCAGAATATGATCACATACCATGAAAAAGTGTTCGTATTAAGAACTAATATAACATGTGAATCAGCTGGTGAAAAATTGAGTATCTTTAAATTTTGATTGGTTATGTTTCAAGTGTAATTTGAGAAACACCACTTCAAAGACTCATATTTCTGTGTTTCCAATCAGGGTACTAGAAATGAATGTATATTTTCAGTGGCATGACTCTTTAATATGTTCACTGTATTGACCCACCAACATATGCTTGAATCAACATGTTTAATATTTTAAATGGCTATCCGCAGAAACTATGGTAGTCAATAATGAATTTAATATCATGAATCTATCTATCGGCTTAAATTGCGGTCTGATTTCTAAGTAGCCATTGCAAAATAAAATGTCAAATCCTAGCTTTGGTGAGAGAATATTATTTGAAAAATGACCCCACCTGTTTTTTTTATTTTTTAATGGAAGGGAAGTAGTTTTCTTTGAATTATGCAGAACTTTTAGGTGTATAAAATTTTAGATTTTTCTTTGTCATCTACTGTTGATTACTAGTTGGCTCTTTATCTTGATTTCTTGTCAGTGGTTGCCGAACGGATGCTAGTGAAGCTGCTATTATATTGTTGCCATCAAATATAACTGTTTTCACTCTTGATTTCTCTGGTTCGGGGCTATCTGGAGGAGAGCATGTCACCCTGGGCTGGAATGAAGTAAGTGGCTTACTAACTCATATCACGTCTCATATTGACCTCATTAAAGTGCCTATTGATTGGTCATCTCAAAGAAATCTTTTAGACTGGAAATAACATAAACCTTAAGCAAAATGTATGATAACAAGGAGAGTGTACAAGACATACAGAGATATAGAGTGATTTTTTGGAGGCCTGCAGTAGAAAACTTGACTGTGGACTTGGCGTGTGAAGTGTGTTCCAGTAAGCTACTAAACATATACGAAAAGAATAAAAAGAATATGGGATAAGGGAAACACACTGAAGCTCCACCGTTTAGTTGTTGTGCCATGTGATGCTGGTATAACATATTGGACGTAGATGTGTTGCATCCCCTTTTCAGCTTCATCACAAATTTAATTCCCTAATTAAATCTAAAGATCAGCAAAATGAAATAAAGAAGTTAGGAAATTTTGACATGTGAAGATCGCTGAAGTCGCTTTGGGTTGTAATTGAATAGATCTTATTTATTCTCTCTTTGTTCTGTGTTTGCCAGATTGCTAGCATTTGCTATGTTATGTACCTCACCAATGTGTTAGTAGCTTCATCTTAATTGCTTCAGATGCTATAGTTGTCTTTTACTGATGAAATGTGGTGTTGATTTTGCAGAAGGATGATCTAAAAGCTGTGGTTGATTATCTACGGGCAGATGGGAATGTTTCTTTGATTGGTTTGTGGGGCCGCTCTATGGGTGCTGTTACTAGGTTAGTGGGTTTCTTTCTTCTTTTCTTGCTTAAATATGTTGCAATAATAAGTGTCATTTAGATGTAATAAGTCGATTCCAATCTTCATAATTCTACTATTGGAAGTTGTTCAATTATAACTGAACTCTGGAGAATTATATTTATATCAGTTATGAGGATTCAATTGCATGTCTTTGACGCTTTGCCACATTTAGACAGTTTTTGCACATTTCTCTTTCCTTTTTTCTTCTTTTTTCTTTCTTTATTTTTCTTTTCTTTTTTTTTTTTTTGTTTTTGTTTTTGTTTATTTATTTATTTATTAGGGGAAGAGGGGAGGGGGTTGTTGTATCAGTGTAAGCTGCCAATCTCTGTTATGCAACTGAGTCTAATCTCTTCTGGAAGAGCAAGGGGAGGTCTTAAATTATCATGTATGGGTTCGGTTTCATTATAATACACCTGATAATCTGGGATGTGATACTTTTATGTGCAAGGACTGCTTAATCATGTGCTTTCTATGTACTACCTTGGAAAAAATGGGGAAATAAGAAAGCTTGTCATGTTGTCTAGGCACATCTGATTGTGTATTCACATGACATATATATGGTGCGAATATCATGACGACACTTTTACCCAAGTTTTCAGATATCCTGCATCAATGATAGATTGTGTCAAAATAGACTTGACATTCTGCTTTTTTCAGCTTGATGTATGGAGCTGAGGATCCTTCCATCGCAGGAATGGTTCTGGACAGCCCCTTCTCTGATTTGGTTGACCTGATGATGGAACTGGTTGATACTTACAGAGTTCGGCTCCCCAAATTCACAGTAAGCTGACCAGTTTACCTACATAGTTTACTTGCTTCTTATAAAACATCCATGCCAATGTCATGAAGATAGAAGTCATGAGCTCTTCTATTCATTTTTTGACTTCTTTTACCTTTGGCCAGGCTGTTTGTTTAACTTTTTTCCCCTTATTTGTAGGTTAAGTTTGCAATCCAGTATATGCGGAGAGCAATTCAGAAAAAGGCAAAATTTGACATAACGGATCTGAATACGATCAAGGTATCTCCACCTGAACAGTTATCTTAGATTATGAGCGTGCCTTGAGCCAAATATAGCCTATATTTCCCCTTATTTCTCTTAAGTTACAATGTATCTCCCCCTATTGAATAGAGTTTCTTCCTTGACTTCCTCTGACTATTCTTTAAAATTTTAGTTTGTGTTCATTAACTTCAATGAATAGTAATTCCACAGAGTTTCTATAAGATTGTGTTTCCTATCTTAGATTATGAGTGTGACTTGAACCAAATTTAGCCTATGTTTCCCCTTATTTCTCTTAAGTTGCAATGTATCTGCCCCTATTGAATAGAGATTCTTCCTTGACTTCCTCTGACTATTCTTTAAAAATTTAGTTTGTGTTCATTAACTTCAATGAATAGTAATTCCACAGAGTTTCCATAAGATTGTGTTTCTCAAAAATAAAAATCAACCAAGAGTTCAAATCTTGAAATGGAAAAATGGGACATTCAGTGTCAGACAATTTTGGTGACTATTTCTGTGGTAAACTAACCAAAGGACATTTACTATATCATTGAAGCTATAAGAGTAATTATTGTTAGTATAGCTTCTAAATTGCTTTTGTTGAGCACTCAAAAATCTTTTTTGCAGGTCATACCTTGAACTACATATTTGTTGTTTGAATGTTTGAAATAGCTTGTTATTCATGTATTCTGTTCGTAACAGTAGTTCCATAATTATCTTCAGGTTGCAAAATCTTGCTTCGTTCCAGTTCTTTTTGGCCATGCCATTGATGACGATTTCATACAACCCCATCACTCCGATCGTATATTTGATGCTTATGTGGTAACTGTTTTCACTTTTTAATATTTTCCAATTTGTTTATGATTTGATTCGGGGTAATATTTCTTTTAATGTGCTTCTCTACCGTTATACCTTCCTTTCCATAATTGTTTGGAAATTTCACTTGTTCCATTCATTTTGTGTTTCACCAACATAGTTATTTGGTCTAAATGCTCATGTATAGTTAGTTGGTCTAAATGTTCATGTATATTTTTGCCCCTATGAAAATTTTATACCATAAAAAATTAGACTGAGTTTTCTATGTTAGATCAGCTATATGGAAATAAGTTTTGACAAATCCACTTTCTTATATCTTTTCCCTGAAATTTGGATTAACTTGTGAAAGCAGATCCCTCAAATGTTTTCCCCTCTTCAAATGTGGAAATCAATTGGCATTAATTGGAACCTAGGTACAAAACTTAAAACACTTCTTCACTCGACCTTTTCATGGTCCAGCTAGTGAATAATCTTTTCTTATATACTACCTGATCTGAACAAAAAGTCCAATTTTTCACCCCTTTATTTTACGTATGTCCTCTCTCACTGTCTTTAATTTTGATTAAATCCGCTTGAATGCTGTCAAATTCTGAGGAAATTCTTTTTTATCCCGGTATTTAATAATTGTAACTGGCTAGTTTGTTTACATATGTCTTCATGCTGGGTGGTGACTATATGGTTTAGTAAACATGAAAGAGAATCCATTAACTAGTAAGATTTCTGCTGACCACCATTATCCAAGACTAATTAAGTCTCAGTTGTAGTAAGAGAAAATTCAATTAAATAACAACATATCGGCAGTATTATTACAGGGAAATGAAAAATAGGCTGTGCAGCGTGTGTAATGAGTAATTGCTATGTTGCATCAGTTCTTCCACATTCTTTCTCTACTTCTTGCATATTGACCCATATATTTGTTGATGTCTGATTCTGCAGGGGGACAAGAATATAATCAAATTTGAGGGCGATCACAACTCTCCCCGCCCTCAATTTTATTTTGATTCTATAAGTATTTTTTTCAACAATGTATTACAACCTCCAGAGGATGAAGTAGGGAGTACATATTTTGACTTGACTAATGACTATTTTTCCAAGGTAAATTGCTTTGTTTTATCGTGTTGACTGTGGTACTGGTTAGATCTCTGGCTTCCGTACAACTTATGTAATCGATTGTACAACCTCCAGGGTAGTTGGAGTACCGTCCATGATGTGGAGTATTCGGATGAATTATTGGGTTCACCTGCTGGTGTGTGATTTTTGTGTTGCTCGTGTTTGTGTTCTTTTCAACTTTGATTGTACTCTTTTCTGAAGAGCTGCTTTGCTTATCTTTGGTCAAATTCAGGTCGAGCAACTAGTAGCACTGAGGATGCTATCAAGCTACTTCGCTCCAAAAGACCTATGAGTATGATAGTGGTAAGATATAAGATTCTTTATCATGATAATCCAAATGTTGACTGAGATAATGATATCTGTGCCATGATGGGTCCAGAAAGATGATCATTTTAATATTGTATGGTTAGATATGGAGCCTGACAGTCTTTTTTATACATGAAACTTGGAATAATTTTCTGCTACGTCAGAGTTCTACTGAAAAAGTTTGCATTAACAGTTCTTTGTGTTTTCCTCTCATTTCTAGAGTCTATACAAGTAGCTTATTATGTGGTTATTTGTTCACCAATTAAAAATCAATTCAATTTTGTCTAATAGTGATGACTGATTGCTGTGTTCTTATTATTCAGGTTCCTGCGGAAATTTCATCCAAAGATAAACAACCTGATGCCCAGGTACCTTCCACTAATTTTAGCATGAAATTTTCGGTGCACTGCATTTCCCTTTGTATTGGCAAATTTTCCATTGTTTAAATGTTTAACTTTGGTGAGAAGAATTTTATATGCTTTTCATGCAGCTGTTGCAATCATTCTTTGCCTGCGTTTTGTTCCTATCTTTTAGCATGTATACTGAAGGAAGTGTGAAATTTGGCCTGACTTATATGTAGATTTAAAATTTACATAGAGATACTGGTTTTATAAGCTCGTATGCTTTTCGCTCCTAGGCTCTTAAAATATCTAAATTAAATAGGAAATGTGGACAGGCTAATAACAATAATTTTAAGTGTCACTTCAAACAATTATAACAATAAATAATAAAATTATTTAAGTCAACTGGGAAACATATTCACAGTACTTGAACAGATATAATAATCCTTCCATGAAGAAACATGCCTTGACTTTTACCCCCGTCTTTTGTGGATTTGATTTGTTTCTACATAGTGGTGTCTAGTAAATTATGCATATAATCCTGAGGAACTTCTCTCTTTTAATTTTTTTATGCAAAGATGCAGTTCTGGAGTGTCACTGACAATCAAAGTATTTGTACTCTGCAGGTGGAGAGTAGGGGTTCTGATTCTCACGCATCATCTTCTAATATGATCAGCTTTGAACTCTCCAGTGCCAGTCCTCATGGTTCTCATGTGCCTGCTTCAATAGATGATGATGAATATGTGGAGTACCCACTTGATACTTTGGCAGATTTCCCGAGCAATGTGGAAGAAGAAGAAAGGGCAAGTATCGGTATCCCTTTTATATATGTTTACTTATGGGATGAATTTCCCTGTCGAGAGAAATGTTATTTGCTGACATTGTAGCTGCTAAAATTTTCAGATGCTCATGGAAGCTGTGCTTGAGTCACTAAAGGAGCTGGATATGAGACACCCTCGAGTTGAGGAACCATCATCCAATGGCGGCAGTGACCTTGAACCAAAACCAGCACCAAAGAATGGACAAGAAGATTCTTTTTCTACTCAAAGCAACTCCTTAAAAACCGAGTTAGTTTCCAATTCAGCAGCCGATGAGCACAAACTGGCATCCCAAATGCTACTTCTGAATCCAAACAAAGTATTCAAACGTAGTCCATCTCCTGAAGTAGAAACTCAGGGAACTTGTCTTCCTAGTGACCCGTCAACCTGTAACCACAATGTACCTGATGCTGACATAAACAATCATTCAAAGGAGCCCTTAATTGTAGAAAAGAACCTGACAGGCAATGACACTGCTCCACCTCATATGGGAGAAGAAACAAGTGCGGCGACATCTCATAGTGATGCACCATCAGGCAATCAGAGTTCATCTGAAGTTGACATGGCTGATCGTACCAAGGTCACTGTAAAAGTTGTGAAAAATCCAACAAATAATATCATGGATGGTCTATTACGTCGTTGGGATCTCAACTTCTTCAGGAACAGATGACTATTCTATTGCATGATGAAAGAATGCATATGTTGGAAAGTGTATAATTTTGTGGCAGATGACATTGGTAGATAGTGTTTGTGAAATAGTTGGCAGTGGAGGAACATGAAGATACAAAGACAGAAAAATTGCAGAGAATGCTTTCTCTTACTGATGGGATACGGGGATTATTGGAGGGTGTCATTTGTTGTAACTACTGATCAAATATTCTTTTCCAGGTTATGTACAGGTGCTGCAGATAATGTTTTCAGTCATATTTGGCCTTCCTTAGACTTTAGTGATTGATGCTCTCTTTATTTATGGACATTTCGGTTGCTAGAACAAGAGCTAATGACTTGACTGCACATGCACTGGGTGTTTGAACATCAACGGTGGTGAGAAAGTTAATGACATTGAATAAAATAATGATAATGTGGCATGATTTACACCATTTGGTGGTGAATGAACATTTAGTGTAGGCAAGTATTTTTTCATTCTATAAATGATGAAAATTTAATGCACCAAAAATTCAGTTTGGCTTAGAAAATGGGGAAAAATCAGTTAAAAAACACTGCATACACTGCAGAAACTAATTTTGGACATAACGTTCAGCGCTTGTCCAGTCTGCGTCCACATGCATACATAATAGACCATTGCTATGCACGGTCAAGTTGCACTTTCATGGTATATATTTTGTTATATATAGGTCAATACATTAGGGTGTCACTTAATTCAGATTGGGTGTCAAAACATGCTAGCCACATACCTGCATTCCTGGTCAAATAATTTTTCTATCAAATAAAAAACTCAAATTTCGTGGATCTGTTCGTGTTTCAGTTTTATCAACAAACTTAAACAAAATTTGAGGATAAAATATGATCCAAATCCACCCACATAAACCAAAGTACAAATATTACAATAAGATCAGCCGGTGCTGCATCCATAAGAGGCCAGATACATAGATAGGCGCAGTCCACGACTCAACCGGTCAATGTACACAAGCATTTTCATCTAGATTCAACCTTCCATCATATGTCTGCTTTTTAAACATGTAAAATGAAATAACTAATAGAGAGCTTTCTCATGGATATTGGCATATTTACAATCATAAAGGGCATTATATCAGCAGATTTGAAGCTTATTGTTTGATTGTGTATCAGTTAGTATTTTTGGTTTATGCACATTGATTCTTTAACATTGCTCATGTAACTTGCATAAATTTCTTCTAATAGAGCTCGAGTTGCCTGTAAACAGAAGAAGAGAGAGAACTACAGAAGTCATTTGGTTTATCTGTAGATTTTCTTTGGTCTTTTGAACCCAGAGACCCATAACTTTGTAGGAATATGTAAATCAACCTCTTTATTACATTGAAAGGTCTCTTCTCGTGTCAATGTTCACAGGAGAAATGCCAATAATTTCACATGAAAGGAAGTATAAGCATGACCCACGAGTTATTTTGAGACACAGTGGTGCAACAGTAATATCAATCGAAGTGCAAAATTTTATATTTAGCAGCTTAATAAAAAGAGAGTGATCTTTAGTTAAATGTAGAGCAACTGCAAGATGGAGATGGATCCATACACATGCCAACCTTCAGACAAACAACTGGGTAAAATGCATTTTGCGCACTCAAAAGTACCCTTTTTGGCACTTTCCATCCTTAAAAATAAAAACCATCACATTGCACCCTCAAATCATAACCTCATTGGTAAGTTGCACCCCAGGCCACTTTCTGGCAAAAAATGCAATGCTGCTACAGTAGACCAAGGGCAGATAGCAGCTACGGGGGTTTCGTGGTGAAAAGTGGCCTGGGGTGCAACTCACAAATGATGCCATAATTTGAGGCTGCAATGTGTTGGTTTTCACTAAGTGCCAAAAAGGATGCTTTTGAGGGTGCAAAATGCATTTTACTTGATAAACAACAATCGGAACAATGAATCTATTGATGGGCAGTTTGGCCTAGAAAACACTATAGCATTGCACAAATGGCACAGAGTGAAATTTGCTAATAACAAATGTTGGACAAACAAAATTAGCTTCAAAACTATCTCCAAAAAAGCTTTAACAAGTACTATACTGACCTAATCTCCAAAAAAATTGAGGGGGTTATCTAAATGACTGCTCTCCTTTGCTGCACTTTAGCCTTCTCGGCATCAATGATGGACTCCACCAGCTTCACCGAGCTCTCCAACTCACCTTCCTTATTCACAACCACATAATCAAACTCCTTGAAATGCCTCAGCTCTTCCCTAGCTGACGCAACCCTCATTAACAAAGCCTCAGCCGTCTCGGTCTTCCTATTGATCAATCTCTTTACCAAAGCCTCCTCACTCTCAGCTACCAAAAACATGAATACCGCACTATTTCTCAAGATCCTTTTCAATGCCGCAGCACCCTGTATATCCACTCTCAACACAATGTCACAACCTTTCGCCATGTAGTCCCTAATCTGCTGCTTTGGAACCCCCTTATAATCGCCATACACCAACGCATACTCCAAGAGCTCATTTTTCTCAATCATTGTCAAAAACTTCTCTTTACTCAGAAAGAAGTAGTCTTTTCCATCAACTTCTCCAGGCCTTTTCGCCCGGCTAGTTGCAGTAACCACAAAATGCAAATCTTCTCTAACTTCCCTCAATCTTTTGATGACAGCATCTTTTCCAACACCACTGGGACCACTAATCACGATAATCAGAGGGTCAGGGTTTGGGACTATGGGTTGAGAGCTAAATATGGTGCCCAAAGAGGCTTCGAGGGCCCGAAAGACTTCGGCCCGGCCCGCAGTTTCCGGGTGTGGAATGGGGACAACTGGGGTTCTCCTGGGGTCATCCATTGTTGAATTTGTGGTGTAGACTGAAACAAAGCTATGTGAATTCACAGAGGTGGTTCTCTGAAACCCTAATCCTAGGGTTCTGATATTCGACGAAAGTATTGGATAAGAGTTCGAATAGGCAAGAATGTTTGTGAATATTGAGGAAGGCAAAAAGGGGTTCGGGTAGGATTTTGATACAGAGAAGCAGAGCCTTCGGAATAGCATCGAATGTACTGGAACGACCTTTCAACTTCAACATAATTTGGAAAAGCGAATGCGAAATTTGATTGGGGATGTCATAACAAGAAAAAGATATCTGATTGTTCTAGTTTCATATTCCATCCTATCAAAATAATGGGTATAGTTAGACTTACAAGCTCATTTACAATATACTTAGATTTTTTTTTTTTTTTTATTTTGCTCTTTCTTTCCTCTCGGTTTAAACATGGGACCTAAGGATTTTATGGGCCAAGAGTTGTTGGGCTCTTCTGTTTCTCATGCGAGCAGAATCACTGGTGGAAAAATTGGGTTTAGCGGGTGCTTAAATTTCTTCTTTTGGTCATCTTTTCTGGAAAGAATGTAAGAGATCATTTTTGCAAGCATGACTTTCCAACAAATGAAAGCAGCAGCAGGTCAATACAGAAAAACCTAAAGATTTAAGATAAAGAAAGGTGCCTGTGTTCTACAGGAGTTCATAGATTTGCGTAGATTAGCAAATGATAATTATTAAATTACACAAAGATACAGGTGTAATGAAACAATATCAGTTGTCGGTCATGAGGTCATGGCAATGAGGTACAATCAATCAAATGTTGTTAAGATTACTACCCTTCGTCGGCTTCAACTCCTACTTCTGCATCTTCGACTTCAGACTGGATCACTGAACATCATCAATCATGGATAGACTTGGAACAGGTTACTTTAACTGTACAATCATGGCTAAGTCACCAGTATGACTTGAACCATTGATCTGAACTGTACAACACCTGCTGAATCCATCAATCATATGAAGTTAACTTTGTCATCGCTTGTTGATTCTTTTAGCAAAACTATCCAAAGACGGATTGCTGAAATCTGTCAAACATATTGAACTTACAACTGACCAACTAATTTTGGAAGGGGTCCACCATGTGCCAAGTATCAAGTTGTGTGTTTAACTCCGCAACTTGAATCTGTTCCAGTCGGCCATTATCATATCGTGGAGTTAATACCAGTGGCTTCCAGGTCCACCTTGAGCAGCAGCAACTTTCCTTGCCATGTATAGATCAGGTTTGGGCTGCAGCCCGTTGGATCCTTCACTGACACCTTCCCCCCCTTCAGGCTTGCAGCCTGGGTGCTTCCTTGGGTAAGAAGAGCTAGGAACAATATACTGAGCAGGCATACTAGGATTCCTTATCGTTTTTCGCTGTTCAGTTGCCTCTATTGAAGCTGCTGCTGCTCCACAATTGTTGTAACGCAACACAGGACCAATGATCTTCCCTGGCCTTGCAGCTCCCCTAGCTGAGACAGCACCATTGTTATCAGTAATGGACCAAAAACCCCTGACGAGCATCAGCGGCCAAGAAAAAGCCAAATAATGTGCTGGAAACTTTGACATTTAAATCAAACCAGAAAACACAATTTCTCTGAAAATCACTATTTTCAACCAAAACAGGGATGTTGTGAACAAGTTAACAACGATTGGGCAGTGTATACACTTATTTAATCTCTTCAATGATAACGACTTCCAGAATTCTTCAGAAAACAAGTGGTGTGAAGTGAGCGGGTGGATGCTTATATGTTCATTAGAAAATGCTTTTATTGACATCTTCTACCCTCTACTCTGAGTAAATTGCTGTTTCATAAACAAATATTCCAAACAGGGATGTCGGGAACAAATTCACAGCAATCAGGACTTTATGCACTTTTTTAAAGTTCTTCACCATTAATGAATTGCAAAATTTTCAGAAATAAGTATCGTAGAATAGGAATGCGGCTGCTTCAAATGTTTGCTATAAACTGCACCAAATGCCATCATCTTTCATCGATTAATGATAAAACTTAACTTCTCATAAGTTTTGCAGGAGTTATCAATAATACCTCCTTGCCTATAGGTTCTATATCCATTTAGCTTATGACCACATTTACTACTTCTGGAATGTCGCAAATAGCAGGCATGAAAAATCACCTGCCACCAAAGTAAAATCATACAAGAAAGCTAACAAAAGACAGAGACTGTATTTGCAAAACTGAATGAAAGAATCCACATTTCCTATAACAAATTCAATAACTTGCATTTGGTCAGTGTTTTGAATAGAAACATAAAGATTGGATATGCGAACTTTTATTGACCTGGAGGCCTGAATTTCGCCTTAGTACATGTTCAGAGAATATATTTTAGTAAGAGATCTTCCACCTAGCACAAAATACAGAGGTCCAAAGGGGCTGGACATAAAATCAGTAACAAGTAAATTCAATTTTAAATGTCATACCTTGCATATTTTGAGGAACTTGGACAGGTAACCGTGTCATGGGAAGCATGGAAGACCGATCCACTTGTGGCTTCTCAACTTGTTTAATGGAGCACTTAGAAAGATCATTGGCAACATCAGCCGAACTCCGGTTTGAGTTATCAGAATATACTACACATGGCCTGTACCCAAACAACTTTTAGTGGCCGCAATGATTCAAAAATGTCAGACAGGCAATTCCACTATTCATGCAACTATAATATGAGATGAAGCATAACAACCAAATAGTAACACGAATGAAGTTCACCTGGGCAAAGATGATGAATGTTGTCTCTCTAGTGGAGCAGCAGCTCCATTTCTGTAATGCTCCTCAAGAAACGCAAATTGCTTCTTAAATTTGTCAACAGCACTGTAAAGGATGATGATATTAAAAATCCGACCATAAGATTTGTTGCTCTAGAACTCACGTCTAAAGATGTGAGAAACTAGTACCACTCCAACAATCAAAAAAATCACATGACAGAGACAAGCACAATATAACAGCACAAAAGTTCTTAAAAGTTCTTCAATATGATCATAGTTAACCAAAATCATCCGAGAAGGGGTAAAACAGGTATTAAAAAAAAACAACACAACTTCAGAACTATCTAATATTTTGATTTAGAAGGAATTCTGGATGGCTCATATAATTGCATTAATTACAGAACAGAAAAACAAAATATGAACGAACTTAGTTGATGCAAAAACAATTATACCCAGTTACGTCAGCTTGAAATTGGTATGGTTTACTTTACAGCTTGTCACAATCAGTATGAGAAACAACTGAAAACAATACAACTTGATGTACATGTCTTAGTTGTAACTAGTCCCAGATAAGACTAAAGCGTAAGGAGAAAAATGCAGATGATATGCTAGTATTACCAATTAGAGCCTATGGTGGGGCAAAACTACAGTTTATGGTAAAATTTGAGCAAATCCGTTAACATATAAAAGTAAAATAAAAATGAAAGAACCTTTGTGACTGAAAACATCCAGATTTCCAGTTATTGTGATAAAATTCTTCAGGTCCTATTCCAAAATGACGGAATGATAACAGGAAGGAGAATACAAAGTCATCGAAATAAGACCGTGACAAGAAATCAACCAAGTGTATCCAAATGCTTTTCAACACATAAATTTGATGATGATGATAGTTACAAATAGGGGCAAGCAATAGCTCTAAGCACTGAACAAGGAGAGCATTTTAGATGCAAAGAGAAGGATATCCAATAAGTATATAAAAATATGAAATTTCAGGGACAATACCTTGGATACATGAAACTTGTAGGTTCAGCTCCCTCTAAGTATTCTTTCAACATCTTTGGGTGATATTCAAGAATCTCTCGATATATCAACTCTCTAACATCCTCCTTTGTAATCCTTCTCCTTTCAAATTCAAATTCCATTTTAGTAACTGGTTGTGCAGAAGGTTCTCTCTCAACTCTAGCCAAGTTCCGGAAGTATGGATCTGCAAGAGCCTGATAGTTCGCAACAATATTATTTCACAAATTTGATTAGAAGGGGTGCTCTGATCTTTAAAAATTAGGAAAAAAGAAAAAGAATATATAACCTCTTCTGCAGAAGGTCTATCCTTAGGATCAAAAGCAAGCATTCTTTCTAACAAGCGAAGAGCAAAGGGGTCAGCATTTGGAAATTTTTGGGACAAAGGAATCGCCTTCTTCTTTCTCATGCTGCTTAAGTATCTCCGAGCCTTTTCATTTCTTATCTGTCGCATGATATGGTTGAAAATAATAAGCTAACTAGAATTAGAAATTTGGAATTGTTTAGCCAAAAAAACATTCAAAACATGACACACCCTTGCAATGGTTTCAGGAGGTGGAGTACCCAACAGATCAGTCATCAGGTCTAATTGATGAACCACATTTTTTCCGGGGAATAGAGGTTTTCCAGTCAAAAGTTCCGCAAATATGCAGCCAATACTCCAAATGTCAATCGCAGGTGTATACTGCAAAAGAGAGCACAGGAAAATAAATGTTAGAATTATAACAATTTCCATCACAAAGGATTATGGAGTTTGCATTTATAAAAAAATCGCAACACAAATAATAAAGCAGCAGAGTTTCTACCTTAGAGAAAAAAGACCCACACAATTCAGGAGCTCTGTACCACCTTGTTGCAACATAATCCTACAAGAAAATCAAAGATAAGAAATTTATTCCTTGTTCCAAGTACAAATGCAAATGACAGCAGACTTAATCAGTCAATAGAGAAAATGAAACAGCACATGAGAAAATAAAGAAGAAAAAAACATACTGTCCAAAATATTGCTGTAGGAGTATCATTGAAGGCCACTCTTGCAAGGCCAAAATCACAAACTTTTAGTTTGCAGTCAGCATTTGCCAGGATATTTTTTGGCTTCAAATCTCGATGAAACACATTAGCTGCATTAAGGAACAGGATTTGTTAGAACACACAAAATTATAAAAATATCCCTTCTCAAATTATTTGCAATAAAATTAAAAGTTTGCACATTTTACTTAGAGGAAACAAGGTGGAACAGAGTCAGTCAACAATGAGGGTCATTTCAATTCTATTTGGAGATTATAGTGATTGTATGACCTGTATGTATGTATTTCATGCCTCGAAGAAGCTGATAAAGGAAGAATTGGTAATGTTCTGGAGTCAAGTCATCATTTGCTTTAATGACCTGGTGGAGATCCGATTCCATTAGTTCAAACACTACATATATGTCCTTGAATTCTCTTCTAGATGGAGGCAGCAAAATATGCTTGATTTCCACAATGTCTGGATGACGAAGAAGCCTAAGAAGCTTAATCTCCCGAAGAATTCGTGTGGCATCAGAGACATGTTCAAAGATATCATTTATCTTTTTAATTGCAACCTTTTCTCCAAGATGGGTGTCATACGCAGAGCAGACAACGCCATAGCTACCTTTGCCAATTACTTCCTCGATTCTATATCTACTTCCTTCACCATATTCTGTGAAGAAATCTACATCTGCAGATGCCTGCAATTAAATAAATGCATACCTTATTCATATGTGGACAAGAACAAGAATTAAAAGAAACATGAAATAGTGAACTTAATAGAAAAGGAAACCTTGTCTCAGGCGTCTAAATGGACAAACTTCACCAATAAGTTTTTGAAGATGAAAAAAATTACTTAAAGAAAGAAAACTAACTATTTAGAAAACTCAGTTTGCTACATTACCCATTGGTTAAGCTATTTACTTAATAAAATGAGTTAAACTTTTGACCCCCACCCAAAGATCAAAATTCTCTTTTGTTTTCATTATTACACATTTTTAAAACCTTATGCATCACATTATGCCACCCAGCTTTCCAATACAAACTGCACATTGCTTGATAGATACTCAAGCAGACATTGGGAAAGTGGATTCTAAGATTGAATTCTCAAAATAAACAGAGAGACAACAATCATCTCTATTTTACCTTCTCAAATAAACATTTTCGTTGCAATATAACAACTAGAATATATTCTGCATCACACAGCAATGCGAAATGTAGAAATATAACCTTTCAAGTCATTAGAACCTATGTAAACACTACTTTCTCATCACAAATTCAAAGTACCTATGAGGTTGCAGGAAACAATGATACAAACTAGCCTAAAGAAAAAATAAAAGTACACTTGACTCAAAATTAGACAACTACAACCTAAAAGGTTGAAACTACCAAACAAATCATTCGTTTCTCGGACAAATTGAAACAGGAAAAAGAAGAAAGAGGGAAAGAGAAATTAATCATTTCAACAATGCCACATTACTGCATAACCCATCAGTCCGTGATTTATTCTTGATAAGATTTGCTAATCATTCCACTCCCAACCAACAATGCCACAATCTTTTCATTTTTACTATTTGCAAAATTTTAAAACCACATGCGTTCAATTCCATTTCTCAATGTGAACTGCAAGTCTTTTGATTTTCCATTCAACCAAGCATAGCCCAAGGGGATATCATATGATTGAATTCTCAACCTAGGCACAGAAACAACATCAAGCTGTTCTCTCAACTTTCTAAGATAAACTTATTCACCAGAAACTCACAATTAGCATTGCGGAAGAAACTAAATTATTGATGAGCTTTTACCATGGCAAATGCAACAAAAAGAAGACCAAGAAATCGATGCAACTAAAATATAGCTATAAACAGTGATCTTTACTAAGGGAAAAGGACTACGTTAAAAAAGAATCAAAACTGACAACTAGAAGCTAAAAGGCTAAAACTACCTCAACACACAAAGTCATCCATATTAACTCTCAGCATCTGCCCTATTCTTGAATCCTTTGTGAATTAAAATCTACTCCAAATTTCAGAAGTTCCAAAACAAATCTTTAAATGAAAATTAGTGCTCCATGGGGCCCAGTTTGATAAAGTTACATATATATGGAATCCAAACTAGACAATTCCAACCCACATTCAGAAATTACCACCATCGTGCCAGTCATCAGTATATAAACTCACAGACCAGTTAAATATTATGTTCAAGTTATTGTACAGCTGAAACTGAAAGATTGTACCTTTTTTCTCTGATCAGGCTGCATATTTTATCCAAAAAGCATCTACAAAACGAATCTACACTAAAACTGAGCAAGATTAGATCACAAAGAAACCGCAAAATGTTGACTTCTCAGCAAAAGTCTCAAAATTAATTTTGGATCGGAAAATGAAGAGACTTCAAAACATAAATAAAAGACAAATTTTAAAGAAATCCCAGATGATATTTTCAAGTAAAATCCTCAAATTTGATGAGAAAAGAAAAGGACTGGTTCAGAAAACTTTGAGTATAAAAATGTAATCTTTAATGTGTTAGCAGGGTTAAAGACTTCCCTTTTATGGGAAAAAAAAAAAAAAAGAATTTTGTTTTAAGGGGCGAAAGTGTATATGAGGAATGAGAATATGTAGCTGGAAAATGGAGTTTTCCTAGATCGTTGGCGATGATCTCTAATGTAAGAATATATATATGTGAAAATGGGGAGAGGAAAAGAATTTTGCAAAGTGAATGGCTTTAGAGAGAGAAACTGAGGATCTAAATGTAAACAGTCTTAAATCTTTGAGAGAGAGAGAGAGAGTGTTTGGAGAAGTGGTCTATGTTCTGTTCTGCAACTTTGAGAGAGAGGTTAAAATGAGAATAAATATATATATAAGGGTATTTATTAATTTTGACTTAATTAAATAATTCAGAATATCAATAATCCGTTTCAACGTAATTAAGATTTTATAGAATATTATATATTATGTGTAATTTAAAGCCAAAAATTTTAGACTTGATTGGATTTAATTAATTAGCATAAATAAGGAAGCAAAGCAAAAGATGCACGTTTATGTGCATATCATAATTCATATATATATATATATATATTTGGTAATTAATAAAATTGTTCGATATCTTTCTAAAATGGCAGCCTTTTCCTATCTTAAATGTGAATATTTTTTTCTTAAATGCACAAATAATAAAATATTATAAATATGTTGAGTTCATTTATACATATGTCTATCTCTCTCTTTATATATATATATATATCATAAATGCTGTAGGATAAAATCATATTCTTTCTTTCTATATATATGTACTATATTCGTTTACAATATTTTAAGAATATATATAATAAGAGTCCGGACATATTATTAATTTTTATTTTTTAAAAATTATATTTTAATTTGATTTGATTATTAATTCAATCGAATTTAAAACAAATTTTAATTAAGACGAATACAAATCGAGTTCTAGAATAATTTTTTTTTTACATATTTTTTTTATAATTTTTCATTAATCAAACTAAATTCGAGTCGACTTTTAAATTTTGTCAAACGAAAAAATATATTTAAATTTATTTTATTAAATTAAATAATTAAATTCAAACAAATTTTTAATTATCAATTTCAAATCAAATATAATTTAATTTATATTTTAATCTTATAATATATATATATACACACACACCAACATTTGAATAGCAAAGCATTTATTAAAGCAACATGAGGTCAGTGGCATGTGCATATCACATGGCTTACAGTTGTAGCCTGCTGAATATCACTACAACTATAGTTGGAAGCCATAAATTTTAGGTATGCACAATATGTTGTAGACAACTGTCTACATGGTTGAACAACATTTGGTCCATAAATAACAACTGAAATACCATTGTTAGTGATGCAAATTAACTTCAAAAAGGGTACTTTGCAATTTGCACCTTGCACCCTCCAAATAGGGCCAATTGGCATATTACATCTTTAAATTTTAAAAATAGCATTTTTCACCAAAGGGAATTATAAGAGACTCTTATGTATTCTTGAGTGGAACCGATTGAATAGGTTGGAATTGAAGTTTTCCATATAATGTGGCCTGATTATGAAGATGATCATAGTGCCCATCGTGGCAAAGGTGGAGCTCAACTAGATTGCAGCGTGTGGTAGAGTTCAATGGTAGCATGATAACGCCGTTTGTTCTGTTTAGTGTTTTGTTGTCTTGTAATTTTTATTATTTATACTCAGTCTATGTGTGTTGTAATGATGATATGAGATTAATGGTGGCTAAGAGTTGGAAGAGAGAATAGAAAAAGAGAGAGAGTAAAGAAAAAAAAATATAAAAAAGTGATATTAAAAAAATATTTATTACACCTGACAAATTCCTAAAAAACAGGAAAAATTATTTTTTCGATGACTTTTTTTGGCCGAAAACATCTTGAGGGTGCACAATACCAATGATTAGGTGAATGAATGGTGTAAAGTGTTATTTTTTATAATTCAAGGGTGGAATGTATCAAATTGCCTAATTTTAGGGTGCAAAATGCAAATTACCCCTTCGAGTATTTGATCCAAAAGAAAAAGAAAAAGGACTCTTGGTTTGTATTCCACTATGTTTCTTTTATTTCATTTTCTCATTGCAAGTGGAGATCCTGTTGCAACCATGCAATTTGGGACCACAATTTACTTTAGCACAAATGTTATATTGTACTCCAAAACAAAATTTCTTATAATACTTTTTTTTTCTACTTAAAAAGTAACGATTTAAAAAAAAATTGATCTCCATCACTTTATATTTAAATTTTAGAATATAAAAAATAATATTATCAGCTAGTTTCGAAAAACGAGTATTTTGTGTTAGTGAAAAAATTTGAATCATATCTAATTAAAACTCAACTTGTCGTCGTAGAAAATCAATTTTAATTTAAATGTAAATCAACGTCAATCCATATAAATAATTTAACAAATTATATTACTTCTTTGACCAAATTATTTAGATTCGAGTATGAACTAATGATAACCACATTTGATACCATTTACATGACTTATCATATTGAATAACTTTTCAGAAAAAAAAAAAAAAAAAGAGTGGTCATGTAATTGTTCGAAGTTCAAACTATCACTCTCAAGAATCACTTCATGGCAACCCATGTCCACAAGCCCATCTTTCTTCAACACTTATGAGTGGTGATCATGAATTGAACAATAAATCATATCTTTTTTTTTTCCAAAAAATAAAATAAAAATAAAATAAAAAATATTCTTTGATTTTTTTTTATTGCTAACCAATCATTTGTATCCTCCTGTTTACAACTAGATTCTTTGATCTATGTTTATTTAAATAAATATTTTCCCTAATCATTTATTTTTATTAATTTAGAGAAAATGGGGGGACCCAAAAGAAAATAAAAATGAAGGGCCCCAAGAAAACTCCACCAGACAGCCACCACAAGTTGACCAACACTAGGGACATGATTTTTCATTTGCATGTGCTTGTTGGACACCCTTTTGACATTGAAACTATTTTGTATTTTCTAAGAGTTATTCACTCAAAATAGAATAATTTGGTCTATATTTAGGAATTTTGACATTTCATCGTGTAGTCAGATCAATTTGTTTGAATTTTTATTAGTCTACATTTTAAATTTTATTTGATTAAAGAGTAATTTATTTACAAGGAATTATGATTTTTAATTGAAAAATTCTTATTATCGATATCGAAAGATCGATAAAAAATTAAATTTACATCGATCGTTGATTATAAATTTAATATACATCACATACTCGCATTTTTCACTAAAGAACCCCTTTGGAGTTTTACATATTTAGAATACGTTTCCACTAAGAAATTTAGACTTAAGTGAATGTTCGTTTTAATATTATTCAATACATATCCATTTTTCTAAAATAAAATCATATAGTTATTGTTTGAAAAGTTTTTTCATTTATGCTCGAGCTAGTTGTAAAATGTTGTTGAATAAGTGATTTAGAAAAATAACTATCATCAATATATTTATGTTTGATCTCATTTTTCACTAATATTTTCAAGCACATTTTAGATAGTTTTCGTAAAAACAAAAACATCAACGATATTTTATTTTCTACGTTGCACAATTCATGATTTCCATTCTTCAATTTTATTTTCTACGTTGCACATTTTAGATAGTTTTCGTAGAAACAAAAACATCAACGATATTTTATTTTCTACGTTGCACAATTCATGATTCCCATTCTTCAATTTTTTTTGACAAGGTACAATTTATATATTTACTGTATTACGACGCATCTTTGTAAACTTTCAAAATAAAAATGATTAATTGAATATAGCAAAATCGAGTTTGAACTATAATTTTTCTGCTATAAAGTTGTATTAATTCCAAATAAAGCAAGGAAAAATCAGACAGGCTAATCAAAAGAGTTTCAAATTGCAAGTTCCTTGGAAATATTGATTTTTTACATATTATGCTTTTTTATAGTCAACTTAAAAAAAAACATGATATTATTCATCAAAGAAAGATTTTCACGGCTAAAAACTTTCTATTATCGACGAAAACAAAGCACGAGTTTTTCTTGTTTGATTTTTTTATATTTAAACATCGAATTATTGGCTTTGCAGGTCGCAAAATCTCTAAAGAATAAAAAAAAAACTTTTAGTTACCTCTACAATTTTCGATGAACTTAATATGCCTACTTCAATATTATCGTGCATTACGATGATGAATACAATGTTAACATGCTATGTCTCAGAATCTGCTAAAATAAAATCCAAATGAGAAGTTAATAAAATGATAATAATAAACTTCAACCTTAGACGGAGATAGTGTACTGATTTGATTACGGTTATTTTTCTAATTAAATTAAATAATCGATTTGATAACCTATTTCAACCAATGGGGTGTTTTATTAAGCTGAGAATTTTTATTAGAAAAGGGTTTATATTTAACATTTTGATTGTTTGAAAAGTACAAATAAAAGAAAAACAAAAACCAAATTTTCACTAGATAAATGCATTTTTGATAAGTGATATATATTACAAACTTTTTTAAAATCTCGAACTCTTGAATTTTTCTACTTATATGTCAAATTTTAATTTTTGAAATAAATAATAAAACCATAATTTATTGAAATTACTATAATTGATCATTTTTAATCTATTTTCTTAAAAGTTATAATACAAAATATTAACCTAAACCTAATATGTTAGTATCCAATACTTTTGTTTCCCGTTGTGAGGTCTCACAATAAAACATATCGCTAGCTTCACAAATTATTATTATTTTTTTAATATTGAATAGGCTCATTTACCATGATATATTTTGTCTTTCTTCTTTTGTTTCTATCAACATCTTTTTGATATAATTGACATTGTTTTTCATCTAGCAAGTAAATACTTTCTCTTTGAAATGTGAATTTGTATTTACATAATTCTCAAACTCATATCGCGACTCATAATGAGAAGAAGCCCTTGAGCATGACTTTGTGAAATAACTAATACTATAGTACAATGTTGAGTCCTTTGCTCGTCCAACATCAATATCCAAAATATGAAGAATACAACCACAAAGGAAGAATCGGCTCCAAAATGCACAAGAATATAAGAGAGAATTTCGTAATTATCTTCTACTTGATAAATGTATAGTATTGAACATAAATCGATGGAAGATTAAATCAAACATCTTGAATTTTTGAATTTTTGAGAAATGTCAAATAATTTCGACCCTTTAATTATATAATTTTCTCTTCCTTTTGTCTTCTTATTTATATTCACGTGTTTCCCTTCATTGTCATGCATCCCTCTTTTCCTCTATATTACTTATTACCTCTCATTTTTCATACACCTTAATTGTATTTTTCTCTGCTGTTTAATGTTGATTTTAACATACTATATAGTATGTATATCTAAAACACATTTAGTAAAAGTCGTAAAGAGAAATTTATTGATCGTATGAATCCAATTATTGTATGTTTGCATATGTCCTTGAATCAAACCACATACTTTTATTACTAAAGTTATTAAAAGACAAAAGTGTAAAAAATGAAACATTAAACAAGAAAATGAGCATGTTCTTGTTCTTCCTTATGTCGCCTATGTATGCATATATGATTAAGTACACCATTCAACACACGCATTTCACATATATAGCTTGTGATATGTGCATTCATGTAAGGGGTCTATATATGTTAAGTGTATCATGAAATTGCAACAAAGTTTCAACTAGCCATGCCACACATGTGCATGCATGTGGTTACGCATATACGTGCATATTTAAGATGTTGCGTAATGTTGTAATAAAATTTTCTATTTTGGTGTATCTAAAAAATATATATTAAGTTTATAATAAAATGATCTGATCTATTTCATATATTAATATTTTTCAATTCCGCATCGCTTTGAAACACAATATCAAAATATAAATGTGAAGTGCACGAGAGTCTTTTATAATATGTGTTCAATAATTGATTATCTTAATTATTTCGACATCAATATCTTGATGAGAAAATGTTGAAACTTTGTGCAAATTGACAAGCACAATTGGCGAGGGTTTATATTGTCCCAAAGCAAAGGAGTCCTATTTTCATATTATGACACATCTGTCAAATAATATGAAACTGTGTATTATGATAAAATCATTTAAAATATGCTATTAATCTGAGAAAGAATAAATCTATGTTTTTAACTTGCTCGGGTGTAAGGTTGTCTATTATATGCAAGTTTGATGAAATGATTTGAAATCTAGTATGTTTTTTAATCTCAAAATTATTAACGTTAAAAAGTAAAATACCGAAGTAAATTAATTTGTAAATAATTTTATTTTTCTAATGCTATGTACTGTAAACATTTAACATCTTTCAAATGTAAGACGAATTTTACTAAATAAAACACAAATATTATGTGCAAGTAATATATAAATTTATGTATCTCTGTTGTGCACGAATCACGCACATAATGTTTACATCATTTTTCACTTTCGTGCGTAATTCGTGTAACTTAAATTATGGTGTCAAAGATTATAGAGCTGCTACATCCAAGGCCAACTTGAACTGTGGATTTTGAGTTCATACCAGGCAAGATATTATGAAATATTTAACACAATTAGAGTGTGATCAATTTCAGAACTATACCGTTACATAAAAATTATTGACAACTGTTGGTGTGAGATGGCCTTGCATGAGTCCAACCACAAATTATCCTCGAATTTGAACAAGAAATACAAATGAGATTTTCCTAAACTTTATTTAAATCAACCCCTTATTTTAAAAATCAGATTCGCCGATTTAACTAGTTCAATCGAGAACCAAACTTCTGTTTGGTTCAGTTAAGGATATAAAATTGAAAATTCAATTTGACGGTCAAACCGGCCAAAGCTAGTCAAATCGATTGATCGATTTTTATTTTTTATTTTTAAAAAAGTTTAAATTTGATGTTTTTTATATATATGTGTTATTTGAATTTTATGTTTTGTTAGCTATTTTTTAAGGTAATTTTTTTTTTAATATTTAAAACATATTATATAACAATTAATTTATTATATTATTATTTTATATAATAAAAAAAATATAATTAATTTTAATTAGCAAAACCAATTGATTATCGATTCGATTATGAAAATACTAATTTAAATAACGACAACTCCAATAAAGAAATTTGAGACTACACGTCACATAATAATCATTCATAATTGTTGGTTCCACCACAACAGCGGATATGGCTATCTTCGTAACCTTAAGTCATCGAATCTTCTAAAAATATTCCCCAACTAATAAAACATATTAAGAAATGCAGATGATATTTCACAGTATTTAAACCAAACTCCCTCCCCTCCCCACAATATAAAGCAGTTATAGCAGTGCTCATAATTTTACATAAATAAAGAAACTCAACTGATCAATTAACACTCAACTTTCCTAAATTAATACTCATATAAATCCCTAGATTGTAACAGCAACTCTTCATTCATCTACAAGCAATGAAGTGACCAGAAGAACCAACCTAAGTCACCCTTTACCTCTTACCAAAACAAAAACAAATTACTCATTGAACTTCTTGAAATATTCTTTTTATTTTTGTTTTTTTATTACAAGCTACAAAAACTACTCTCAATAAGCTAAACAATATTTCTCGATATGAATTATATGAGGTACTTAACAAGCCAATCCAACATGTTCTTGTGAGCCTCTTCCGCGCTCTTTACAGCAAGTTCATCTCCATCACCGTACCTTATAGACCACCCATGTGAAACTCCGGGAAATATCTTCACAAAGCTATCAACCTACGGAGGAAAGATCACCATCAGTTTTATGGTATTTAATACTGGGATTGTTAAGGATGTATTAATTCGAGCAACATACATGTGAAACATCGAAAATATCTAATATCGTGTACTAATATGTTAAGAGAAAGCATGTAAGAATGCAAGAAATTGAAATGTATACATAAATATATATAGGTTTGTTACCTCAGGCTTTGCCTTTAAAGCAATTTCAAAATTTTTCAGAAGGTCTGGTGGAGACATATTGTCAATCTCAGCTCCAAGAATTGAGATTGGAACCTTAACTCCTGAGTATTGTTTTATTTGTCAAATTTCAATAACTGAACTAAGTGTATTTTTAATTCTAACAATGGCAACCAAGAAAAAGTGAGTATCTTACCCTGAATATCTTCTACAGAAAGAAATGAAGGATGTAGCAGCACCCCGGCTTGGATATAAGGATACTTTGTCAGTTCCACAACAACCTTGCCTAAAACAAGATTCGGTTTTTACACTTTCAACAAATCAAAATGCTGAATAAAAATAGGAAATTCTTTGAGCAGTTGATTTATATCAGAAATAGATGAAACTGCTTAACTTGAGACCTAAAAATTTATCTCAAAAAAAAAAAAAAACAAACAAAAAACGGTAAAAGACAGACAGACCTCCCCAACAGAAACCTGCAGCTCCAATCTTGGTTATGCCTTTGCTTTTTACAGCTTCAATAACTGGCTTTGCATCTTCAAATCCTTGATCCTACAATAGCAGAATTTTCAGACATGGCTGAGGCATAATTTTTTGAAATATTTCTCCTTTTGGATAGGTCAGAAAATCAGTGAGAACTGCTCAAGTGTCTGAAAAAATTATTTTGAAGGTATTGAGCCTAAATTGCAATATTTTACATGGTTGGATATTTAACAGATGGTTTTCTGAGAATGGCTGACTGATTCAACAAATAGGAAAAATGAAAACTCACAGGTCCATGCCCTTTAATCCAAACAGGGAAAGGTTTCTCAGGATTTCCAGATACATATGGATCTCCATTGAAGAAATCTGGAACCACAGTATAAAATCCAGCAGCAGCAACTTTATCTGCAACCTTTCTTTATGGTTGACAACAGATATATTAGTATCATATGGAGTAAGATTCTATATTAAAATCACAATATATTTTAGTCACAAGTCTAAGAAGGTAAAATCTTTCACTCTAAATCAACAGAAATTTAATTTCCCTCAGGAAGTCATTCTAGGTCTGCCTCCTAAAACGATGCTGATTGCTTCTAACTTATCGAAAGTAATCTGTCTGTCCTGATTGTTCATCTGCTAAGTTAGTCATTTCCTGTTTTCTTGTTTCTCTATCAGGTCATTGGACATAGAATTTACTAGATTAAAGTCTTGATAAATGTAATCATGCTTGCCCATATATTACAAGATGAGCCTCCTTAAGAAGTAAAACTTGTTGGTAGCATGAGCTTAAACATAAATTTCATGGAAAATGGTTACAGATGGACTACAACATCAGCAAAGGCCAGCCTCCAAGAACGTGATACAAGAAAGCCAGGTTTTCTGTAGGAGCCAGGTTTTGAGCAAAACTATGTATACAACACCAAAACATTGGTGTTCCTAATGTTATTCCCACAACAAAAAACGAGCTAAGGATGCAACGTTGACCATGTTGAAGCACCAAGTGAATAGCTATATAAACAACCAGTTTCATGTTCATCGTCAATGATAGTGCAGCATAGAGTCTGATATTTCTGTCCATATCACAAACTCTATTATATCAAAGCTCACTGCTGGTCCTGATATTTAACATTCTGAACAAAAAAGGAACAATCAATGGTGGAGCCCTTCTATGCTGCCCAATTACTGTTATCCCTTTCACCAATGTAATTAGATCAACAGAGACTTGAAATCGATATTTATAGAAAGATCTTAAATCTAAATTAGGTATACAAGGCGATCGACTCAAGTTAGAAAAAATACATATCCAAAAAAGAATTTGTTGGGTCATATAGAGAGTACCTCAAGTTAGGAGCCTCATATCCTGCATGCAGAGGAAAAAGAAATAACAATTTTTCTATAAACAGGAAAATAGAAATGTACATCACCAAGCCTAGATACACATATAAGATGTTCACAGACCAAACTCACAATAAATATAGAATAAACAATAGAAGAAATAAAAGCAATGTCTATAACCCAATCAAAAATGAAGTTGTGACTTCTAAAAGAACAAACTTCATCAAAAAAGAACTCATTATGTGCCTCGAACCTTGACTGGACCAACACCAATAAAACAAAACAAAACCGTCTAGACAAGTAAATGTATGCAAGAAAAAAGTAAATAGTGCAGCATATCTTAGTCAAAATGCAAGTATTTTCGATCAAAATGTAAAAAAAGACGTAAAAAGAGATGGTAGAAACTTTACAATACCACAAGATCACAAAGTTGAAGAGAATTAGAACATACCAAAAATATCTGATAGCAATATGACAGAAATCTTGGAATCAGCAGGGCCACAAACATAGCAATTGAGGCCTCCAAGTTCTTGCACTTGCCCTGCTCCAATGTTTCGGCTTAGAGTTGGAGGATTCTCACAGCACTGATTACTTGACATTTTGATATTTTTCTTGATTCTTCAAAATATGAGGACCAAATATTGGTATTTAACAGGTAAACATCCAGAAATGAGATGTTACCTGATATCAGTTACAAGTTGTTTTAAAGTTTTAATTTTAGGACAGTTTCAACCGGTCTTGTAGGTGTTAGGTATACATCTCACCATACATTTATATATACTCACACACACATACATATAGATATGTGTAAAATATGTAATGAGATGCACACTTGGTGCATATTAGCCGTTGTAACATCTCTTAAACCGTTTCAACCCGCTACTTATTTATGGTGATATTTAATAGTATTAAATATGGTGAAAGTGATTAAGTTGCTCCAAAGTTGTAAAGATTTTTCAGACAGGAATAACTTAGTCAAATGTGAGTAATTTCTAAAAATTCAGTTGAGAAGATATGTAGGATCAGCCTGCAATTTATTGGCTAGAAATGCAAATTCTTACCATGGAATGTGAAAATCTATCAACTTAACGGATCTTCCAGCATTGAGTTAGTGCTACCAGCAACTATAATTTAAGGTGGCAATAAAAAAATAGTTTGAACATTAGTTTTTTCGCAAAATATGAACAAACTCATAATCCAAATACATGTTGCACTCTAGAATCTATGTACCAAGTAGAAGTTGCCTCTTCTTCAACTTCTTATTCTTAAAATTACAAATTTGTATTTCCGACATCCCCTCTTAATTTGTAAATTTTTTTCCTACATCATTCAAGTTTCATGTCTTCACTCTAGCTTCATGGTATTGAAATTTCTTCTACTAACGACTGTTGTCAGCACGCTATTTCTATTTCATCTTTGGCTACTGCTCTTTTTTTTTTTTTTTTTTCTCTTTTTTCTTCAGACTCTATGGTGTGCATCATTTTTACTTTGAGATCTCCATCTCCATACTCGTTGGCAGAGCTATTGCTGCAGAACAACAGAAATTTCATTGTCCATCATGTTCGCATTCTTGGCTGTAGAAGACACATTGCATCTTTTCTCTTCACAAAGTTTTTCTTTCCAATTCCTTAAGTCTTTTAGGATCCTTTTCTCTCTTAAAAGACTCTTCTTGCCTTCACTTCTCTCTTGACGGGTTTTTCTTTTCCCGAACTCAAAGATCTCAATACTTCTTGACTCTTTTACTTTTAAAGAGACTCAAGATCACTCGAGGTTCTTATACCACTTTGTTGGAAAGTGGAAAGTGTGGTCTGTAAAATGCAATTCTTCCACCACATTAACGGATATGATTATACCTGGACTGAGAGTCCTGGGATCTCCTAAGAATAATTCTCAAGCCAGAGAGACATATTAAGAAATGCTTATGAGATTTGACACAGGTCTGGATTAAAACTAGCCCCATATAAAGCAGTTATAGTAGTGCTCATAGTTTTACATGAATATAGAGTCTCAACTGATTGTCATTTACAACTCAAACTTTCTTACCTTAATATCTAGATAAATCCCCACACTCTTACAGAAACCTTTTATTCAATCCTCTTAGCAATCACCACAACAAACTACTCATCAAACTTCTCTCAATAAGCTAAACAAGATTTTTCGATATGATTTATTTAAGATACTTAACAAACCAATCCAACATGTCCTTGTGAGCCTCTTCCGCATTCTTTACAGCTAGTTCATCTTCATCACTGTACCTTACAGACCACCCATGTGAAACTCCAGGAAATATCTTCACAAAGCCATCAACCTACAGAGCAAAAGATCACCCTCAGTTTTACGGTCTTTAACCAGGAGAGACAAATCCTGATATCTAGAAAGTGCGACAACAATTCAAATTCTCAACACTGTGTCAGCTCTACAGCTCATTCCTTCACCGGAAGTATTAAGGATGACTATCTCATGCAATATATATGTGAAACATAATTATATTGTGCACTCATATGTTAAGAGAAACATGTAAGAGAATATTATGTGTGACAGTGGCCCATGAAAGATAGAAGTCGACTTTCAAGAACAAAGAAAGCATTAGTAGATGGATTCAGAATGCAAGAAACTGAAATGTAAATATAAAGATATAGGTTTCTTACCTCAGGCTTTGTGTTTAAAGCAATTTCAAATTGTTTCACAAGCTCTGGTGGAGACATCTGGTCAATCTCAGCTCCAAGAATTGAAATTGGAACCTTAACTCCTGAGAATTGTTTTAGTTGTCAAATTTCAATACTGAACTGCTTGTAAGCAAAGGGTCAAAAGGCGTGCTCCTCATGCACAGATTCAACATTGTAGTATTCGGATGGGCGATATTTCTATTTCTTATTACAGTATAAGGAAACAAAAAAGGACAGGAATACTTTGTGCCAACATAAATCTTACCCTGAATATCGTCCACAGATACAAATGAAGGATGTAGCAGCACCCCGGCTTCGATATAAGCATACTTTGCTAGTTCCACAACAACCTTGGCTGAAACAAAATTTGGTTTACACTTTCAACAAATCATAGCACTGAATAAGACAGGAAGTTCTTCTGAACAGTTGATTCAACTTGTGACCTTAAACTAAGAAAAAACCTCACCTCCCCAACAGAAACCTGCAGCTCCAATCTTGGTTATGCCTTTGCTTTTTACAGCTTCAATAACTGGCTTTGCATCTTCAAATCCTTGATCCTACGAAAACAGAACTAAATTTTTAGAGATAACAGCTAGCAGAAATTCTGAAGCATAAGTGCATTTCTGCAAGCATAACGGCTAAATTTTGCACTTCTTTGAAATATTTCTCTTTTGGAGGGGCGGGCAGAGGGATCTCAAAGCTGATTTAGTAATGTAGAGATATGGCAGATGGGTCAAAATATCAGTGGGGACTAATCCACCGTCTGAAAAATTCTTGTGAAGGCAAGCTATATTTGGATATCAATAATAGTTGAGATAGCTTTCAGGGAATGGCTGACTGACTACAAAAATGAAAAAGATAACTCACAGGTCCATGCCCTCTAATCCAAATAGGGAAAGGTTTCTCAAGATTCTCAGGTACATATGCATCTCCTTGGAAGAAATCTGGAACCACAGTATAAAATCCAGCAGCAGCAACTTTGTCGGCAAGCTTCCTTCATGGTTGAAGATTTATATATTAGTATCATATGGAGTATAAAGATTCTATATTAACATCACAACATAGCTAGTCACAAGTCAACAAAAGCAAATCTTTTAATTTCCATCCTGAAAGCCAAACGGAAGTCATTCTAGGTATGCCTCCTAATAAGATGGTGGTTACTTCTAATGTATAAAAGTATTCCGTCCGTCCTGATTTTCACATGCGAAGTTCCCTTTTCATCATTCTCATCTGGTGCACTCGACATGGAATTTACTACATTAAAGTCTTGGTAAAAGTTATAATGCTTATCCTATCTGACAATATGAGCTCCTTAACAAGCAAAACTTGTTGGTAGGGCTTCATACTCAAGTATGGTAGTACCTTTTCACTCTGAAGAATTAGCATGAAGTAGCCTGATCCTTCCATTTAAATCCAGTGAATTTGTTTATAGCTACAACTGAACAAGATGGACTACCTCTTCAGCAATAGGCCACCATCTAAACATGATATGAGAAAGCCATGATTTTGAAGGTGTTACTAACATAATCCCCACAGTAAAACAAGCTTACGCTGTTTGTTGTTACCAACATATCATTTCATTTCTTAATTACTTTGAGGTCAAGGAACTTGAATGCAACATTGATCATGTCCAACCATCAAGTAAATAGTTAATAAATACTGTACAATGAAACAGTTTGATTTTCGGTCCATAGTTTGGAACCCCATTATATCAAGTTCATTACAGGTCCTAATTTAACATTCTGTCATCACAACGAAACAATCTAATTAGATCAACAGAGACTTGAAACTGATATGCGAATATAGATCTTAAATCTGAATTAGGTAAAGAATAGCATTTTTCAAGTTAAAAAGCTCATATAGCAAAGCCACATCCAAGAAAACATAGGGAGACTTACCTCAAGTTAGGAGCCTCATATCCTGCGTAGATAAAACAAAATGAGCAAAATTAGAATGTCAGAACAGCAACAACATTTTCTCTATAAACATGAAAATGGAAATGTGCATCACCTCGCAAGATACACACAAAATGTGTGTAGAAACACTTCCTTGACACACAACAAGATCATTAGCACATTTAGCTTCTGGGACCTTCCCAATGGCTAAAGTAAATAAGTACGGTGTAGTTGTTGGCAACATTTAGGACTATTTCCTATGATGAAATAATTATGCTCAAGAACATTATATTTAGGTCTCTAATAGATGTATACTTTTCTATGTGGAACAACAGAAAGGTGGTCTCTAAGTGCTGTTGGAAGTTGAAAAAAGCTCCAACAGACAGAGCACCAGTTTAGGACAATACAGCACAATTGAAAGAACTTTATTCACAGCCCAAACTCAAAACCCAATAAAGAAACAATAAAAAGGAATAAAAGCCATTACTGTAACTCAATTAAAATGAAGTAGTGATCTCTAGAAATAGAATCCAAACCAGTAAATAAACCTCATCAGGCAAATGGTATCTACTAAGTAATTCGTTATATGCCTTGAACCTTGACAAGACCATAAAATAAAACAAAAAAATCTAGTCTTGTATGAAAGAAATATGAAATGAAAAAGCAATAATATGCAACAAAATAGTAAACAGTGCTGCATATCTTAGTCAAAGTGCAAGTACTCCATCAAAATGTAACAAAAAGCCATAAATACCCATAATATATCCCAGAAAAAAGATGGTAGAACTTTACCATACCACAAGATCTAATTTGAAAAAAATAAGCACATACCAAAAATATCTGAGATCAAAATGACAGAAATCTTGGAATCAGCAGGGCCAGAAACGTAGCAGTTGAGGCCTCCAAGTTCTTGCAGTTCCCCTGCTCCACTATTCGGGCTTAGAGTTGGAGGGTTCTCACAGCACTGGTTGCTTGACATTGGATCTTTTTTCTTGGAAGTACGAAGACCAAATGTTGGTAGTATTTAACAGATATAGTCCTAGATATATGTCTCAGTGTATGAGTGTATGTGTGGTTGGGAATTTGTAGAGTGGCATAAGCTCAAACGTCAGAGAAGTAGAAAAAATTAAGTTACTTTTGAATCAGTTAAAAGCTGCTTTCAAGATTTAACTTTAGGATAAGTTCAACCTCCACTCGTTTATAAAAAAAGATACATTTTTTTTTTAAATAATGGTGAAATTGATTAAGTTGCTCCAACCTAGTAAACATTTTTTTAGGCTGGAATAACTAGTCAAGTTTGAGTAATTTCAAATGAGAAAGATATGCAAACATCAGCCTCCACTGCATTTAATTGGCAAGAAATGCAAATTCTTACCATTTGTATATGAAAAATTATCAACTTAACTGATCTTCCAGCACTTAGTTAATGCTATCAGCAACTATAATTGAAGGTGGCAACCTGTAAATCTAGCTGAGTGCAAAAGGTTTCAACCTGTGCAATCTCTACATGACCTCATTCTTAGTACACTGCATGAGTTAAGGCCAATTACACAAGAAAGAAGAATTATTCTTATTGTTTAAGCAAATCCAGTTTTGCCAGATTATTTTGCTTTATCTTGAGATTTGAGGTGTTTGGTCAGCATTTCTTGAAAAAATGGGTATAATTTAAAAGGGGTGGGAGTGGGGGAGGTGGGCAGTGAGGGCTGGGAAGTTGGGGTAGGTAGTTTCTTGACTTCTTCCTCTTCTTTATTTCTAGACTTGGGGCAAGATTGATACATCAGTTCTTATTTTAAATAAAAATTTATTGGCTGTATCGACATATACTATGTTAAATGAGGAGAGTCCAATGCTGATATAGTATGATCATTTACCTCTTGAAAAAATTCCACACTTATTGTACCTTTCTCATTCTCTCATTTCTTTCCTCTTCACCATTTGCTCACTTGTTATTTCTCAAATTTATTGTCTTATCTTTGGCTAATTACATTTTCTCATCTATCTTTTTTATTTATTATGAATTCAAATAACTAACTAATAATATTTTATAATTTTAAATAAAATAGAAATAATTCATACCTACTCTATCATGGTTCGATGGAAAAATTTTCTTATTGAGTCTGAAAAATTATCTTAATTTATCGTAGTATTAATGGTCAAAATATCTCAAAATTAGGGTGAAAGTGTAATTTTATTTATCAACTACGGTCGTCTTTAGAAATGGTAATGGGATGAATTTATTCTATTTGAGTGAATTTTTATTATTATAAATAAATTTTTATTTTTAAACTCCCACCATTTATTTTAAATTTATTATATATATATATTTATGTAATATCTTTTTAAAATAAATATATTTAAAATATATATATATATTATTTTATATAAAATATATTTTTTAATATTTTTAAAATAATAAAATAAAATTAATAATCTAATTCATTGAATTCAAAAATAAATCTCAAATTTATCTCAAATTTATCCGTTGTCATCCATTATCATTGTTTCGTTCCCCTCGAAGGAGCCAAAAAAAATTTAGTAACAATAAAAATAACCACAGAACTTTATAGGCCATGCAAAAGGACACGCACGCAAAAACCTAAAAAGAAAATCTTCGGCTTTCTTCGGGGACAAAAAGGAAAAATCTTTTCGAGGGCAATTGGAAAGTTAGAATCAACATCGAAAGCTTGTCGCTTTATTTGCTCAAGGGGTTTTTGTAGGGTTTCACCCTTCTCTATTACCCCGCACAGAAGATATAGATAAGAGACCTTTTATTCTATTTTTTTTTCCAAAGAAAAAAAAGATGGGATCTTTGAGAAATGATGAGACAGAGAGAGGATTGCCTGAACAAAAGGATATTGAGGAAGAAGAAGAAGAGGAAGAACCCATATTAATGGAGCAACCCCAGAAGTTTTGCATGTTTCCTATTGAGTATCCACAGCTTTGGGAGATGTACAAGAAAGCAGAGGCCAGTTTTTGGACTGGTAATGCATATGTTGTGCACATATGTATGCACACACAATTGTTGAAATGTGTGAAGAATGTGCAATTATGTTTGTGGGTTTTGTATGAAATGGGGTACTGTTTCACTTATATGTTGTCAGTTGTTAAAACATTTTTTTTTTTTTTCAGTGTGGCCCTTTTCTTTTTTATTAAATCTGTCTTTATCTTTGTTAACCATGTGTGTTCTGAATTGGTTGTGCAAAATACGCATGCTAAGCATACTGTTGTTGTTATGCTTGAGTGAAAAAGGATTTTCATTCGTGTTTGTGTGTATTTGATGGACTAATTTTTGACACTTGTTTGCAATTCTTGAAATTGGATTGCTATTTTGTTCCAAGATTGAATTTATTAGCCTCATCGTGTTTTTGAATTGCATGTATTATGTAGTCTAATGCATGACCGTGCACATTTACATACAGTCTTATAGGTGCTTACATGTGACCTTCAATTGAGTGGTAGGTATTTATATGTATTTAGTTGATGAAAGTATTTACATAACTCTTCAGTTTTACTATCTTTATACATAGGAGTTGCCCACTTTTTCCTCTATTCTCTTCTGCAGCCAAATGTATGTTTGTGTCCTGCATTTTCTTACTCTAAATTGTGTTTAACATGAATATTGGCTTCAGCCGAGGAGGTTGACCTCTCACAGGATGTGCAGCAGTGGGAAACTTTGTCTCGATCTGAAAAGCACTTCATAAGTCATGTGCTGGCATTCTTTGCTGCATCAGATGGGATTGTTTTGGAAAATTTGGCTGCCAGATTCCTGAATGACGTTCAGATTGCTGAGGTGATGAACGAGTATAGGACTTTTGTATATGTTAAAACATTTTATTACTAAATTGAGATAGACCTATGTTTTTCCTCTGATTATGGAAGCGTTAACAATTAAATTCAAAATGAATGCTTTCTTCATGTAATTCTCATGATTTCTCTTTCATGGCTTTAGTTCACCCTTAATGTTTTTGTGTATTGGATAGAAATTTTGCTTGGATGCTTCTGAGAAGTATTTTATGCTATGATAATTGGTTTTCTTGGCATGAAGCATATTCCAGTTGATATGCAAATTCTCCTGTGTCACGATTGTCCTTATCATGAGATGGATCGACGAATGACCGGATAAACATGATTGTGAATTGGCATAAAAAAGATTAGAATGCAAACTACATCTCCTCTTGTTGTCGGCCCTATTTTTTGCCTATTCATTCTTTCCCCATCATATTTCTTTTCCTTATGTCAGATACAGTTCTTGTGCATAAAGGTTCCTGATTTGTCAGATTAATAGAAGTCCGAGGCTATTTAGAGAAAAGCACAGAAACAACACCAGGTGTTTTAAATTGATTAAGAAGTTAATAAGAGAAGGGAATAGTGTATGTAGCCTTAGAGATAATGATAAAACAAGGTTTATGAGGTTACAGATTTATAAAACTGTGCTGAATATTCATTTTTGTCTTGAACGGGAGCAATTTATGCTGATAGTTTCCACTTTAAGGCTCTTAGTTTAATTTTTCAATCTAAAATAGTGACAAATAATGTAGATCCTCTTCATCTTGGGGTGAATAGGAGGTCTAGCAGTTATAAAAGCATATGTAGGATTTAACAATGTTGAACAATTGAACCTTCTTTAATAACCTCTCTGATTTTAGGATTTAAATAGGCAATGTGAAGATCTTTCAGATCTTTAGAAAATTTGGGCATCTGACACTGTGCAGGCATATGGAGTAGCATTATAATATTGGATATTGAGCTCTGGGTACTGAGAGGATGTTTTGATGTCTATTTATGAGATCCTGCTTTCCCTAGGTGGAACCTGTTGAATATTGTTTTAAGAGAAGGTTTATTGAGCACATGTTTTTCAGTAACATCTAACTCACTGAATAAAGCAAATTCTACTCTATGGTAATTTACTCTGTAGCTGGCTGATATTGATTCTTCTGGTTGTTGATAGGCTCGGGCATTTTATGGATTTCAAACTGCTATGGAAAATATACATTCTGGTACAGATCTTTAAGTGATGCTTATAGTAATTTTGGTATCATTTCATGCTTTAGGAAGCTGATTCTGAACTTCTTTACCATTCTTGATAGAGATGTATAGCTTGCTTTTGGAAACATATATCAAGGACTCAAAGGAGAAGAACAGATTGTTTAATGCAATTGAAAACATTCCTTGTGTTGCACAAAAAGCCAAGTGGGCTTTGAATTGGATGAAGAGGTATTCATTATTTTTTATATGCACTTCTATTAATTATTGTAATGAATAATGACATCTGATGGGAAAGTAGCCTCAGCCAATCTTTTTGTTGCTTCATTATATCTGGAACATTTACGAGAAGTCCATGCTGTCCCTAGACAAATTCTTTGACTTACATCTGATGTTTGTAAATCTTTCAAAGGTATACTTGTGACAAAATCTAAAACTGAACATGCTCTTTCAATGAGTTCCTGAGTCCATTTCCAGAAGTTCTGCTGATACTGAATTTTAAAATACTTTTAGTATAAGTGAAATGGAAAATAAAGCTGCCTTCTGTTTCTGCATTAAGGCATCTGACTTCTGTATTGGCTTTGTTGGTCTTTCTGATCATATGTGTATGCAGAGATGGCAACGGAGCGGGTTTGCCAAAACCCGAGACCCGCCCCTTCAAGGTTTTTAAGGAATCGAGACCCGCCCCACCCGGACCCGTCGGGTCTGGGTTAGATCCATAATTTTTAAAAAATTAAAAAATATTTTTTTAAATAGCACCACTAATTTTTTTTAAAATGTGTTTTTAAAATATAATATTACATAAACACATATATATATATATATTAAAATAAAAAATAAAAAAATAAATTAAACAGGGCGAGTTCGGGGCAGGGCGATTTTGCAAATAAAAAACCAAGACTTGTCCCAGACCTATTTATAACTTCACAAACCCGCCTCAAGCGGGGCGAGTCCGGGTCTAACCCGGACCCTTTGCCATCCCTATGTGTATGGTTTCATCATGTTTGGCATGTAATATTGTGTGATAACCTATATTAATATCAATGTGCAGTTCAAGCTCGTTTGCAGAGAGACTTGTTGCTTTTGCTTGTGTAGAAGGCATTTTCTTCTCTGGGAGGTATATCCAAAAGTTCATATTCAACCCCGATTATATTATAGAAAGGTATTCCTTTGGTGTTTTAAAGTTTTCACTCATAGTGACACAGTTTCCTTTTATTCTCAGCTTCTGTGCCATTTTTTGGCTTAAAAAAAGGGGATTGATGCCTGGCTTGACATTCTCTAATGAGCTTATTTCTAGAGATGAGGGTCTCCACTGTGACTTTGCTTGCCTCCTATACAGGTAATTTCATCCTTCTCACTTCAAATGTTAAGACTGGTGGCTTTGAATCAAGAGGGAGTTAATTTTTCTTTGATTCAATTCTGCAGTTTATTGCGGAAGCAACTACATTGGCAGAGAGTTCATCTTATTGTGCAAGAAGCTGTTGAAATTGAGACCGAATTTGTTTGTGATGCCCTCCCATGTGCACTGATTGGTATGAATTCAACTTTAATGAGCCAGTATATAAAGTTTGTTGCTGATCGACTGCTGGTATCTGCCTCTTCTCTCTCTCTCTCTCTCTCTCTCTTTCTCACAGGCATGCATATGGATTTGTTGGAGAACTGAATGTGTTTATGATTTTCCTTCTCAGGTTGCTTTAGGGTACCAGAGGAAGTATAATGTGGAAAACCCTTTTGATTGGATGGAATTCATATCTTTACAGTAAGTATTAGTCCACACGAGATTAAGATATAATCTTAAGCCACTTCTAAATACAATGAAGGTTAAGATATAATCTTAAGTCACTGCTAAAGACAATGAAGGTATTTTAGCAAGCATGCACTTGTGATGAGTTTATCTCTTGAGTTCTAAAACTTAAACTCTAAAAGCAACTGCTCTATAACTATAGGCTTTCATATCGTGCATTCAGATAAATGTCTCCACAGTTAAGATTTGTTCGAGTGAATTTGATGTTTTATACTGAACTTCTGGTTTTGGACTTCCCCATCAACTACTAAAGCAGTAAAATTGGACCAGGTTCTCATCTTGTATCTTCTAATTGATTATTGTTATGGCACATCAACTATTATTAAGTTTCTACTTCTAATCAGCAATCTATGGTATATGACAATCATTGCTAGGTGAAAGTTTCTGAATTAATTTAGTATAAATTCAGCTACTTTAAACTTCCTTTTATGTTTAGTATTTATTTATTTTTTTCTGAACATGCTGGGGTCAGGGGCTATAAGATATTTATTTACGGGTGCTGTAGACTGATGGCTGAATCAAGATTAACCTCAGTTGGATGTCATATTCATTTTTGGACTCATGAACATGTGTACAGATCTAGCATTTATCGTTGTATCAAATGACATTTTGGTGCCTGAGCCTTTTTGGGGCCCTGATTATCCCAACACTTCTTTTTGCGCTTTATCATTTTAGTTTAAGAGATTGATTATTCTTTAATTGCACAGAGGAAAAGCTAACTTCTTTGAGAGAAGGGTGGGTGATTATCAGAAGGCTTCTGTGATGTCAAGTTTGCAAGATGGTTCCAAGAATTATGAGTTCAAAATGGATGAGGACTTCTAGTTGTCCCTTTTGTTTCTCTTTCTATAGTAGCGACTTGATGCTAAAACAGGGCATCTAAATTGTTGGAAAAATTTGATCGTAGCAAATACAATTTTTCGTTGAATCGTAAGAATTCATATGTTGTCACAGTGATGAATTATAGCCATCCTTAATTTGTTTAGATTTTGACATGCGCTATAGTATGTTTTACACTAACTTGTCTTGGTATAATTGCTCAATCTTCATTTCAGTTGCTCCTCATGCTACCTTCTGTTTGCTTTTCATCCTTGTGACGGCATTGAAACAAGATAAAAACATGGCTTTCATGCCATAATTGCTTGTTTAATGTGTTAATGTGACTGATGTTGGCAGCTTCTCCTTTTATGAACAAATTACTAGTATCACTTGAATGCCTAAATATGTGCTTTGGAGCTTCTATGAAGCATATAGGGCAGATGGGAGTTCCAATTTACAAGGGACAGAGGAAACACACCAGCAGAAAAGGAGAAGTTTGAAATGGAAGGATTGAAATCTGTTCAACTGCAATGTTCTTATCACTCCTCTTGTTTCTAATGGAAAATAATCAAGATACAAATGTATATACTGCATCTTCGCAAGATCTTCTAATGTAAACTTTCTAAATGGTACTTCTGTCTAAGAATGAGGCTTATAATCATTGGAAAGTACCAACACGACCTATAAAATCTACCATTTTTTTTTGACGATTTGTGCTGCTGAATTGTGACAAACTCTTAAAGAGCGACAAATTCAGAAAAACAAATATCGACTAAGCGTGATATAATTTATCATTGAGAATTTCTTTTGTAATTGATATTTTATCTTCGATTTCAATAATTAGTAAATGCCTTTGCTGGGTAGGCTCCAATGATCAATGAGCTGGCTCTGTCTTTGCTGCGTAGGCTCCAATGATCAATGAGCTAATGAGGTTAGGAAGTGCACCACTATTTATTACACTCAATTGGGCATATGCATAAAAATATGATTGGGATAAAAGATTAATGCTTGATTTTTTATATACTTACTGTGAATTAGTGGACTTAGTCTTAAAACGTATGTATTTACAGAATTTCTACAGACTTGTACATTGTGGGTAGATTTATCGTTTTTGGCATCTGACAATTAACATTTTCTTCACTTCAGAAATCTTCAAGAATATAGGGAGTTGCATGTTACAATTTGCAGTGCAAAGGGATTATGCATCAGAAGACATTAGCTAGAAGGGGCAAAATTTATCTTACCCTGCAAAAACATGGAAATGTGATTGTGGCTCTCTAATAAATGGAGTTGAAACTTCAATTTTCGAACCATCTATAGTTTTGAAAATGACATACCTATAGTTTTCAGTTAGCAAGAGCATCATAATCAGTACATATAAAATACTGTTTTCATTATGTAAGAGATGTATGCTTGCTGTTCAAAGGACAAATCTGCAGATATGAGCCAAAACTAGAATCTGTTCCTAATTGAGGAATCCTGCAAAGGGGCTTGGGGGGTGGGGGGTCGCCTTATGCTCGTCATCGTTCTTCGAAAGTGCCATTTGAATACTCATGACCTGCACTTCCAGAACTTCCATTCGTTAAACGGTTTGTGCTGGTGGGATTTGAGTAAGGGGACTGATTGGAAAGAGGGCTCCCTCTTGAGTACCGGTTCTGTGCAGCTGTGGTACTTCTTGTTGACTTGAGACGAGCCTTTCTACCCTTTAGCCAAGTGATTGAAGGGTGAGTCAGCAACACAAGGTATCCAAGAATGCAACTTATATTAGATTCAATCAGATTGGCACACACAACATAACTTAATGATACTAAATTCTATCATGTTGCCACACAATCAACATATTGGTTTCTGTTCATTCGCAGGATAATCTATTACATTATTCTCAAAGCAGATGTCCCTGTAAGTTAGCATGGTTTGCAGTTCATTAAGTTTGGTTTAGCGTCAATTTAAATCGATTTGAAAGACATGAATGCAAAGGAAATCACCTTGCCCATGCACTTCTCCAAGTGAGGAGCAAATCTTCCAGCCATAATAGATCTGCCGCAGTTCATGCAATCAAATATTTCATTTGCAATTGGAGGGTGAGTTTGCCCGAATATATCAACAACATATTTGCCATTGGATTCACCACTATGGCTTGGATCAGATGCCCTTGCTCGTGCTTCAGCAGACAACCTCAACTCCTCTTCCTCTTCATCTAAATTACGGTCAAGTCCAAGCCTTGCAATTCGGTGCGACTCTGATGCGACATCAACTATAATAGAATCAAGAAGTTCGTTGAAAACATCTGATAAGAGCTGCAAATCAAACCCAAAAAGAAAAAGTAAATCTCAATCGAGTTTATCTCAATACAATATAATGTTCACCACACCCTCGAGACATCTACTTAACGTTTATCTAGATCAGACTATGTAGTTAATGAACGAAGGAAGGGGCACAAGATTGTTACAAGGGAAGCACAATAAGAAACTGAGCATCTGTTAAACAAAGTTGGCAAAGTTGAACGGAAAAATTCCATTCAACTGGGCATCAACATAAACTCAATCGGTAAAACATGCAAAACAAGTTCATTATTATCTGTAACAAACTACTTCCACCAAACTACTGTCTTCTACATTGATAAAGGAGTTAACACGAATCAGCTGGTGAACCCCAAAAAGTTGTGTATCAAATGTCTGCTGCTAAATTCCACAAAAATGAAAACCAGGAAACAGAAAAAAAATAACAGCATAATAAAACCTCAAATTCGGTTAAACCACAAGAATGACTGAAGCAATGATACCTCCGAATTAGTATGCACATCATCCTCTGTCGGGATTGACATGAGTAAAACAATATAACCACAATGCTTGTCAAGGCAATGCACTCCTAGAAAGCAATCAACTGAGGCAAAAATTACTTATGAGCTTGTAAGAAAAGCCAAAGGCCAATTCATAAAACTGAGGAACATGTGAGTAAACTCAAAACATATTATAAATCACGAATCTTATTCAATATAAAGCATACTTGCATAACAGCACTTGAAAAGATAACCCCTTTTTCTCTTTTTCCACAGTACTAACTCTAACATCATAAGTATAAAATATTGATCCCTTTATTTCTTCACAATTAAGCCAGCTTTTACAAACTCTAACCATATAAATGGGCATGAAGGTAACTTTAAAAATAGAAACTTGCTGATCCACAAAAATTTAAAAACAGTAAATTACACTGGAAAATCCAAATAATTAAAAAAAAAGAAAAAAGAAAAAAGGAAAGCAGAGAGTCTCATGATCTAAATGTGACAAGAATAATATGAAAAAAATAAATAAATAAATAAAACCTTATGTTCGAGAAATAATCACGCTTGACAAGCAGAAAGGATGGACATGCCCTTGAATTCTAGTACACAAAATAGTTTTACATTCAGAAAAAAATGCAATAGCGGAATAAAAAAAATCGAGTCTTGAAACTCGCTGAAGCGATAAAATTGACTAAGAATCTATAAAATTGGTAATAAAACTGAGAGACCCATCGAGTGTTTTCATCAAGCTGAATTCCCATCAAGCAAAGTATGCAAACGAAAAAGCTCAATAGAATAGAAAAATATGAAAACCCAAGAATAAATATCAAGAAGTACCTGAAGTCGGAGCACTGTGTAGCGTCGATCGGTGAAGAACAGAGAAAATAAACTCGGGATCGCTACTTCTCTCCAGTGCGCTTTATTTGATTAAGAACGCGACTTCAATGGGAAAGCGTCAAAGGGAATTTAGGCATATATCACAATTCCTTCAAAAATAAAAAAATAAAATATAAAAAGAACTATGTATTGGTGTAAATAGGATAAGTTATTACGACAAATAATCACATGTAATTGATTAAAATTCTTTTATTAAGAATAATAATCACATACATTATCTCTATAATGAATAATTTGAGTACAAATAATCACAATATAATTTATTCAAATGTTGTTTATTAACAATAATATTCATTCGCCTACTGACTTTGTTTAGAACATTAGTTTTTAGACCAGGTGGTGGTTAGCTTGGGAGATCTGGTCACATATGATTTGGGTCGCATATGATTTGAGTTTAAATTCAAAGTGAAAAATGACCTAAAATAAAAGAATACATTAGATTAGGAAGGTCATAGTCAAAATTCTCCGATGCATAAGTTAAATTTGAATCTAAAAGAGGTGATAAAATCATAGATCGGGTCGTAGTCAAATTGGGAGATTGGGTTGCATATGATTTGAGTTCAAATTTAAAGTAAAAAATAACTTAAAATCAAAGAACATGTTAAACTCGTTAGGTGATTCTAGCCAAAACCTCCTATGCATAAGTCAAGTTTGGATCGAGAAAAGATGATAAGATCGTAATCAACAAGTAAAAATATTTAAGTAAAAATTGAATTACTTTTGATAAATACATGCTATTTTTTAAATATCATCATCTTTAATAATCAAATGTTGTATGATAGAATCAATGTAGGAGAATACAGATTGGACGAATCCGAGGTTTAAATCAAATTTCTTTAAAAAAGATGAGAATCTTCAAATAAGTCCAAAATCCATTTTAAGGGGCAAAATGAAAAAACAAGGTGTAATATGACGATCCATCCTTTTATTCATTATTTTTATATATGAATGAAGGTAGATATACCAAATGTAACATTGAAAAGACCCTCAAATGGCAAAGAAAAGAAGGTAAAAAGCTCAAATTAAGACAATTATCAATATAATCAGGTCCATGTCAAGAGAAAAATCAATCACGAAAGTGGCAATGAGACCTTTTAGTTACTTCTTTCCAAAACCATTGGAAAATACCGATAAGACTTATAAAATCTAGCATTCTTTTTACAATGCGTGCTGCTGTACTGTTGATGTGGTATAGGTCGGGATTGACAGATGTGGCTCAGGTCATAAGTATAAAGCTGGTGCGACTTAGGTCGGGACGGATTTGCACAACTTGGATTATGGGGATGAGAGCTAGATGGACAAAAGTTAGGATGAGTTCAAAGGAATTGACTGACCTACAGGTCGGGCGAGTTCAGGGAGTGACCGATCTACAGGTCGGGCGAGTTCACGGATTGACTGACCTCCAGGTCGGGTAAGTTTAAGAAGGTGACTGACCTCCAGGTCGGGCAAGTTCACGAAAATAATGAAGAGGAAACGGTTACGGTTAGAAAGCGACAGAAAATCTTTTAGGAGGGTAAATAAGAGAATATGAGCACCATACAGTAATCTGTTATAACAGATCGAGGTTTGAAATCTCTTTTCTATCCTTATTTGGCACTTATAAATAAGGAAATACAAAGCATGACACATGTTACACTTTTGAGATATTAAGAATACACATATCTATCTGCTTTTCATTCTCTTCCAGAGAGCTGTTACTGATTTGAGCGTCGGAGCTCTTACGCCGGGTCACGCCGGCGTTTTGTGCAGGTGTTCCAGTCGGAGAAGGAGAGCAGAAGCAGTGGACTAGGACTTGGCGTGCATCTCCTCCAATTAGTGCATTACAAGTTGGCGCCGTCTGTGGGAAATTGAGTTAAGACGTAAGATGGCAGGAAAAGGATTGCCGGGCGAAGGAACATTCGATGAAGCTCCACCACCCGTCGTCAGGCGCAACCATTATCCAGAGGTTCAGGATTGGGGGGAAAATGATAGCCCACCCCCGGTAACACTTGGGATTCCACCGCGTCGAACCATGCAGGCACCCTGCGTAAATTTGGTGCCGGAATTTGGAGTAGGAAATGCCGGCCAGTTTACTATGGAGCAGTTGACAAATCTGATCACAACTGTGGTGGATGTAGCGTTAAGAATGAGGAACGCTAATCCACCACCATCGCCAGGGCTACCGGAAAAATCACTCCGCCCTGAGAGGTTGGAAGAAAGTCATACAGGGGAGTGCCGGAGTAAGATGAAAGAGCCAGATGTGTCGGAAAAATTAAAAGATTTACATAATGAACTGAAAGAGATGAAGATGAAAATGGCGGGAAGGAATATAGTAACCAAGAGAGGAATTCCATTTGCTGAGTAAGTAATGATGGACGACCTACTAGCCAACTTCAGGTTCTTAAATTATGATTATGATGGTACCACGGACCTATGGGAACATCTGTGCAGGTTCAAGAATTCAGCTCTCTTGCATAGATATTCCGATGGGGTTAAATGTAGGGTATTCCTGATCACCCTATCAAAATCAGCCCAACAATGGTTTAGCCAGTTGCCCCCCAACTCAATTAACTCTTTTGAGGAGTTTAGTTCTGCCTTTTGCATCAATTTGCAAGTTCTCGGAAACACCAAAAAAGGTCATTGACTTTATTCAGTATAAAACAGAAAGACAACGAGGCTCTACAAGTTATATTAAAAGATTTACAGCTGCTGCTTTAGAAGTACCCTCAGCCACGCAGGAGGTACTCTCCAATGCCCTGGCCCAAGGTTTGTAGGGTGGGGAATTCTTTAGGTCGTTGGCTAAAAAATCAGCCAGAAGTTTTGATGACCTGTTAGCCCGAGCTGACAAATATATTAACATGGAAGAAGCACAACGAATGAAAAGAGATGAGGGAGAAAGAAAGAGAGATAGAAGAGAGTCAGGCAAAGAGGGAGGAGGTTTTGTCAGAAAGCTAAAGTCAAAAGAATGACCTCTTTTGCCTGTTCCGGGGGAACCTAGACAATACACTCCCCTGGTTGCTCCAAGGGCACGTATCTTGATGGCTATTGCGAAGCATAAGGGCTTAAAATGGTCATATAATCACTCAGCAGCTCCAACTAAGCTCAAGTCGAATCTTTTCTGCGCATTCCATAATGAATATAGGCATAATACAGAAGAATGTTGGCATCTGAAAGACGAGATAGAGAGGATGATAAGAAAGGAATGTCTAGATGACTGGGTAAATGAAGAAGATGAGAAGAAAATGATTGAGCGTAAAAAAGCCCGACCGACCTGGATAGAAAGAGATATTAAAGAAGGGAAAGCTAGAGCTGCCCTTGAAGAAAACCAATACCATGCTCCGAGGGGTTTCATCCAAATAATTCTAGGAGGTCCTACAAATGGAGACTCCAACCGAGCTAGGAAGGCATACACTCGATCTATCCCAGAAGGTTCAAAAGAAGAGGTCCATAAAATTAATAAATGACCGATAATCTAATTCGGGCCCCATGATATGAAAGAATTGCAGGCACCACATAATGATGCACTAGTCATCACGGCAACTGTGGCTAACTTCGATGTAGCCAGGATAATGGTAGACACAGGTAGCTCAGTTGACGTCTTATTCTATGAGGTGTATAAAAGATGAATCTAGATATAACATTGCAGCCAGTAGATACAACCCTGTTTGATTTTGGTGGAGGAGTGGTAGATCCAATGGGTCAGGTCATCCTACCGATATTCTTAGGTACTGAACCTATGTGTAAGACTAGGATGGTTAAGTTTTTGGTAGTTGACTCCTTTTCTGCTTATAACATCATTCTGGGAAGACCTTCGCTCAACACCTTCCAAGCAGTGGTGTCCACTTTTCACATGAAATTGAAATTTCCTGTGGATAAAGGGATAGGAGATGTAGAAGGAGATCAGTGCTCGACTAGGAGGTGCTATGTAGAAGTTGTTAGAAAGGCTGAGCAGCAAAAAGCTAAAAGAGAACAAAGTACAGAAGGGGAACCCCCAGTAAAAGTTATGAAAAGAAGTGAGGTAGAACGGCCTTCAGTCGAGCAAGAACATGTAATACCAATGAGGAATTAATCAATATAGAGTTAATACCAGGGGATGAGACCAGAACTACTAGGATTGGCACGTAGTTAAGTCAGGAATTGACAAATGACATGACTCAGTTCTTGAGAAACAACATTGATATCTTTGCATGGAATGCATGGGACCTGGAAAGAATTGATCCAGGTGTGGCAGTACATCACCTCAATGTTGACCCGGCATACAAACTTGTCAAGCAGAAAAAAAGGCATTTTGGGCCTGAGAAGGACAAGGTTATCCGAAAAGAGATAGAAAAATTACTGGAGGCGGGACACATCAGAGAAATCTAATTCCCGGAATAGTTGTCAAACGTCGTTTTGGTCCCAAAAATAGAAAAAAAGTGGAGAATGTGCATTGATTTTCGAGATTTGAACAAAGCATGCCCTAAGGATCATTACCTGTTACCACGAATAGAACAGTTGGTTGACTCTACCTCGGGTTGTGAGTTGTTAAGTATGATGGATGTTTCGCAGGGGTACCATCATATCATGTTAGCACATGAAGATCATAAGAAAGTAAGCTTTATAACTTCCACAGGGACTTATTGTTATGTGGTTATGCCTTTTGGACTAAAAAATGCAGGAGCTACATACCAAAGGCTGGTCGATAGAATGTTCAAAGAACAGCTCGGGCGAAACATGGAGGTATACGTGGATGATATGCTGGTAAAAAGTACAAAGGCTGAAGCTCATATTGCTGACTTGGCAGAAGCTTTTAGAGTCTTTAGAAGGTATGGTATGAAACTCAACCCTTCTAAGTGTGCTTTTGGGGTTAGGTTTGGCAAATTCTTGGGTTATATGGTGACCGAGAGGGGTATAGAGGTAAATCTTGAGAAAGTAAAAGCAGTGCAGAATATGGCTTCTCCAAACAGTATTTACAAGGTGCAACAGCTCACAGGAAGGATAACAACTCTAAGTCGATTCATATCTAGATCAGCAGAGAGAATTTTGCCTTCCTTTAAAACTGAGGAATGTCAGAGGGCTTTTGACGAATTAAAAAACTTTTTAGCCGAGTTGCCCTTGTTGACCAAACCTGTGCAAAGTGAAACATTATATGTATATCTGTTAGTAGGGACATCGGCCGTTAGCTCAGTGTTGTTAAGAGAAGAAAGAGTTAAGCAGAAACCCATCTACTATGTGAGTAAATTGTTGAGAGGGGCGGAAATTAAATATCCTGAGATAGAAAAATGAGGGTTAGCCCTAATAACGACTGTCAAACGGCTTCGATCATACTTCTTATCGCATAAGATAGTGATTCGAACTAACCTACCATTGAGGCAGGTGTTAGGTAAACCAGAAACTTCAGGAAGGATGGTGAAATGGGCAGTAGAGATGAGCGAGTATGACATAGATTACCAGCCAATGGTGGCTATCAAGGCGCAAGCCTTGGCAGATTTTCTGCAGGAAATGACACCTATAGATGAGGTCCCTAAAGCATGGTTGCTGCATGTGGATGGCTTAGCTACCATATCCAGTTGTGGAGCAGGTATTGTGTTAACCAGTCCAAAAGGGGAAGAACTGGAATTTGCAGTAAGATTTGAGTTCAAAACATCCAATAATGAAGCTGAATATGAGGCATTGGTGAGGGGATTGAAGATGGCTCTGGAGCTGGGGGTCAGACAGTTAAGTGTCTTTTCTGATTCCAGGTTGGTCATGCAGCAGGTTAGGGGAGAATTTGTAGCCAAGGAGGAAAGAATGAGAAGTTATGTGGGGCAGGTATCCCAGCTAAAAAAATAATTTAAAAATTGATCTAAATCATATACCGCGGGCGGAAAATGCTAAGGCTGATTATTTTTCTAAAATTATAAGTTCTACCACTGATTGCAAGACTAGGAAAATCACATTGTTAACAGCCTACCAGCACAGTATGGTGATAGAGATAGCCTCTATGGAAGAGAAAGATGACTGGAGGACCAATATCCTGAAATACCTGCGAGAGGGAGAACTGCCACAAAATAAAAGAGAAGCTATTCGATTTTAGGTACGAGCTACTAGATTTTGTCTAATTGATGGTTTGTTATATAAGCGAGCTTATTCTACACCATACTTAAGATGTTTATCACAAGAGGAAGGAGCCTATATATGGCGATAAATTCATGAAGGAGGATGTGGAAGCCATGGTGGAGGCCGGGCTCTGGCTTGTAAAACGGCAAGAGTTGGGTATTTCTGGCCTTCATTGAAAGAGGATGCGCAACATCTGGTTAGAACATGTGAAAAATGCCAAAGGCACGCCCTGTTGATACATAAACCAGCAGAGGAATTGAAGATCATGAGCTCACCTTGTCCCTTTTTCAAATGGGGAATTGATATTGTCGGACCCTTTCCCCTAGTGATAGGGCAAAGGAAATTCTTAATAGTAGCAGTAGATTATTTCAGTAAATAGGTAGAAGTTGAGCCTGTAGCTAAGATCACAGAGTCACAGGTCATGAAATTTCTGTAGGGAAGCATAGTATGTAGATATGGGGTTCCGCGCGACCTGATATCAGATAATGGAACTCAGTTTCAAGGGAAAAAGATTTAGAGCTGGTGCGCCGAGATGAAGATCAAGCAACACTTCACTTTGGTGGCCCATCCTCAAGCTAATGGACAAGTGGAGGTAACCAACCGAATAATATTACAAGGAATCAAAATCAGGCTAGACAGATTTGGAGGAGGTTGGGTGGATGAGCTAGATTCGGTATTATAGGCATATCGTACGACGCCAAGAACTACAACTGGAGAAACTCCGTTCAGCTTGGTATATGGAACAGAGGCTGTTATACCAGCCGAAATCGGAATAGAAACTCACCGAATCCAGAACTATGATGAAAAAGAAAACAGTGAACTCATGAGAGAAGCATTAGATTGGATTGATGAGAAAGGAAAAAGGCATACCTCCGCATGGAGGCATACAAAAGCAGGGTATTCCCGGAAGGTCAAAACAAGAAATTTTCAGGTAGGGGATCTGGTACTACGGCGAGCAGATGCTTTGAAACAAACTGACAAATTAGAAGCAAATTGGGAAGGGCCTTACAAGGTAACTCGAGTGATAGCTGGAGGTGCCTATGAGCTAGAAGATGAGAAAGGAAAAAAATACCGAGACCATGGAATATTTGTCATCTGAAGAAATTCTATATGTAATAAGTTTTGACAAAAGAAATGAACTGAATTTACTTGGTATATTGAGAATGATTCAAGAAAAAATCCTAGGGTCAGGTCAGTTGAACTGTACCTACCTGGTTCCTTAAAGGTTCGGAGAAACCGACCTCCTTGGGAATAATTCAAGAAAAAATTCTAAGGCAAGGATAGTTGAACTGGACCTACCTGGATTTCTTGGAGGGTTTGGAGAGACCGACCTTTTTGGGAAATGATTTAAGAAAAAATCCTAAGGCAAGGTCAGTTGAACTGGAGCTACCTGGATTCTTTGGAGGGTTCGGAGAGACCAACCTCCTTGGAGAATGATTCAAGAAAAAATCCTAGGGTCAGGCTAGTTGAACTGGACCTACCTGGGTTCCTTGGAGGGTTCGGAGAGACCGACCTCATTGGGGAATGATTCAAGAAAAAATCCTAGGGCAAACCCAGTTGAACTGGACCTACCTGGGTTCCTTAGATGGTTCGGAGAGACCGACCTCCTTGGGGAATGATTCAAGAAAAAATCCTAAGGCAAGGCCAGTTGAACTGGATCTACCTGGGTTCCTTGGAGGGTTCGGAGAGACCGACCTCCTTAGAGAATGATTCAAGAAAAAATCCTAAGGCAAGGCCAGTTGAACTGGACCTACCTGGGTTCCTTGGAGGGTTCGGAGAGACCGACTCTTTGGGAAATGATTCAAAAAAAAAAAAAATAGTTTGATTTTCTGCCTGCCTGAACTAGATTGTCATTTTTAGAAAGCAAGAATATGGTTAAGACATGTAGCTCGATTGTGAAACTTGGAATGTGTGTCATAAATATTATGAAGAATATAACTAAGAAAATTGCAAACACGGAAAAAATAAAGACAAACAACAACTATAAAGATGAAATGATATTATTATAAACTGTTGCAAAAATATACACAGCCTATTCTACTCCATAATCAGAAACATTGAGGGTATCTATAACAGCACCTTTATCATCTAAATTTCCAGAAGGGGAATAACTGTCATCCTCGATGTGGGTGACAAACTCGGGAGTCGAATCTGGAGGAGCAACAATTGGAGGAAGAGCAAGAGATGGAGGGGCAGAATGATCTCCCGAAACTATGGGCGCAACTGATGGCTGTGAAGGACCAGCTACGTCAACAACAGGAGCAGACCTATTGTCAAGAGGGGGAACACTTTCGATAGCACGATCCAGGTTTAGATCTAAACCAGTATACCCTAACTCGTTGACTTGGCCAAGGCAATGTGTGAACCCATGGATTAAATAATTCAAGGCCTCAGAGGTCAGGTGATCAAGGAATTTTGGGGATTGTAGGAATTTGGCTTTCTCCTAGGCCACTCCGCTTGACCTGTTATAACTCCCACAGCATGACCTTCAGCTCGAAAGATAGAAGCCTCCTCAATGGCCTTTAGCATTTGATTTTTCATGGTGGTTCTATCTTGCTCCACCACGGTTATCCTTTCCTCCAAGGAAGCGTGTTTACCCCGAGCTATCTCGAGATCTGCTTCCAACTTATGGGTGCGAGTTTGGGAGCATTGCAGTCGTTACTGCATATTCTCCAGCTGTTGCCTAAGCTCCTCTTCCTTCGAAGAGGATAATCCAGACCGCAGATTGGCCATTAAGGAGCTCAAGTACAATATAGCCTAAAAATAGAGGAGGTTAGACAAGTTGTTGATTATTAGAATAAGTGATGGATGTTAAGAAGGGAGCATTACCTTAGAAGCATGATCGGCAAGGTTGCCCACTCTAGCTTCATAATCCATAGACCCTAAGAGGCGCTGGTCCACGGAGTTGGGTATGCCCTAAAGCCACTCAGCACAGAGTTTTTCATCCCGAGTGTCCAGTACCGAACTGCTAGTGAAAAAAGAAGCATTCAGAGAAGTAGGGGCATTGAGACGAGGACGCTGGGACGGACCTGAACTATTGCCGCTTGCAGAAGCTGGGCGTTTCCCCCTATTTCGGGAAGAAGTGGGGGCAGCGGCCGCAGTAGGTGGAGAGGCAGATAGGAATGGTGAAGGAACGGCGGATGGAGCTCGAGTTGTGGGCACAGGTTGATGATCCATAGGTGCACTAGTCAGGGGGACTTGGGATTGACCTTCAGGCTGCCCTGACCCTCCTGCGGCTTTCCAAGCTCGGTAGGCTGCTATGATGCGGGACTCCATCAGTTGCTCTGAACAAAAGATATACTATTAGCATTTTAACAAATATGAAGTCACAAGCAAATAGTTAAACAAGATGATATCTATAGGTTGGGGGAGTGGAATAGCTTTGGGGCTCAGTTGAAAATGGTGAAGTAAATGCCAGGAATCAACTAATAACCCTACGTGGTAGGGATTGTGATTTAAGCGACGAGCTAATGACTCGGCAGCCGAGTTCAGGGCGGGCGCGCGACCTTGGTGAGGTAAGTCGATGATCCAATTGGTAGGAAAATCCCAAGGATCAGGAGATGAAATGTAAAAATACTTTTTCTTCTAACCCTTGAGGGAGCTGGGTTTTCCTTGTAGAAATTTAGCTGGTCCCTGGGAAGTGAAATAAAATAAGTCTGGAGAAGCAGTTTTAGCATGAAAGAAAGCTCGCCATAATTTATGGATTGGTTCGTACCAAAGTAGTTAACTACCATCCAAAAACCGACCATGAGTCGGAAGGAGTTAGGAACTAGCTGCATCAGAGAATAACGAAACTCTTAGAAATACAGGAGAATAGGTCGGGAATGGGAAACCTAAGGCCGACCTTTTGTTGATCTACAAAGAAAGTGACATAGCCAGGAGGAGGGGCATGAGGTCTGTCGTGAGGACTTGGCAGGACCACATTAAATTCCTCAGGTATTCCTGCATTTTCCCTAAGGTTTACTAGGCTTATCTCAGATAGGGTAGTGGCATGAGTCATATAGGTCGGGTGATTAGCTGGATCAACCATCCTAAGTTCGGTTGGGTAATGGGTGGACAGTTCAAGTGCTAGTTCACGAACGGATACGCCGGGAGGAAGAAAATGAGGAATAAATGACAGAGGTTTTGGAGAGGCAGTAGAAGTGGACATAAAAAAATGACAAACCAAATATGCAGGAAAAATAAAGATAAATGAGGGGCAAAAATCAGAAGACTTACTTGGTTTGTTGAAGGAAGAGAAGAAGGAAGTTGCCAGGAAAATAATAGAGGATGATCGCTGGAGAGCAAAATAGTGAAAAGAGAAAAAAGGAGAAGAAAATGAAGAGAGAAGGCCTTTTTATAGGGAGGCGACACTCGAACGGGCGGAAGGAGCCCTTGCCTTAGATGATAAAAAAAAACACGTGTAGGGCTGGATGAGGATAGTCAGTTGATAAGACAGGCATTTAAGTTCCTGTAATGGGTGCGAAAACCAAAGGGTGGAATTTGAAAAAAGGCTCACGTCAGCCCTAATAATCAAGATATTTTTGTACTATGTCTGTCCTGTAAAAGCTGCAGGACAGGCAGAGTAGGGAGACTAGCTGATGTGGTCTAGGTCGGGACTGACACATATGGCTCAGGTCATAAGTATGAAGTTGGTGCGACCTAGATCGGGATGGGTTATACAACTCGGATTATGGGGATGGGAGCTAGATGGACAAAAGTCAGGACAAGTTCAAAGGGATTAACTGACCTACAGGTTGGGCGAGTTCAGGGAGTGATCGATCTACAGGTCGGCCGAGTTCACGGGATTGACTGACCTCCAGGTCGGGTAAGTTTAAGGAGGTGACTGACCTCCAGGTCAGACAAGTTCATGAAAATAATGAAGAGGAAACGGTTACGGTTAGAAAACGACAGGGAATCTTTTAGGAGGGTAAATCAGAGAATATGAACACCATACAGTAATCTGTTATAACAGATTCAGGTTTGAAATCTCTTTTCTACCCTTATTTGGTATCTATAAATAAGAAAATACAAAGTATGATACAAGTTACACTTTTGAAAGATTAAAAATACACATATCTATCTGTTTTTCATCCTTTTCCAGAGGGCTGTCACTGACTTGAGCGTCGGAGCTCTTACGCCGGGTCACGCCGGTGTTTTGTGCAGATATTCCAGCTGGAGAAGGAGAGCAGACACAGTAGACTAGGATTTACGTGTATCTCCTCTAATTGGTGCATTACAACTGTGACAAACTATTCGAGAGTAACAAATTCAGGAAATAAATATTAACCAAGCTTGATATGAATTGCCATTGTGCAATCAAGCTAGTGGGAGAAAGTAGCTGGGCAATTAGCTCTCCAAGCAAAACGTAGTGCTGAACGTCAGGTGGAATGGAGTGGAAACGGAAGAGCTGAGGGTGTAAAAAGTTGAGATCGAAAGCATTCAAGGTAATATGGGGCTGTGAAAGGAACCTAATCATCATGATCTTGTAATATCATGGATACGGGCCTTTCTCATTGTTTTGATAGATTGCAGGGCTGCAAATCTGATATTGGGGGCCAAACCAACCCACATAGCAGATGGTATAACAAGCAAAAAGATGAAGTTTTCCTACTATACTTTGACTATACATTCAGTATGAAAACATTCAACTACAACTACAACGATCAAATGTACAATCCAGTTGTTTCAAGTGGACGGTAAACTCACAGGCAAAATTCAGTGTCAAAATGATGCCTGAAGCAGAAGGTCACAACCCAGAGATTCAAACTAATGTTACTGGTATTGGCAGCGAATAGCAGTAAAATCTGATGCTTCAGCAAAATGCATGTCAAAAAGCTTCAAAATCAGCACCAGAAGAGAGATCTAATCAAAGAATAAGCTTCATTACATGCCAGCACTTGTTCTGTAGTACGACAAAGCTAACGTCAGTATATACATATATATATATATATATATATCTTTTCACAAATAGTGAGCTAAGCCAAGTGAACATATATATATATATATAAATATATCTTTTCACAAATAGTGAGCTAAGCCAAGTGAACATATAGACCCTTCTTTGCTTGTTGTCGGCCCATAGCATGTGTGAACTGAAAACAACATTTGTGAACTGAAAATTTCCAGTCCCTGAAGATCCAATGTAAACCAACTCTAGTCTACATGTAAAGACTGAACATAGCCTTCTATCACAGTCAATATTAATGCTGCTTCAACATAGAGAGCCATAGCATAGACAAAGACAAAGACAGAGACAAAACACTACTAAAGATATGAATTTCGATATATCTATTCACTTATTATTATTTATTCTGACTTAATTTTGTATAAAGAAAGAGATGAGCTCCCACGAGAATGCGGATAAGCTTTAAGTTCTTTATGAAGACATTCAGGGAAAGTCATCATGTGGCAAGATCGAAAAAAAAGTTCCTAAAGATACATTATTTCAGAAGAAAATGAAACCAATGGTAAAAGAAGAAATAGTAGATGCGACCCAAGTGATAAATCCACCACAGTCAGCGATGATCTCCTCCACCAGTAAGAGCCAAACTCCTGAAGTTGACATCAGATAAAGAGAGTTAAATTTTATATACAAGCAAAAAAAGAAAAGTTGAACTGATTGAAAAAGAAAAGAAATTAAATCATTATATGTGACAGATGCCAAACTATGCAGGTTGTTAGAGACAATGAAAAGAAGTACAGAGCAGCATATATGCACATTCATATATCAAAACGAATTTTATGAGTATAAACACCACCTTTATGATTACTTAATTTGGCTGATCATCAAAATAGAGCTAGAATGTGTTTGGGAATGCAGTGGGAAATAAAAATATTAAAGATGCTTAAAGTACACATCTGTTGTGGTAATAACAAGTTACTGATTGCCCACAACTTGGTTTTGGCTACAGTATATAGCATTTAATCTAAAACAAGTCTAACGAAGAATGAGTTTAGGATAGAACTCACACGAAATGACATAATGAAAAAAATAAATCAAATGAGAGGTAGACTCATTAACAACAGGACATGTATATTGTCTCAAACTCTTAACTCCTGCTCTCCAATTCTTACCTCGTGCACTCCACAAAAGGCACATGGGAATGGAGTGCCGAAGTTTTCAGAATGCAAAAATCAGCACTTTTGTTTATAGAATTAAACAATTAATCCAAAGCAATATCATATATCACCTTTATCGCATATTTCTCTTTATCAAGTGCAGCTAGGGATAATAACAGACACAATCTTTATCTTACTGTAAGAAGAAATCTTTGCACTGTAAGGAAGGATGGCAAAAAGGTATGTATATTATGTGATAATCTGCACAATATCATTCCTCATTCACATAACAGAACTTATAGTATCTCAAATAAAGAGGACATAATTAGAATATTTTGATCTATCATTAGAACATAACTGTTCTTAAAAAAGGTGAAATTCTGGCTGTGAATATGCAATACATAGAAATGGTCTGACTTGACCACAGCCATTGTAATGTTGTCATTCTTTCATTTACAGGGTTAAATATTCACTACTTATTGATTAAATTTTTAATTTATTTTACATTGCATTTTTTTAAGATTTTAATTTTTTAAATATTTACATATTTGTGCTGTTGTGTGTACTAGTAAAAGTTAATATATACTTTAAAATTAAAATCTTGTAGTTTAAACAGTGAATACCTTATTTATTTAGTTTGTTTTAAATTCTGGTTTTGCTTTTATTATATTTAATTTTTTTTAATACTTAATTTGGTAAGTTCTGTGTTAGTAGAATATCTTGATCTTTTATTGAATTTTTAATACAATTTAAGTAATTAAAAATTTATTTTTTGAAACATTGAATACTTATAAATTATTTATTTTGTTTTTAATTTTGGTTCCAATTTTATACATTTTTTTAATATTTATTCGATGAGTTATTGTGCTTGCATAATTTACCTATATGACAAGAACCTACTCAATAGAAAGGTGTATATGATCACTTGAGATAGCTGAATGTTTCTAAAAGAAAATTGAATTCTATGACCCCTTAAACACTACACAGAAGAACAAGCTTTTGAAGGCTTATACTTCACAGAGAAGGAATACTTGCTTTTGTACTGTATTGAACACAGTTCTCCCTTCCTAGCCCAACCAGATACCAAACAAATTAACTAATAAGTATATAGAGAAGAACACTAGAGTTAAAATAGAAAAAAAGAACTTAAAGCCTTGAATGCAAACAATTTTCAGGCTCTCCTGCATAAGGTATCAAGCTAATATCACAGACAGTTCAAGAAAATACACAAGGACAGCTAAGTTTGGCCATTAATTGAAATAAAAACATATAAAAGGCTGGACAAATTATAAGATGCCAAACCTTTTCTGTAACAGCAAAATGATGATTAATGCAAACTACATGCAGAGAAACAATGGAAATGGGAGTGGTAAAATTTTAGATGAGCATTTTAGTTTGTATATTCAATTATAATTTCTCCTAGGAAAAGGGACAGAGGCTATGTTATTCAGTGGATTAAAGATGGTAAAATCAGGTGGTGGGGTGCTACAAGGGTTTTAAGTGATTGGAGAGTTCCTAACTAAAACCTTCAAGAATAGCATAAGATAAGCAATGTTATATGGGATTCTGTGTTGGCTTATCAAGAAATTACATCTGAATAAATAAAAGGTAGCTGAGACGAAAATGTTACAATAGATTTTACGTAAAACAAAAAAAAAAGATCAAGAAATGGAGTAACATGTTAGCAAACTAGTGAGTTGGTTAAGGTAATGCCCACCAAATAACATTGCAGGAGAACCATATAGGATGGCCACGGCATATTCAGCAAAGGTCGGGTGGTTTGATGTTACTAAAACAGACTCAAAGCCATTTTGGTTCAATTTTGGAGATGGTACATGATAGAGTGAAGTAGAAAAAGAGGATCGATGTAGATGGCCTTAGATACATGGAGGATAATGCTTGTTGGGATGATTTTAGTTGATTAATTCGATTTCAAAGTACACCATACATCAATAGTAAAAATGAATAGAAACCCCATATGGGTGAACAAATATCATTGTTGAGGCGGACCAAAAGTCATTTTAGCAAAACGTTGTCCCATAGCTAAACTCGTCAAAGCCAACGAACTGGCAACACCCTGATACTAGTCCATGATCTACACAATTCAATAATCAATCAAACTTAACTACACAAAACTTCCATCACAAACTGCAAGCATATGCCTTCTAAAAACAGTCAATTGTCAAAAACTCTACAATGTAGAAAATGCAAAACCAAATAACAATATCATACCTAAAACAATTGTCCACCATGATAACACCATTCAAAACCAAACAAGTGAAACACAATTTCGCATTTAAATTCCCATTATCATATCATAATTAAACAAGTTCCAATACCAAGATAAAAACAAATTTTATTCTTTCAATCAAGAATCCACATTCAACCAAACTTCACTCACTTCTTGTGGCGCCGGCCACGTTTAGGCCCCCATCCTTCGAGTTTTGAAATTGGGCACCCACATCTCAGGCAAAAAGAAGCACAGCACGCCCGTTAGGTGGAGCCATCTTCCTCAACTCCGCACGCAAACACTCGTAATCCGGGTTATCCTCACTGCCCCCTTTCCATGGCAACTCATTCACATCTTTCACCGCCTTATTCCGGTCGCCCATCAGCAACAATTCCTCTCCTTGCAGCTGCAAATCAAACTCCATCGCCTTTTTCAACCCTTTACACCCATTCCTTCCACACCTTCGTGACCTATGCCCACAGCAGATCTCAAAGAAACCAACAAAAACTACAAATGAGACAACGAATAACGTGAAAAATATGAACTTGGATTGTGGGTCGGAAGTTAAATGGTAATAAAAATGGGAAATGATGGAGGAGAAAGGGGGGAGAATCAGAGAGAGGGATTGGAAGAGGTAAGAAAAATAGGAGGTGATGAGGAAAGCGCCGGAGAAAAGGACGAGGATGAAGATGAGGAGGTCAAGTGTGGCGGAGGGGGATTGTCTGCAAAGGGAAGGGCAGTTTGGGGAATTTGAGGGGTGGGGTGGGGGTAGAAGGGTTTGGGGGTGGCGGGTTTTCTGAGGGAGGAGGAAGGGGGCATGATGATGGTGGAGAGGAGGAGGTGATGGCGCATGTTAGTGAAAAGGGTGGAGTAGGGGTTGGAAATGGGGGGTGGGGTGGGGTGGGGGTGGTATGTATTTCAGGTGGAGAAGTGGAGGAGCTAGGGGAGGTGCGCAAGTTAGTGGGGTGGTGGGGTGGGCGTAGGGAGAGTGCGCACGTTATGATTGGTTCACCCACTTGTACTTTTGAGTACAAAATCTATGCAAATTAATAGCTAATTATTTTGGCTCATTTCCTTTTTCATTTTTGTACTTTGTATTAATGTGGGAATAAAATCTTCATGGTTTTTAATGCTTATATTTTAAAATAAATTGTTCATTAGAAGACAATGAGAATGGTCTTCTAGAATTATTTCAAATTTCAATTATTTATGTTGGAATTCTATTTTGTTAAAAAAAATAGAGAAAAACCATTTTTGGGACTGTCTCAAGTTTTGTTTAATTATTATTCTTTAATTAATACATATTAGAAATATAATATTCAAAATCTCATATTGTTTTAATAAATATTATACCTATAACTCTATATCTCATCATCTATATATATATATATTTGTGTATAATTGTATAGTGATATATATACACACAATATACACCATAAACTGTAGCATTTATACGACCATCTCGTATCTTACTCAAATGCAAAAATTGGTTATTTAGGCCCTTTGTCTCAAGTGGGAGTTAATTTAGTTGGGCTAGCTACGAAATAGTATAACAGACTTTAGCCCAACATAAGAGCCATGGCTTGGACAATGAAATGTGGGGAACCGCCCAATTAGAATTTGGAATGGGCCTAAATGGCTAAAAAACAGAGTAACAAGATATCACATGTGGAAACAATAAAGGGCTTAAAGATAAAGCCAAGGCCCAGCACTTTTTAAGTTTTCAAGAATTTAGAATTCTCTTCTAAATTATTGCTTGTGGCATTTATAGGGCTCATTTTCAAAGGTACAATTCTTATTTTTACAAAAACACACTGCATGTAAAATGCTACTATATATTTGTTCATATAAACTATTCATTTTTCTATGTTCAATTTCTTTTACACATTGTATCCTTTTTCTTCTTTGTTTTAGTGCTTATCCACATGGTTGTCTTGTCTTATGCTTTTTAATGTATGATGTATAAATTATTTTGATCAAAATACAGTTATATAGGATAATTTATTCATCTCTTAATCATCGCTAAACTTGTTACTATGTGAAAAGTTAAGTATTAAAACCATTTCATTGCAAAATATACTTTGCTAAGAATCGGTTTATTTAGGTTCTAATTCTCATATTCGTTCTATCTAAATTAGAATAAACACGAAGAAGTTTGAATTTGATAAGAAGTATACTTCAAAACAAGAATATTCCTACAAAACCTTGGCATAAATAGGGAGAAAACCACACTCGACCTATGATTTTTCTCGTCTTACATTCTTTAGTGATACTGTATTTATCGTCCATACAAGTTTTACTCTTCTCATAATTCTAACTTTTTAAGTAACTTAGTGAAGAACCATATGTGTTGAACTCACCGTTTATGGCCAATTATTCTTCATATATGAGACATAAAAGCAATATCTAATCCTTTTATGTACCTATGATGATCTAAAAATGGCAAAAGAGTTTTCCATAGTTGTGAAATTTCTAGGCTTCTGCAATTATTTTAATTTGTTTATAGTGGTAAAAAATTCCTTTACTCCATTGACCCCTTCCATTCTTTATTGAGATCTTGTTAGATTGGCTATATCCACCAAATTTCCGACAACACTTAAAGGGATTTTATGCAACATTTTGAAACTTTGTTCTGATTATTTTGAATGACTAACATTCAAAGGACTATGGAAAGACTTTGTCCATAGAAATGGAGAATTAGAAGTGGCATAACTCTAAGAAAAAAATAGTATCCATATCTATGCATCACTATCTCTCTTCTTATTCAAGTAACCAGAAAGAAAACAAGAGCAACATCAAACAATATCATCAACAGTGGCAACCCCACCCCCTAGTTTGCTGTCAGCATTTGAACATATTGTTACTTTAAAGGGGAATATTGTGATGGAGGTGTTTCAGTTAGTCACATCTTGAATTGCAGATAACACTCCTACTTTTTTTCCTTGCATTATTGTAGTTCCTTAAGCTTATTTTCTTGCAAAAAATGCTACAGCATATATGTCAGACTCCCACCATTCTTGGATTTTGCTTTTCAATCTTTTCTTGATCAGTTCAATTGAAAGCATTTCTGTGGCAGAAAACAATTCTTGTCCCAATGTTGTGAGCACAGCCTCACCACTTGTGTTCTTGTCATTGGGCAGCAAACCATGTTTAGTCCCTACATTTGGTGTGGACTAAACTCACAGGAGGGCCAGAACTTGTCCCAACCATAGAGATTTTTAAGCTTATGTTAGCTGGATATTAGTGGTACAATTTTCAGTCAACTTTTTTATCATAATATGTTGGTAAAGAAGATCTTATCTTTGATTCTTTTGCTTTAACTTAAGATAAGATATCGAAATTTGAAAACCCTTATCTGCCACTCTTTTGAATGACAATGGGGACACATTTTGGTGTGTGAAATGCAATAAAGATGACTCAATGAGAATTTCAAGGTTAAGAGTTGAGAGGTACACTTTGATAGAGAGTTGTCGAAATTTACTTTTAATGTTCAATAAACATAAAGGGATATAACTTAATTAAGATTTCATGAAAAGAAGGAAAAATGTATATCTACTAGTATTACTTGAACGATGATTCTTTCTAGAAAATTGTATTTAAGAATGTTATAGAGCGAGAGTTTCAATCACTTGAAAACGAACTCCATAACTAGGTGATTAGTGGCATTCGGGTTCGATCTATAGCAGTCAAGGGTCATTGGATAAGAAAGATGGACCCCTTAACAGATATTAGAGAACTCATTTGAGGCTCTTGTTCACTGATTTGGGGTCTCTGGAAAGTTCAGCCCTATAGAAATATACAAATACAGAAAGAAAAACAGAAAATTGTGTCCGAGAAAATGATAATCAATGTGGTGGGGTTCAAAATTTTATACTAAAGTATAGATATCACACGCACACGGTTGGCAAATGGCAATGATCAGTGGTATTTAATGTGGATTTAGATAGGGTTAGTCCACGTGATGCCTGTGGATTTTTGAGGGTACAAACTGTCCCTACAATGTACCCTCAAAGTCTGCATGTGGATCCAAATTTGAGGCAAAGTTGAATGCTTTAAATTCATGTGACAGTTCTTGTAAGAGGTCAATAAATTTGGGGTTCTTACAAGTACAGATTGAGACTAATCAGAAGGGTATGGGGAAGAGGTTTGACAAGTGGAAAAGAATGCTGAGACAAATGAAGGGAAAGCTCTACATTATCAGAGTTTGCATTACCATGCTTCTCTGCTGGGACAAGTATTCTTAAAAATATCTAGTTTCTATTAAGGTTTTCTTGTTTTTTTTTTGTTTTGTTTGCATTAAACATTTTGTTTTGTTTTTGTTTTCTTTAGTAACACTACAAAAGGATAGCTCATAAATCTGTGGCTGTGGTTACAAAAACGGCTGTAGTGATATACGAAGCGGATACCTCCACAGCTAATCTCAGCTACAGATTTTTCAAACTCCGTAGCTATGTCAACCATTAGCTGATACCTTAATTTCTTGTACTGTTGCAGGTTTGTTTTTAGCTAGTTTTTTTAGGTGACTGATTTGTAATTAAGTATTTTGGGATTTTAGTGAAAATTAACCATAAGAAAATCCAAGAAAAATTTGGGATTTCTACTGTTTCTTCCTTCCCTTCTGCTCTCCTCACTCACTCACTCACTCACTCACTCTAATGGATCCCATGCAAAAATTCATGCAAATTAAAGAAGAAAAACAAGGTTACAAAAAAACAAAAAAAAAACTATGCATATTCATATGTATAGCTGGAAAATGCAGCAAAAACTAGTAGCATAAGCAACAAGCAAGGTGGTTCAACAAATGAAATGGACTTTATATACTAAAATTTCATGCTTTGTGAACTTAAGCTGGTGCAGAGTGCTTATATAAGTTGATGTGTAAGAAGGCATTTTTGTGTGCTTGCAAGCAAAAGGCTGCTTCTGATATATGCAGATTAATGGAGCATTTATTTTGTTTGGTTATATACATGATGAGTCTTGTATAAGCTCTGAGCAAGTGCTTATGCATTACTGTTATAAGATGAGTTCATGTTCTGCTTATAATTTAAGCTATTTGATTTCCTGCTTTCCTTTTTACTTTTGTTAAACTCCTGAAGGTTTTTCTTGTGAGCAGTGTGTAGCATATGGTTTCATGTTGTGTGAATTTAAAGTTGATTGAGAAAACAAGTCCAAGAGATTTTATGGCAATAATCTAGGTATGGATACAATGTGTATAAATAGAATAAAATAAAACTCAAAATGCAAATCATAAAGCTCAACTTTAACCATTATTCACAAATCCTTGTGATGAATCATTTTCATAAATATATCGTCGAAACAAGTCACATATTTTATGATTGCAATCTTATAAGTTGAAAAAAATTGATATTGTCATAAGATTAAGGGAATGCTTAAATGTAACAAATGGAATAGCACATTGCAAATCATACATATACCATGTTTGCTATCTCTATATATAGTCGGGCAAAAAATTATTTCTTCTAAGTTATATAGGATGGCGACATTTGTGTTACTAATTTAAACTTCTTCCTCACACAAATAGTCACATATGAGAATTCACAAGCATCCATTTTCAGCTTATTTCCACTTTTTAGCAATTTTTTAGTGCTTTTAGCACTTTTTATTATTTTTTGGGAGTAAATATTGAAATATAAGAATATCAACTGCAAGTTTTTGTTTTCTCCCCATCTAAGCTCTTCGTAAAAGATAATAATGTAATATTTTTAAATATATTCTTTTCAAGTTAGATCTCTTCATACTTAATGGTTAGGCGTAGAGGAAGTTGTTATTTTGAGATTTTCAAAGTGACCCTTGTAAAAGTAGTAGTTTATACATAGTACTTAATTAAGCTTTTGGCATTACTGAAAAAATCTAGGATGAGAAAAGGATAGGCGGCAAGAGAAGTAACAGAAGCATCTAATTCAAATATATTGCCAAACAGCACACTACCTCAATCTCACTATCATGCATAAATTACTGGTAGAAATATAAAAGCACTCACACACACACACTAGCTTCCAATTTCACCCTGAAAATCAGTGTGTGTGTGTTTTATTATTATTCTTGCAATTCCATTTCCCACCGCAGGTAGAGACAAACAAGTAAGTTTTATACAAAAATTGAGGCCTGTCCTTTTCCATGGAGTTTGGCAGGGAAACAAACTGATGACTCTGCATATTCATCTTTTCCAAACAATGGGTCCCTTTACAAGTTGGCAACCCCCCCCCCCCCCCCCCCCCTTCCTCCAATCACAGGCCGAAAGCTGTCAACCAACCCCAAATGCTGCCTCAACCACAAAGCTAACCAGGCCTCTCTCTCTATATATATATATATATATGCAAAGTCTTTACTAGCCTACATATTCATACAGCATTGTCACATTGAACATATCTTAGCTGCCAAAGAAGTGAACCCTTAAGCTATATATTTCCAAAATCACAACACACTCATCAATTCTTGCAACTAAAGATTCAGAGTGCATGATCATGGGCTCGATTCGAGTGAAGAAGCTGCGGCCATGGCAGAAGTGTTCGAGTTACATTCAAGAGCAACGGACGCGTCTGTACATTGTATGGAGGTGCTCAGTGATTCTTATAAGATGGAAATTGGAGGGCATAAGCTTTGATGACTGAGATAGGAAGAGGGACATCAAATTCTTGTGCAAAGAATATATCGATTAAGGTTTGGAGATGACAACTGTCGGAAATGAAAACTGGAAAGGCAACATGTATTATGTAAGTCAGATGAGAAGTGTGTGCATTTGATGCATGAGGGAGATTTGTAGAGAAAACTTATGTACTCAAAAGTTTCTGGCAAGTTGGATATGATAAAAAAACCAGTACAGTCGGTAGTCTAAAGTGTAAAATCATAAATGCTCAGTCTTTCATTATATACATGCAAAAATATTGACATGTATATATAAGATTGCACAAAAATAATACTTTCTGTGGATCTTATATTTAATTAAAGGCAGTTCATATCAATTATATTTGTTATTTCTGTTCTGAATGGTAGATTACTCCATAGACCCATGGGGAAAAGATATTAAAGAAAAAATATGCTCCACACATATGAAATTCAAAAATAATACTACTAAATGGAACATTAAATGGACTTAATAGCTGATTATTGATATAATGGTTGTAGCTACCTGACAGATTATGAGTAGAGAATTGGACTAGGAGTTTGGATCAATCTCAAGCAAAAGTAGAACTCGTTTTATCTTATTTTTTTCATCTGTTTTGGACAAAATAACATAAAATTTGTAAATTTTATATATACTTTTAGGGGGATTCGACTTTAAAACTTTGGCTAATTTTTCCACGTTAGAATAAGGCCTCCTATTAAACCCATAGAAATTTCCTTCCAACCACTGAAAAATGGCAGCAGACCTTTTCCTTGGCTTTTATCTCCACCAGTACTGCTACCTAGTTCAGAGTTAACCAATTCTTGATTTCAGAATGTAAATTGAATGTTACTAATTTACATGTTCATTAACCGAACTTAAACAAGCTTTCTTGAGATTGATCACACATGAACTCATTATAATGTTCTGGGAGCTCAATTTATTAATCCGCCCTGACATAATTATACTTGAAAGTGTATATTTCTTCTGTTTTGAGAGTCTTTTGTGGTGTGATTTCTGCGGTCATCAATGAGAAATATACAAGCATAATGCTAGAACCTCAACAAATCAAAGTTATAAATGCACTTAGCTAGAACCTCAATTTTTTTATATTGCAAAATTTTAGGTCAATACATAAAGAATAACACTATTGCACAAGCTAAAGTCTTCATTCCTTCACCAAATTTACAGTACCTCTCTAGGCTATACGAGGTTTGGCACAAAAATTGAAGTATTTTATCTCTTGTTTCCATGAAGAGGCTCATCGATATTAATTTGCAATCTTGCTGAAGTGGAGTCATCCTCACCTGGTTTTTTCGGTGGCTGTCCTTGCTTCTGTTGGCCTCCCTGTGTAGGATGATGAAAAAATTAGAGCAGCAATCAAAAGCAAATGTTTAAATAAGGTCAGTCATACTCCTAAATTTCAAGATGCACTAGTGTTCTTTCCACATCTCCAGGGTAAAAAGATTCTGAAAGAGGAAGCTTAAAAATACATGACAATCAGGGAATGATGATGTTCAAATCATTAAGGTGAAAATGTATAGTGAAGAGGAGGAAACATAATAAGGCATCTCTCAAGAGGTTTCTTCAATAAAAGACATTTCTAGTTGGATAGCACCAAAGGGGGGAATGCTTCGCACTAGATGTTTACATTAGACCATAAACTTTGCACACATCTTTGATAAATATAGTATATATAATTGCAGTGGCAGAATCAAGATCACCCAAAAAAAGTGGCATAGATTTTACAGGTCTAGTAACAATAAGATATTTGAACAGAAAGATATAAGCACCTGTATACAGACCAGTTCACATATTACCCTTCATATCCAACAATATTTTATGCAGGTTACTTTAAACAGTTTACTTACAGCTCCTTTCTGGCCTGTTAACCTCCGAATTGATGGGGCACGCGCGACTGATGAAGCAGCTGCAGCTGCTGCCACACGTATCCTGCAGCATGGAAAGAAGGTTAAAAAACTTCATCTGTAATCACCACACAAATTAAATAAAGCCTCCAAGTTTGAAGTACCTTTTGTGTACATCAACAAATTCATCCGTCTCATCAACAATTTCCTCCTACGTTAACAAAAAAATAAATAAATAAACTGTGGATTGAATGCCGACAAAAAGCAATATTGAGAATAGGGGTTGAGGAGCTAATTTACTGGTAAACTTTACCTGCAAAAGTTCTTCAAATACATCTTCCAAGGTGATAATGCCAATAACTTCACCATCTTCAGAGTCATCTGAAGGAGTTAATCCATTCATACCTGCATCACTATACGTCAGGTTACTTTTGGAGGGTGGCCTTGGAACCCTCTCAATGTCAACAACACTTTCTGCCTTCTCTTCTTTCTTTGATAGCAATGGAGAAGTTAAGTCTGAATTCCCATTTGTGACTTCATTCTCTTCAAACTTCTCCATAATAGACGGAGGTCTTCTGTTTTCGCCTTTGGGCTTCACAACAGCTGCCATATGACTGCTACCTTTTTGAAACTCATTGAGTATGTCATATAGGGGCATATCTGAAGGAACACTGAGAAGCGACAGTGTAAATGAAATCTTCAACCTTTATAGTTAAAAATACAGTCTATAAGCATGCATACAATGTGATACCGTGGAATTCTCCGAATAGAAACAGCACTAACTGGGGTCTCTGTTTCTGGTCTCACTGTGAGAAGACTCTTTACCTAATAAAATAATAATAATAATAATAATAATGAATTTAAGAGTTAAGTGTTTATGATAAAATAAGAAAATTTTCTGTTTCCAGAAGATTACCAGTAAAAGTCCAATAATGTTCTTTGGGTTCCCAGAATAAACCGGAACTCGACTATGACCACGAGCCAGAATCTTACCCATTGCTTCCCTGAGATGAGGCAAAATTATTGCAGAATGTCTCTCTTAAAAATCAATAAATATGCACTCAAAGTAAAACAGAAGTCACCATAAGTAGAACAGCTCTATGATTGCATATAAATTTATTAGAAAACAAGAAAGCATCTGACAAGTTTTTTTTAAACTAAAGGAATTTTTTAATGCTATGCAGGATACTACCATATTGATGAACAATTACTCAATATTTTACTTAACGCATGCCTGCCACATAAATAATTAACGATCCAGCCTTTCAAAATGCACCAATCTATGTCTAGAATAAGTAGAATATAATGTAGTCATCTTCAACAGAAACACAGACAGACATGCAATTTATTTCAATATTCAAACACCCAAATTCACATGTGTATTGTTCCTTCATTACTGTACATCCAGCCTCCAAGCCAAATCTAAGAGGTAATTTCTGTAGGCAAGATTTGGTGGAGTATGTCATTTTCAGCAAAAGGATGCCTCATTAAGAATTGCAATACTTATGAATATGTAGTTATTATAAATTGAATCAATTTGGAAATTCTTATTCATATAAAGTTCAAATGGCTAATGGAAAGAACCCTTTCTTGCTCCAAATTCTCTTCCATCATATACTCAAATTTAGATGCATGAAATTCTAACCAAATCATTTAACATTGTTACATCAAACAAACCATAAATCCTTAGATTGTTGATGTAGTGAAAAATCATTCTTTGTTGCGTCTTGGGTCAAAAAATTATAGTTATGAAAAGAAATAATACTTGTGAAGTAGCCACATTATACAAGTGGGAAGTACATGGCCATCAGACACAAGTTCAAGGTGAAGTTAGCACTGGACTTGAATAGACATACAGACTCTCACTTTTTCAGTTGAACCTGGCATCCATATCATTTTTTAGTTCACTTGCAAAGCTAGCTAACTAGAACAAAAGATAAGAAAATATCATTCCTATTAAAGCATTGCAGAGTAACCTTTTCTACCTGGCAATCAATTCTTACCAGTCTAGCTTTGAATTCACATCCAGTGAAAATGTTGACTCAATTGGCGTCATGGCCTCCTCAGCAGTCTGGTCACAGTTGCACGCAAATGAGAGAAATGGAAAAAGTAGAGGAAAGATGTAATATAACATTACAACATTAAGATCATTATGATCTAAAAGCTGTATTGATGGACTTCAAAATACTGCTGAAACATTACAACCTTAAGATCATTATGATCTAGAAGTTGTATTGATTTACAAGTCAGAAACTAGCAAAAAGGTTACAATGTGCAAGCTGACAGGTAAACTAAATGAGGCCGAAATAGTTTCCACTCAAAGAAATTAAAACTCTACTCAGAAGACATGGATAAAGCTTATCGAATATGGTATCCTTTAGTAGGCTAATGAAGGTTCCAGTACTTGGGTCAAAGATGTTGGAACTAGTCATCAGATAGTCTCTATTACTTTTAAGCCAAAGGAAACTGGAAGTTTGAAGAGTAAAACAAAAAGATGTAATTCCACGTTTTCTAGCGTTGAAGAAGACTATGTACATCAAAGAGGAAGTAAAATATTTTTTCAAATTAAAAAAAAAGGGGGAGTATCAATGTCAAAGTGTTTAACCTGCTAACTTCATAACATACCTTCTCCGTCAAATCTAGTGCTCCACTTATAATTGTTGTCTCATCATGCGTGAGTTCACCGCCTTTGCCAGCCTAAAAACACAAAATGACAGCTTAATGTCGTGCAAGATACAATATCGTCAGCAGATGAAACTTGGCAGTTTCAGCATATATATATATAGAAGATTATAATATTATCATGTATAAATTCTGAAGAACTCATTACAAAAGAAAACAGAAGAACATTAAAAAGCAAAAAAAAAAAATATGCCTGGAAGTATTATTACCTCCTGGCTGTGGATAGAAACAAGAGCCTTCAGCTGAGCTCTTCTAAACAGCGCCTCATTATGTCCCAGAACACAATCCAGTATCTGAATTCACAAAATAACTTAACAAAATTATGAAACTAAAGTTCAAACAATTAGGGCTCCTAGAGGGGAAAACAACGTACATGAAAAGTAGATAGATTAAATTCAAACTTTCGAAGAGGTTGGACAAATTATTTGCACAACCATGTGTCTTGGTTATAGTACAATTTCTCTCTTGGGAGCACATAAAGAACAACCAATGCAATAACCTTAAATGTTCAACTCAAAAGAGATGTCTTATAGAACCTAAAATACTGAAAAGCACAAGTTACTACTAGATCTGGACTCAGAAAAGAAAAGAACCATGAGGTACATAAGAATCTTAATGGGCATAAATTGATAATTTAATTACTTACCTATGGCAAACACTAGTAGAACACTTAGATTGTTGCAAAGTATCATTATTTTCACAACTGATGAAATCCTGAGGCTCATGTTTAATAAGCTTACCTCAAACACTGTTTTCATTTGCGTAAGTCAAGTTCTCTAAGTGTCTCTCTTGGCTTTCTCACTTCATTCCAACCTTAGACACCAACTGTTTATCAGCCTGCTGCTCTTAATTTACCTTACACTTCCTTGGTCTCTTCCCTCAAAGGGATATGAAGGATATTAAATAGAAAGAATTCAAACACACGGATCACAGAAAATTTTGAAACCTAGAAACTCTTTTAAGTGTCAAGAAGCCTATTAATTTTCCTTCGCAGACTATTTCATGTTAACAGTTAGGAAGCATACTTCTTGTTAGTCTGAGACATGGACACACCTGCATCAAATAATGCAAGTCAAAATCACCAAAGCCTTATCTCATATTTATCAGGGTCAACGATGAGGATCTTCATTTTCCACCTAGCTCTACCAAAAGGCATCTCCAAATCCAAACGACCTGCATCCTATTCTTGCAATCTAAGAAAGAAGGCACCTATTTTGCTGACGTCACATGCAAAAATTACCCAAATTCATCTCAAACCTCCATCAGGACAACTGAGACAGGTGGGACGTGGCTAGTCTGATACACTCAACCAGGAAGTTTCAAACATATGCCATCACTGGAGGATTTTATTACCATATTCCCTCAATTTGTCTCCCAAGATAAATTCCATCCACAAATAAATTAATATATTCATAGACATACGTGTATATGTATATTATGCTGTGTCCTTGGGGCAACATTACCATTCATTGAGTATCAGATCACCAAAATAGGTTCTTAAGGTCTTTATTCTCGAACATGCACTTAATACGGTTTTCAGGATAACAGTAAGACCATAGCCGATTGAATCCAGAGTAACACGTAAGAATGTTTCCGCATTGGTGATGACAAACTACCTTGCCAATTGGGTAAGCAATTGGGTAGCAAATAATCATTAGAATACGAACAAGCCACACAAAATTAGCACCTACAGCAAGTCCATATCTGGTGCATATTGCTTGAGGGATAACCTGGCAACAGAAAGTCATAGGAGAATGAACCATAGAATGAAAGAAAACACAGACAACAAAAAAAAGATTATATCTTAAGATAAATGTATACCTCTCCAAATGCTAAAACAAAAGTCACTGATAGTATTATGGCAACATATTGATTGAAAAGCTTATCTAGGTATATCGGAAGTGCCTGCAAGATGCAAAATGATATGAAAGTAGAACTTTAGCATGGTTGTTCAGTATAATATGCAATACAAAATTCTTGAAGTGAATATCCAAAAGAATGTTTAACAAAGTACAAGGCTATGCAACTTTGCTCATTTTTGGGCTTCTTCGATAACACAGAAACATATTTTTCCAAAAAAAAAAAATTAACATAAAAATCTCTTACCTCCATTGCAGCAGCATTACATAAAAGTAATGTCACGAGAAGCTGGTGCTGCTTCTGAACCACTGGAAGTATGGCAGCTGAAAACAATTGACTTACTGTCAAATTGAAGGACAAAAAAGGAAGAGGACCACTTTTCACAAAACACTAGTTCAAAGAGAAAAAGAATTAACTCCTCACAAAGCAATGTATTTTGTCATCGGGATTGAAAAGTAACCTCAATTTTAACGAACCCACCAAAATCATGCTCACACTGAATTATAAATCCACATTAGCTCATATAATTATTCTATGACTATAATCCAAACTATTCGTCTTGCTGCCAACATTAGTAGCCATTATAGCAAGAACAATGGCGATGCTAACAGCCAAATGAGAAACACAGTAGATGACGACATTGATATTTCAGTGCTTACTTCTGATTAAAAATTCCATCTTTATCCTATTATCATCGCATATTTAAATTGTTTGCTCTACTACCAATAACTGTCACAATAACAGCAATAACAATGACGGTGACAATTGCAATAATGGAAAAACAACAATTAACAACATTTGCAATTTCATCAATAACTTCTTATAAAAAAATCAACCTTCACCAGTCTAATATATATTGTATTACCAAAGACACTGCAGTAGAATATGTCTGTATTACTATATTCAATCAATCCATCCTTTATTTCCTGAACTTATAAAATTACTATTTGATTTAAATATAATGAACTTCACTTCTTAATTGCATGCACTTATATTTATTTTTTCTTGAACTTGGAGAATATGCTTTCAATTTTAGTTTAAATTCAATGCAATTTCCTTCATTTAGAAGTAGGCCGACTAGATATTGCTTATATAGCAAATAAACAAATACTAAAGGAACACTACATTACGTCATGTGGGTTAAAACACTAACCTACTAGATTCCAACAGATGCACACCATTTGGATAATTATATTACTGTTTTTTTTTTCCCAAATACAAGTGGCATTAGCAACAATTTTAAACAATATAATACAAAGGCAAGGATGGCGACAATGATTATAAACTATAATTCAAGAAAACCGGAGTCACTATATCTTATTAATAAGACTCCATATTTATCAGATTATCATCAGAACCTTAAATCTAATCCAAGCCGCCCAGCTCCAAGCCAAAACACAACAAATTCAGCATCATTTTCATATTTATAAATCATCATTTAACCAGAACCAATAAAATTCCAACCGGTATAGCAGATAAAACCACAGCATATCTTTTGAATGTCGATTAACCTATTTTTTAACGTATCAAATAAATTATACCAAAGACCATACTCAATCATAGATCCACCTCAATTCAGAACTAACAACTCAATCTAATCTATTTACCATACTAGCAATCTAATATATTTACCGTACTAACAAGAATAGAAATAATAATATCAATAATAACGATACCAAGAGAAATATAAATAACGAAAAACAGCATTTCAAGATCACATATCCTGTTATCACTCCTAATTGGAAAATCCATCTTTATCCAATTATCACCAGAAAACAAACAAATCACATCTTTTCCACATCATTTCAAAGAAACCACCAAATTACAACAGCTGATGCATAAATTGAAGTATATATTCACATCATATCCGATAGTTAAGCTGCAATCCTAACCCAAACCTGTGCACAGCCTAAAATAGTTTAATTCCAATTTTCTTTAAAGAAAATCAATCTACATCCTATAATCATTAAAAAAGTCAAAATCTAACCACAGCCATCTCAGCATCAATCATCACAAAGCAAACAAAAAAAACATCAAGATAGAACTTTCTGTTGTGATGGGATAGTGGGCCAACAAGCCTGTTTCTTTTCGGTCGCGGTGCCGCTGCGCTGGAGGATCTCAAGGTCGACGAGGCCCAAAGACATGAGGCCCAACGTCAGTCCCGACATTATCCCCGCGAACAGAACCAACACGCACGATATACCCGCGTACACGAACCACCACACCGTACCGAACTCTATCTCCGCCCCCAATACTCCGCCGCCACTGCTCCTGATCGCCATCGACAACAGCGCGGCCGCATTTATCAGGTGCATAATTGTCCTTTCACCACAGTCCTCAAATTTCTCCCTCCCCTCCAAGCTTTGCTGTGTGTGTGTCCTGATTGTGTGCGCGCTCTGTGTGTGTGTGTGAGTTAGAGAGAGAGAGAGAGAGAGACAAAGTCCAACGTGTGATTTAATTCTTATTGGCATTTTTTATTTTTTGAAGGTTAGTTTTGATATAGAAATGTAAGGATACGTTCGAGAGTGTTCTCAATTGAATTTGCAAAAAATAACGGGGCCAAAATGGGGATAAAAAATTAATTTAGTAGCCTAATTTTATCTTTAATATTAAATTGATACAAAAATTTTGTGATACTCTAGTTGATTTTTACAATTAGTTTCAAATTGATGTGCGAGTTAGGAATATTTTAATGGATACTTAAGTTTCATCATAAATATCAAATTGATATATAATTGATGAATTCAGTATGATTCTCGTCTAAATTTTTAAAAATAATAGATTTATCACTTTTTACTTTTATTTTAAGTCAATTTAATTTTTATTAAATATTATGGCCAAAATCTAGTATTAATTAAAGTATTTGGAAGAATTCATATATCAATTAGAGCACTGATAATTTTATTAGTAAAATGCGATGAAAATTATTTGATATATAATATATATGAATATATTATGATTCTTTCAAATAGGTGAAAAACTTGGCCAAAGATATGAAAAGAGATGTCCGGGTAAAAATGAATATAAAAAAAATATTTGGGAGTAAAAATAAAACTTTGATATTATTTTTGTATGCATCTTGCTTTTATTTATTAGTAAATTATACAAAAATAATTGTATTGTATCATTATATTATTTAATCACACAACGTAACTACTTCACAATTATTAACATTTTTATAAATTACTAGGATTTTTATTTTTTATTTGTATGCTATTCAATTGATACTTATAAATATTTTTTAATATAATTTTTATATTTTAAAAAATATTTATACAAGTGAAGTATTATATAAAATATATATAACATGTGTATTAAACGTGTCATCACAAAATTATAATTATTATTCGTCTAAAGTTTGGAATATGTTAAAAAAAATGAGAATGTGTTTTAATTATTCAAATATACATGCTGTATGAATATAATACAAATTTTTACCATTAAAAATTATAATATCAATTTAACATTAATAATAAAACTCGACTGTCAAAATAATTTTTAACTCCCAAAATTTGTGTTTTCAATTAAATTAACATGAAACTTGGGCTTTTGTTTTCAGGAAGTGAAGGTCCGATTAGTTGGCTACTTTGTCTCAAAGAATTAATTTTGTGAAAAAATTGAGATAATATAATTTTAGAGAAATGAGAATTAAAATGAGATATATATTTGGATTGAGGTGTTTTAGAAAAAAATGTATTGAAGAAATTTGATGTGACATTCACTTTCTTTTGATATTCTGTTTGGTTGAATTGTTGTTTTATGGAGGAAAATAATTTAAAAAATATTTAGTTAATAGATTTTACAGAATTTTTATGAACACATGGCACAACGTAATTTTATCGAAATTGTTTGTTTATGTATATATCAACAAAAATGTATGCATATACATATATATATATAATACAAAATATTTTTGTGTTGTGAAACTATATTTAGACATAGAGTGATACGTAATATATATACATATGCACATGTTTACATATACATATTCTAAATATAATACGAGCAAATATATGTACTTATTTTATTAATTTAAGGATGTATATAATATGTGTAGGAAAAAAAATTTACTTATATATTTATTGTTTCAATCTCAATTTTCTTATAAATTTGTGTGTCATGAAGAAATATAATTATGTTACACACATTTACATATATTTGTTTATACATATATAAAATTTCATGTGCTGCCGAACTTGCCATACGTATATATGAATATGTACATTTGTGTGTATAATTTTGTATACAAATTTGTAATTTAAAAAATCAATATGTATTTTACGTAAACCTCATCTTTATGAACCATATATATATATATATACACGTTCCTTTCTTTGAATATTTTTAAAAAGCATCGGTAGAATACACAATATTTTTTTGAAAAAATAGGAAGCCATTCCTATAAATATAGAGATATAGATATATGTTGGGTCACTTGTACGATGGGAAGCTAATTTATTTTTGGGAGAAAAATCTTTGAGATTGAGATTTTTTTTCGAAGAAAAAATGAGCCCTAATATTTTTTTCAGAAATATGTGGGAAAGGAGATTTTCCCAAAAAAAATTATCAAAACCCAAACAAACAAAGATTTGCCAAAAAATATTTATGTAAAATATTATTTTTTGAAATGGGGTTGCCATCCAATCACACTTTGATATTCTAGCTCCTGAGTAAATGTTCCCAAACAAGCCCTTAATATTCTATTGAACATATGGGGACGTGGCACCAAGTTGAGAAAACGGGCCAATTGAAACATTCTTACCTACATTTATTTTAACATTAAGTTACAAGAATCATACTACATCATCATCATACAACATCATAACTCATCTCATCTAAAGTATGATAATATCAAGAAACACTTTATATAGGCAAATATGGTGTAAATAAATCGAATCGAATTAAATACATTATTGTTCAAATTTATTTGAATTTTTATAAAATTTCAAAAATTGTGTTTAAATTTGGTTTGATTATAAATCGAATTAAACTTGAATAAACTTTGATCATGTCGAACACGAATCAAACTCGAATGATTTGATAATTTTATATATTTTTTATTAATCGTGTTGAGTTCGAGCCAAATTTCAAATCTTATCAAATGAAAATTTTATTAAAATTTAATTTATTATATTTAATAAATTGAATTTAAATAAATTTTTAATAATCGATTACCTCGATTTTTTGCAATCCTTAAAACAAATGTTGTCCATATAAATTAATATATCTTTCATTTTTTTTTTCTGGTGAAGGAAAAATTGGATCAATTGGATCATGTGGGAGGTGTAAGGTGTGTGGTGTGCCACGGCTGAAGAGTCAAGATTCTCCCCATCTTATTCTTGTCTAGATTGAGGATGTATCAACATTTATGAACACCACAAACATCATATTCCTTTCAACATACTTATTTTCATGGTAATTGAAAAGATTTAACCCAAAGTGACACAGCTTGATGCTTTAAGATTACAAAGCCTGTCCTATGAAAAGTATGGATTGCAATATTTATATTTTACATTATTCATTAATCCCATTCACAAAATTTCCAATAGTATATTATTCAATTTTTTTAATTTTTTTTTTAGTCATTTATTAAGATACTTGTTATATTGCCGAAGATCTACTTGCTCTTAAGTAAGTGCAGCGCATAAAGTAAATCTTTGAAATGGCACGTCTAGACATGTTTAAGTCATAGTTAGAAGGTCCGGTTCGAAACTCATTCCAAGCCCACATAATGCGAAATTAATTGTTAGCATCCGATTTTTTCCATCACCTCTAGATATCCTAAAAACAAATGGATATTCTTGAGATTTCAAAATGAGGGTTATGGAAATTGAAGTTCTTGATTTTGATTTGAATAATTTCTCTCAAATTAGGGCAAGAAAATTGGAGTTTACAGGAGGAGAGCAAAATAGGACCATTATTGGTAACTATTAATGCTACACAACCTTTTATTATAGTCTTGTGAACCTTTTATTACAGTCTTATGAAATAACAACATTATGCTTGAATTAACATGGGCCAACATAAACTTGGGCTTGAAATGAAAATCTAAAATCCAGGGTTCTAGATTTTGTATCATTACATAACCCAAAAGTGAAGGGGGGAGTGTTTTTTCTTTTTTTTTTTTTCATATTCAAAAGAAATTTTTATTTTTTGGCAAATTGATGTGTTGAAATTTAATTATCCTTTTTAATTCAAAAATCACATTAAGATATGACCAATTAAAAAAAAATATGCTGAAAAAAACCGCCCATATAACTCATTTTACCTAAATATAATTTTCAGTATTTAACAATTAAAACGATCAAATAGCCCCTCATTATTTCCATAAATCAACAAACCAACAAGAATCTCTTAAAAGTTGTGTGGTCTGCATGAATATGTGAATAATCTTTTTACTAATACCACATCAATTGGTTCAATTGTCACATATACAAAGACATTTTGTCTAGATTGATGATATGTGAAGCTTGTTACTTGAAGAAGTACTGCATTTTTCACATTTGCACATTTGGACATGATTTTGTTCGTGACCATGAATAAATTTGTATGATTGCGTACTATATAATTTTTATGTAATCACATCACCGTAATATTTTTTATATCACTTACAACATTACTAGTGATATTCAACTAATTATTTCTCAACAAATCTATGTTTAATAAATAGAAACTTTGAATTATTTATAAGTGTAAATGTGTAAATTGAAGTCCACAGTGCAAGAATTAGTGTGTCGCTTGAAAATAATTTTGACCCCTAGGTATTTGGCGAGCAATTTAGGGCTTTATTCTGGCGTGTTCACAATTTTTGACTCCTATCTATTTTTTTATTTACATGTTGAAGAAATCTTGTCTTTCTCAGTGGCATAATTCTCATACTCAAATGTTGATAATTTCTATATGGAAGTTAAATTAGACTATTGTGTTTAAATTTTTGTTATTTATGCAATTTGGAAGGTTACAATAACCTTTCCATGTACTAATATTTTACAACTTTGTTAAAAATATTTTGAGCATTTTAATTATAAAATGTGTTAAATGACAACGACTTTACAATGCAACACGAATGTTGACAGGACCATTCGATAATATATATTTACATACTTGATTTTATCATTCTATAATAGATCAGTCGAATTCATTATTGATCGTTAAATTATAAGAACGTAGAAGTTTTTCCCATTTATTTTCTTGATTCAATAATATTAAATTAAATAAAAGTATTCTCAACCCATTCTACATCTCTCTTATAAACAAGAGACACTTTACTCAAATAAAAAGGGGCAAAAATAAAAAAGAAAATACCGAAAATGCCACTCCCCTTTTTTTTTCCATATGTCTAAATTGCTTCCAGCCGTGCGGCCAGCCGCCGTATTGGTACTTAATGACGTGACAGCAGCAACCTTTCTAAATGTAAAGAAAGGAGGGAAAGTGCCACGTGGCAGTAGCACACAATGCCACATGGGACTTTAAAAAAAAAATTCACCTCGAATCCTTCATAACTTAAACCAACCAATTATTATTTGTCTTCCAATCTTACACAGCCATAGGGAATACAAAATATTGATGTTGAGATTGTACTAAGTGAATAAAAGAGATAAACACAATGGTTATTATTTCTAATAATGGCATTTTAAATTTATTTATTTATTTATTTATTTTTTATTTCATTATTTGAATTTTTGAATTTTTTATATATATTCATAAAATCGAAAGTCTTTTAATTGACAGAGAAACAAACATTGCTTCAAATTCCATTATTTGCATATTAGCCCATGTGTTGCTATATTTGAACGGAATTTTGAGTTGATGGATTCGATAAATTCTGTCCAAATATTTAACAATATGAGCTTGAGCAATGTTTGTTTAGCTGTCAATTAAAAAGTCTTTAATCTCACGAACACATATTATGAATTCAAAAAATAAAATATGAAATAAAAAAAGTGAAATAAAAAATTTAAAGCCGAACATATCCCACTAATCATTGGCATTGGCTACTGCAATGGCATTTGATGGGAGCCGAGTTGGCACACAGATATCTGATTTTGAATCCATTTCGTCTTCTTCACAAAAGAAACGACTCAAAATCCTGGTACCAGGCCCCAGCACCAACCTCTCCCATGCTTCCATGGCATCTCCGCCGCTTTTGAGAAATGCCTCGGTGGCGTCCAGGCGGTGCAGCCGCCACTCCAACTCCTCCCCTAGCGATAAAATCTTTTCAATTTGACGACAAGTTAAATCGCAAGTGTTTGCCTTAATCTGATCAATAGATGTCTCGAGGAGCTTAGCCCTGGATTCACCATCAACACCACTCTCATTCCTGAAAAACTCGTCCATCTCCGGCACCCCAATGGCCCGTCTGATCCCACGAGTGTAGTCGCCGCCGTGCTCGAAAAACTCCTTGGCCTCCTCCACCAGCCCACCATCCACCATCTGATCAACCCTTTTCGACACAAAGGAATGCAAGACTGGCATTGATACGTCCACCCAAAGAAAACAAATCTCGTACTTGGATGGAAACTCAGTGTCATCGTGCACCAGGGCCTTTATGAAAGAATTGGACCCGCCGGCGATGATAGGCAGCTTGCCCCTCTGCGTGATGGCATCCACCGCGAGCGATACATGGTACACGAAATCCTCAGCCGTGAAATCTGCGTCGGGGTCGATGATCCCCAACAAATGGTGGGGCACGCGGCGGCGTTCCTCGTCAGTGACTTTGTTGGTTATTATATTCAAGCCTTCGTAGACTTGCATTTTGTCTGAGTTGATGATCTCCCCGTCGAAACGGGTGGCCAAGTCTATCGCCAGGCGCGATTTCCCCGTCCCGGTGGCGCCCATTACCACCACCACCTTATTCTTGCGGGGCTGCCGGGGAATGATCAACTGTTCCTTCTTGATCAGGCCGCCTGGAAACTTCACCACGGCGGGTTGCTGTGCTTGCTTGCAGGCTGCAGAGATTGGCATCTTCGTAATTGCTTTAAATTTGTTTTACACCTGTTATAATTTCATACACAAATATTAGATTCTGTTAACCTCTAACAAACAGAAGAACCCTTTTTCTTCTCAGTTTTCAGAGAAGAAGAAATCAAAATTTTCTTGTGGGCTTACAGAGTGAATGGACAAGACAATGATGGATATATAGTTAATGTTCCTCCTGGAAGCTCAAGTTATACCTGAACAATGGCCTTAGCCAGGTATTTATAAATGGAGGTAGGAAGAAGAAGCCATGCAAATTTCATAAGCATAAACATTATCCATTCTCTAATCCTATCTGCATACTATATATTTAATATAGGTGACTTTTTTTTCTTACCATAAGGGAAAAAAAAATCCTCCTTATTACAAAATAATGACAAGCTCAATGATTGTAGTTGTCCAATATAGGCTGTTTAGCAGTATAAGAGAGTGATTTTGTATAAAGATTTGATGAATTTTAACCAATTTCTGATTTGCAGAATCTTGAGTATTTTTATTATATTGAAAAAAAAAAGACTTAAGGATAAACCCGTAATTAAGAGATAATGATGAAGATAAATGACAACAGTTGCCAATTATATCTATGGCAATTGTTGGATTAATTTTAAAGAAATTCTGAATTCTTAGAATCTTGAGTACTTGTATTATATTGAAAAAAAAAAATTCATCCGTAAAAAATATTTGTTACTAGTTGTAAAAGAGTGATTTTTGATTGAAATTGATTGAGTTTTGAGAAATTTATGAATTTTGATTATGTTGTTAGTTATTCTTATTATATGTATATAATTTTTTGTTTGATGATAGTTTCATGCGTTTGTTTTTCCTTCTATCTTCAGATTTTTGGTGCAACTATCTAAATTGAAAGCAATTTAAATTGAAAGCAACAAATAAGTAATTAAGTTATCCATAGCCATAGCAGATTGCATGGTTTTGTTTTTGAAGAAATGGTAACAACATATGATTGTAGCATTTATTTCATTATATTTCAGAAATAAGCTCAGAATTAATTTATTCCTGATTCGTAATCAATAATAGCAATTATGCTTGTGTTACCATAACAATCAACAACCACAATTAGTATTAATTTTTTTTATAATATTTTCATATTGTACATATTGCTAATTTCAAGAGCATCACATGTATCAAATGTGAGAAGCAATTCTGAAAATAGCCTCTGAAAATGATACTTCGCGTATATTAGTTGTACAGACATGAGTTTTACTAGGTATTGGTGTTGGACATTTTTTTTTTCTTTTAATAGAAAGCTTTAATTATTGTCGAAAGCTTCAATTAGTATTTATAGAAGTTTGTATGAAGATAAAACACGTGTGTGTATGATGAGTGTTATAACGTGTCAAATTTAATTAACAATATTATTTTATTATTTATATCGATAGAAAAAATAACTTTATTATTATCTGACTTAAATATGAAATAGATCAAGTAATTTTCTAGTTAACCTCATAGTAGAATGATTGGGTTCGGAAGCAATTAAATTTTATTTGACTTAAGTTAGATCCCATCGACGATTTGTATAATACATCTTTTATTTACCCAACTAATTTTACGCATTTTCCTTCCATTATAAATGTAAGAACGACCCAAACAATAAGTTTAAATTACTAGACATAAATATTTGACTTATAGAAAAATAAGCGAAGACAAAATCAATGTAATGGCACTTAAATTTATATTAATTACAAGTTTTTGGCATATAAAGAAAAATTTTAATAATATTTTGAAGTACCAACATGTCATGTATTTTTATGTCAAAGCTTTTGACAATATTGATATATTGGTAGTAAAAAATCATGAGTAAGCATTACAAGAAAAAATAACATTAGCAACAAAATATTAAGTGGTGGTATCAAAGTTATCATTAATAATATCTATTAAATAATAATAATTTTTATTTTACCACAATAATAATGTTCACAAATTTAAGAGTAACAACTATTATGTATGGATTGTCGCTGTTAATAATAAATGACACATGTATAATGCAATACAAATATTATCATAGATTATTACGATAATTTTTTTATTATTGTGTTGTTACTATATGTGCGTCACTAAATATCAGTAGTGACAACTTATATACGATTCTTTTGTAAAAAAAAAAAATAATTGTAATAATTTATATATAATTTTTATTATTCTTATGAAAGTCACTGCTATTTGATTAAAATTGGATGACTTTTAATCAAATTTCGAATTCTTACTATAAAAAGATAAAGACAGATCTCTATTTGTTACTAGTGATATATTTGTCGCATATAATATAGGAGAGCAATCTTTGATTGAAATTGGTTGAACTTAGGGCAAATTCTGAATTCAGAATATGCTATTATTGTTACTAAATATATACAATTTTATGTTTTACTACAGTTATGTATTTTTTCTTACTGTTTTTCCCTTCTATCTTCCGTTTTTTAGTGCACCTATTTAAATTGCAAGTAAATTAAATTCAAATAAAATAGCAAAGAAGATTAAAAAAGGAACAATTAAGTAATTAAGCTCCATACTATCTGCAGCGTCAATTTAAATTATTTGTTGGAAAATAATATTGCATCTCGTATTCTATTTCATTAATATACGTCATATGTATATTGATAATGTTATCTATATACAAATGGTGAGTATTGATATAATAAAATTCAAGATGGAATATAATTTTACAATAGAGGATCCAGTCACAACTATAACAGATTCCCAAACTATTTCACATGAAATCTTCATTATGTTTCATAAATAAGCTCAAATTCATAATCAATAATAGCAATTATGCTTTTTTTATAAGATTAATAGCAATTATGCTTGTGTTGCCGTAAGTAATGAACAATAACACTTAGTAGTAATCACCTTATAATATTTTCAAATTATACACATTGCTAATTTCAAGAGCTTCATATAGTTTAGAGAAGCAATTCTGAAAATTCAATTTGGATCTTCTATTTTAATTTAGTGTTTCATTTTATATTTTATACAACACATGTGCGATAAGTGTATATATTTATTTTCTTAATCATACAACTTGTCATTAATCATACACTTGTCATTAATCATATAAGGCGTGCATATATGATACAAAATATAAGATGAAATACGAAATTAAAATAAAAAATTCGAGATATTGAAAATATACCTACAAGAGAATGATATTTTGCGTACATTTGTTGTACATATATAAGTTTTATTACATATAAGTAGGATTGCATCTTTTGTTGATAAAAATATCATATAATGCTTTCACATTATTATTTTTGTGTGCGACGGATTAATATATTCAACTTAAAATTGGCATATATTCTTCTGCCATAACATGATATTTTAACTTTTAATGTGTCTTCTCCTCCTTATTTGAGATGCTTGGAAGATTGTAGTCAAAAGTTGGATATATGTTTATAGCCCTCGATAGTATTACAAGTTTCTTTTTTTTCTCTTTTAATAAATTTTTTTAATTATTGTCACAAGCTTTACCTAGTAATCATAGAAGGTTGTATGTAGATAAAGCATGTGTGTGTGTGTGTGTGTGATGAGTGTTGTTATAACATATTAAATCTAATCAACATCACCATCTTATTCTCTATTTCGACACAAAAAAATAACTTAAAAATTACATTGTTATCTGACTTCGAATTTGGGATAGCCAAGCAATTTCCAAATTACCTTCTACTTAGTAGAAGAATTGGGTCCAAAAGCAATTAAGTTTCATTTGACTTAATTTGCTAAGTCGAGTAATGCTCAAACTTCACATTTAATGATTATTACATCCCATGATTATTTATATAATACATATTTTATATATACAACTAATTTTATGCAATTTCCTCTCTTTATAAGTGTAACATGACCCACATAACATGATTAAATTACATATAGCTATCTATGTGGCTTACCAAAAAAAATATGCAAAGACAAAAACAAATGTAATGGCCCTTCGCTTTATATTGATTACAACATGCTTTTAGTTTTTGGCATGTATAGAATATTTTTAACAATATCTTGAATTATCAATATGTATTGTATTTTTATGTTCAAAGCATAACAAAATATTGATATATCAGCCATCAAAAATCACGAGGAAACACTGTAAAAAAAATAATAGTGGCGACAAAATATTAAGTGGTAATATTAAATTTGCTATTAATAATAATTATTAAGTGACAATAATTTTTATTTTATTATAATAATAATTTACACAAATTTAATAATGACAACAATTATGTCTAAGTTAACCATTTTAATAATTAGTGACACATGTATAATGACAATATATTGGCAATACAAATTTGTCACGATGACAATTGTTATTGCCACTTAATTGTTACTATACAGGTAACACTAATTGTCAATAATGATAACTTATAAAAAATACTTTTGCCACTAATTTTTATTCTTGACAACTTATCCACAATTGTTTTTACTGTTAAACTTGTGAAAATCGATATTGCAACAAAATAAAAATTCTTATCACTAAATATATATAATTAGTGACGATGTTAATATTGTTGCCTCGCATTTTGTCACTATCATTTTTTTTCTTTTATATATAGTGAAAGTAAAAAAAATATTATTTACTTACAATTGATAAATCTTTGTGTTTCGAAACAAATAGAAATGGAAGAACGACTTGAGCCCAATATTATTATTAGTACTAGTTAGAAATTGAAGAACCAATTGAGCACAATGAGTATTTTTTTTTCTCTATTTCTTTGTTTGACCTTTTTTTTTTCCCTCCATTGTGTATCATGTATCACTTGTTAAATCATCACTTATATAGCACTACTTTTATTTTTTGAATGTATTACTGTTTTTTTTTTTTTTTTGGGTGGGGGGTGGGCAACCATTCTTAGCATATTACATGAAACCATAGTTACTAAATGAAATGGCATTATATGCATACAATATATACACATATGAATAGCTAAAGAGTATTGCAATTTCCTATTCACAATTTTTATTTAAAAAGGTACTTCGTATATTTGTGTCGAGATATCTTGCATTCAAATCCAATTATCACCCAACATATTTAATATCTTGCCAAATTTTAATTATTTTATTGTCTTTTTACATTGGTAGTGTCGTTTGAGTTCTAACCGAGTTCTATACAAGTCGAAAAGAAGTTAAACGTAAATTTAAAATTAGAAGAAAAATAATAGAAATCTCTGTGATATCTTACGTGGATGTGCTTTCGTCTCAAGAAATCATTTTATTATAACAAAATTTCCTAAACTTTTTTCTACATAAAATCACTAAAGGCATCAAAATATAATGTTCAATCCATCATTTTAATCTTAATTGTTGATTAATATCATTAAGAGTAACTTGATTAAAATGGTAGGTTTTTGCCATGGGCCCAAGAAACTGGGATCTTGGGCTTGATAGCATTCACTCTGGGCTCGGGGTTGAAAAGAAGCCCCAATCTCATACACAACCCAAATTCTTTCTAGACCAGCCCAACATTCATCTGTAAATCTTGTGAACAAAATTTATTTCTAGCTCTCTAAAACAAAAAAATAAAAATAAATAAAAATAAAAATAAAAATTGAATTTAGATTACTTGAAATAATTGAGACATTTTCTTCTTTTTTTTCAGTGAAATGATTAGCTCCATCAATATATCATGAAATCAGCATCTAACAAAGTATAATGAATCATCATTTGACATAGTCTATATAAATATGATGAGTAATCATCTAATCATGTCCATATTATGTAGAAAGAAACGAAATAAAATTAAATTTATGCTTGGACTTTATGAGTTTGGATCCGATATCTTATAATTATCGAGTTTAAAATTTGGTGACGTCAAAAAATTCGCTAATGAAAAAATTAGTTCTTGATTGCCAATAAAGTTTGATTCAATAAGTAAAACTTGAGCCAGCCAAAATAAATATTTTTGAAATTTTTGGTTCCGAGTCCAATCAAGAATTTAGGTGTTAGTTTTAATTTTATATTAGTTCAAAATGTAATTTGTCACATACTGATTATATTTAATTAGTCATTAACTGATATTTTGAGGTGTAGTATATACTTCACTATTTTAGTAAAAGCAAAAAATAATTTATTGATACAAATTAATATCATTTGTGAATTATGATCAAAGTACTAGGATATTGATTTTGAGCTAGTAATGTATCAATGTTGTTTATATCGAAATTATGTCATAGGCCACCTAATTAAACATGACACAAACCTAATATTGACCACCATTACATATTTGGACTAATAATCTTTGGATTTATTACCTACTCAATTTATATTTTCCATTTACATGAAAAGAATCTCTATAATGTATATCTATATTATTTGTACCATTTATTATCGATTAATCCGATTTGGTAAACTATTAAAAATAAGAGTAGGGATGGCAAACGTATTTGGAGCGAGTTTTCAATTTTTATTTTCAAATTCATCTCATTTATTTTTTTTTTTAATTTTTTTAATTTTATTTTATGTATATTTATATGATATTTTTAAAAAATATATTTTTTAGAATATTTCAATTTATTATTTTTAAATATATATTTTTTAATAATTTTAAAATAATAAAATAAATCTAAGAAATCTAGTAGGTTTAATCGATGAATTGTGATTCCAAATTTTTTTTAACGGAATCAAACTCAATCTATCATTATTATTTATAAATAAGAGAATAAAGTTATTAGATAACTATTCATAATTTTCTCTCTATTAATCCCAAGTTCTTGAAAAATATTGTTATTCTTAAATTCAAATAAATAATTTAGAAATCTTTAATTTTTTTATATAAAAAGTAATATTTAATTAGAAAATATTACTTTTTAATAAATTAAAGTGTGCAAAAATCACTAGTCCAAAAGAAATAAATATTGACAGCCCAATAATTCAAAAGAGAAAATAAAGTGTTAAACACTCTCTACTGAAAATGGATTGTTTTTTGTATTTCAATGGAAAATTCTGATATGAATCTCTCCACGCCATCTTCGCTCTCTGCATCGTCGCAAACGGCGGCGTCAGGCACTTCTTGGTTTTCTGGCATTGTGCGCGGTCGGTCCACCTCCGCCAAGATGCCCAACAACAACTCCACCGCGGCCGCTGGCGACAGCGTCGGAGGTGGCGTCGGACCCGTTAACAAGAAGCATCAATTTCGTGGGGTGATGTTTAAGTACGGCCCGAAACCAATTCAGGTGAGGAAAAGAAGAATCTTGATGAATTGTGAATAAGAAAGAATGTTCTTTTTCTGGTTTTGGTTATGCTTGTTTTTGTAGTTTTACTTGTTTTAGCTGAATTTGAGTCTTGTATTCAAGAAATGGCTTGTGGGTATATTTAGATTTTTAGTTAGTTTTTGTTGGAGAATTATGTAATTGAAGTACTAAATCAGAGATCAAGATTCTCAAATGGGATTGCTTTACATTGTAATGGTTTGTGATTTTAGCACTGAGTTTGATTTTTTGTTCATTTATATTGGAAAAGTAAAAGTTGAAGAAAAAGTGCATCAGAGAGCAACATTTGTCATGTCATTGCTTTACTCTGAGATGATTTGTGATCTTAGTAGCATCGATACTGAGAATTGAGTGGTGAAATTGAGAAATGAGCTGTGGATTGACCTTGGTTTTTAGTTAATATTGTTGGAGAGGTTCAGATTGAAGAAGCTGAACCTGAAAATTGAGTAGTAAATTTGAGAAATGGGTTGTGAACATACTTTGACTTCTATTTATTTTTTAGTGGAGAAGTTTAGCTTGATATGTGGAAATATTTGGTTAATACTTTCTAGATATTCACCCTACTTCGAGCCGTGTGCCATGTCTTGTGTGTATATCTCAGATTTTCCTTTTTTTCTTCCAACAACTTAAACCTAGGAAGTTGTTTAGTGTTCTTAGTTGTTCTTTATTTTTATCATCACAATTGATAGCCAACAGTCTTGAAATTATAAATGGAAAAAGAAAATATGATAGGTTTGGATGGTTGTGATGTTCCATCAAAACCAAACTTTTTTGTCAAGCTATTTTATCAACAAGAAATAGAATTTCTACTACACACACACACACACATATATGTGTGTGTGTTCCATAACACTTTCCAGGATATTTTATTTCCTTGAAAGCCTTTGTATTGAGCACTTGAACTTGTTGGCACAAAATGGAATCAATTTGATTTGATGAATCAATCATTATATCGGATATTTGTAGAGTTGCATAAGTATTATGCTATTTCAACAAAGAAATAGCTTATTCTGATTTGATGCTTTTGAGTTGCATGAATTTGTTTCATTTGAATTCATTCGTGATGATTGTATCGGAGAAGTAGCATAACTAGACAGCTAAATGTTTTCACCTGGAGATTCAAATGTTAAATTCAGTATTAGACACGTTGATTTGAACCCTTTATATCTTTTTTTGTGTTAACCATAATATCTTTTTTTGTGTTATCTTTTTTTATCTTTGCCAAATAAATTAGACGTCATCTTTGCCATTATAGTCAAATTTTTATATTGGATATAAGTTAACATGCATTTTTTTCTTCTTCTTTCTGACTTTCTCTTCTGTTTGTCTTTCTTCTTGTTCATTGTTTTGGTACAGGTTGCATTTAAAACAGGTGATTATAAACAGCAAGTTATTTTTATTGGTGGGCTGACAGATGGATTTTTGGCCACTGAGTATGTCATTCAATGCTGGTTCAAATATATATATTTTGCACCTTTCATTTTTTTCTTGTATTTCTTTTTTTGTTTTTTATTTTAATTTGAGCTTTGCATGCCACTTTCTAGATATCCTTCCTACCGATTTCTCATTCATATATTATTTGTTAACGAACAACAGTAATAGTTATGCAACTTAAATACCAAAAAAATGTGCAATTGCCAGGGAACTTATGGTGTTGATTATTTTTCAACTACTCAAATGCGTAAGAACCCATCTGAGACATTTGAGTATTTAATTACGATATGGAACATCCAATCGCATATCATCTTTAGAAGAAAAGTCTGAATTAAGAATCCAACCACATTCCATCAGAAAACCTCCTTGGTCAATTGGTTAGATCAAGAAAAAAGCAGTAACTCATCAAAAAAGCATATCAAAGTAGTTTGATTTCTTGTATTATATCATATACCATATATTTCTTGTAGCCATTCACCATGAAGATGGGAAAACATTTGAAAGTGTTAATATTTTCTCTTGTCCATGTTGTCAGATTTAGATCTTTGATGAGTTCAACTTCTATTTCATATTTCTCCTGGCTCTTGTAGTGGATCTAAGTAAAATAGGGAATGTTCCAAATTCAAGGTATTGAATAGGGTCGGCACAATGTTTCTTACGTGACTCAGAGGTGCACACACGTGCATGCAAATTTTGGTAAACATGTGTACATGAAAAAAGAGCCATTTATCTGACACTAATGGGTCTGTAAGGTCATCAGATGTATATCTTTTGTATTAATTTCATCCTAACATAAATGATTCTGAATTTTCCAGATATTTGGAGCCTTTGGCAATTGCTTTGGATAAAGAGCATTGGTCACTAGTTCAATTTCTTTTTTCATCATCATATAGTGGATATGGCATCTCAAGCTTGAAACAAGTAAATTATTCTTTGTCCATTTCCTGCTTTGTGGTGCCGATAGAGTAGATTTTAATGCCCCTTTATAGACTTGGTGGACTGTCAATTTCTTCTTTTATGTGCTTATTTTCAGGGAGGACATTCTTGTTTGTTCAATGATTATAACAAGAGTTTATGCTCTTAAGTATAAAATCTATTGATTCAGGCTCTATGTACTTTATATATTTGCCTAGGGTCAACACCTCAATCAGAATTCGCACGTGCTATGCATAAAATCAACATGCTAGAATTTTTTCACGTACATCACATCAATCAAGAATCTCATTTAGCTATTAGATTATATTATTATTCTAAACTGTGCAGTCTCAAATTCAAAAACAAAGTGTCGAAACTTCATTCATATTACCTCTTCTCGAACTTCTACTTATTTCTCAATTAAGACAAGATAGTAAAACAAGAGAGTGACATTATGTTATCTCTTCATGAGCTTCTGAATTTTTATCGTTATAGTTCATAACCTTGCGATTTGAAATTATTATCAATCTCAAGTTCTCCTTGATATAATACAGATCCCCCTGTGTTCACCTTCTCTTGTATCATGGAGTTTGCGTGATGATTTCTTCCTTTTTTTTGTTTGCTAAAATTTTAATGGTTACATTGTCGGCTGAAGGATGCCATGGAGCTTGATCAATTGATAAGTTACCTGATAAACAAGGAAGATTCCGAAGGTGTGGTGCTACTTGGACACAGTACTGGCTGCCAGGTAATTAGTTGATTCTCTTTGAATGAAGAATCATCTGAGTTTTGGTGCACTTCTGTTGGACTATAGAGAATCCGAAGATATACAACATTCGTGGCCTTCACTTTATGAGGACATAATATAGCTAAGGCTCATTTTATTCTGTGTAGGATATTGTGTATTACTTGCGTACTAATGCAGCATGTTCAAGAGCAGTTCGTGCAGCCATTTTGCAGGTAATTTTTCCATGTATATTGCATGATAATCTTCTGAAAGAGTTCCAGCACATGAATGATAGATGTGGTTTTCATCTTATTATTATAGTTTGGCTGTGACTTTAACGCTTATAGGATATTACATGGCTATATCACCTCAATTATTATTTTTATGCTTTTTCTTGTTGATCGGCTGTTCAGGCTCCAGTTAGTGACCGTGAATATAAAGCCACTCTCCCAGAAACTGCTTCCATGATTGATTTGGCTTCAAAGATGATAAATGAAGGTCGAGGATCAGAATTGATGCCCAGGGAAGCCAATCCAGATTCTCCGATTACTGCCTATAGGTGAGAGTGTTTTAAATGTAACTTCCTTCTTTAACTGAGGTCATTTTATTTACTGCATCTGTATGGTGCATCTGCATAGCATATTTGATCTTATTGTTTCTGAGCCATATGCAGATATCATTCGCTCTGTGCATACAATGGTGACGATGACTTGTTCAGTTCTGACTTCAGTGAAGACCAGTTGAAACAGAGACTGGGACACATGTCTAACACACCTACCCTGGTAGGTTTCCTTTGATTTTGATGCTGGGTTTCAGTTGCAATTGAAGGTGCCAGGACCCAAATGAACCTATTATTTGTTCAAATCAAGAATATGTTGAGCATTGAAATTCAGCTGTCACAGTACTAAATCTCGAATAATTTATGGGGTAAAATTCACTGCACCCTCGGTGTATGGGTGACTATAGATGTGCCCGTAAAATTTTCATTGTGTCCCTGTGTTGAACTACCAATTATTATCTATCCACGTGTCTTCAATTTTTTTATGATGTCCTAATAACGACCACTTTCTTATACTCGTATTCAATATCTAGTAGTTAAGAATTCATATTTTGTGCATTAACTAAATTCAGAGGATTATTTGTTGCAATCCATGAGTAGGGCACCATGTGAATCCCTTGTAGTTGGGGATTAGTGGATTTTACCCAAACACAAATTGATGTATGAATGAGGATCTCATTATAATAGGTATTTACAGGCATATATATTGTTTATTCCACGTAATGTAGAAATGCTCTCTCTCCTTTCTCCATGGCAAATTTTAGGAAACTGTTGTTTTTGTTTTTCCGTAGGTCATGTTTTCCATGGCTGATGAATACGTACCGGAATATGTTGACAAGAAACCGCTGGTTGACAGGCAAGAACTTGAGCCTTTTGAATTACTTTATATCTTTTTGTTGTATCCATGATTCTAGTGGTGTCTCATCCTAAACATAATGCTTTGTGCATTAACTTGGTATACGTGTTTGTGAAACTTGACTAATGCTGCCATCCCTGTTACGTATCTCTCCAGATTGTGTAGGGCAATGGGTGGTGCAGAAAAAGTTGAAATTGAATATGGAAGCCACTCACTATCTAACAGAGTTGAGGAAGCTGTCCAAGCCATAATAGATTTCGTCAAAAGAGACGGACCCAAAGGATGGGAGGACCCATGGAGTTAATATGGTGGCTTCAATAACTCTGCTTCTCGATTGGTTATTCAACATTCGTTGTCGGTTTCTACATATCCAGATAGGAAATCCTTCACCATTCCGTATTTTACTAATTTTTTTGTCTGTACATTAAAGGTTGCGAAAATTAGAGTATCATTTTTACCTTTAGCAAATGATTTTATCTGCATCTTTTATTTTCTTGACAGGCACATTTCAAACAAAATTCCCCATTTACTAGAGCTGAAATGCATCGAACTTTGAGATGATAAGTTTGTTTGCAGTGAGATTTTTTTTTTTCTTTTTCTCAAACATAGTATTGATTGCTAAGTTCTTTCAATTACAAAGTTCTTGTCTGAGTTGCCATTTCATTGTCTCACATGGAGTATGGAACTTCCACTTCATTGTTCTTTTATTAGAATATCACTGCATCTCAGTTTCTCATATGTTCAATCAACATGAACAGTGTCGTTGACACCGATGATTTAGGAACTCAAAATTGGGTTTTAGGCTGGATATGCTGCTCTGTTTTCCCAGAGTATTTCAAACTTGTCTAAACTTAGACCACCTTCTTCAATTATGACTATGATGTGGAGTAGAGATGATTGAAAGATTAGTGCATATGCTATAGTTTAATCTGCAAGAGAATATAGCCTTTGGATTTTCTGCAAGAACCTAATTTTCTTGCAAAATTCTGGTCCAGTACCTACTGGTGTGGAGCGCGGGCTTCTTGCTTAATAAGTATAAAGTCGAACATTTATGTGATTAGTTTGTGTTCGACCAAATTGATTCGGCACTAAAATTTTCCATTTTCTCAATTTTATTTGGCAATATGGCCTTCTATTTTAACAATAATTGAAATTTTGGTTTGGTTATTTTCTATGATGGTAGTGTAGATGTTATATCGAATATATATCTCATCATATATTTATATATAAATGTACGTATTCATATTTGTGTGTGACTAAATATTAAGAGTATACTCGATGTACACTATTGAGTGTATTTTTATTTATATATATATATATATATATATATATTGTATGTGGGTTTGACAAAGAGTTTGATTTTTAATCATAAAAGAAGAATTCTTTGATAATTGCCTTTTGAAAAAATGGATTTTATTGGAGAATATATTTAATAAATAGAAGAAAAACCATGTTGGAGTAAAATGAGATTTGTAGCTATTTTTGTATAATTAAGCAAGTAAATGCTAACATAATTATAGTACTAAACGATTTTTAACTTCTCAAAATTGTGGTCAACAATAATTTATGGTAAGACAACAAAATATCTTCTTTGAAAATAAATTATTATTATTATTATATGCTAAACTATTGAGTGAGCAAATAATTATAATTAAATTCTACATTTTATTTTATAGTTATAAAATGGCTATTTTTTCATTTTTAATTTTGGCCACACATTGGAATATGTACCTCTCATAGTCTCATTTATTCCTCCTACCAACAATGTACAGCCAAAAATGAATTTATCAGTGAAAGCCATTTGTCTCTCCACCACATGTTATCTCTGTCCTACATTTCAATGTCACCATGCTGAGTTAATAAATTTCCTTTCAAATTCAAAAACTAATTGACAATGAATGAAATATTTTTTTTTGTTTTTACAATTTCTTTTATTAATTGTGTAAATAATTTTAGCCGATTTGAATATTTAAAAAATATTAAAATCAATTTCACCATTTGAAGTTGTTTCAGGTTTGATTCAAGAGTAAAAATTATCAAATTTGAGCACGGTATGGCACCATATGAAGTTTTTTAAGGAAGGGAGTGTCAATCTCCTTACGCTGGAACGAGGTCGGCGAGAGGAAGTTAATAGGTCCTGAGTTAATACAGCAAATTGTTGAGGTTGTCGAGAAGATACGATAGACTCCTTAAGTGATTCTACTAAAATTAAAAATGATCGTGAGTTAATAAAAATTAATTTTTTTTTTTTCAAAAAGGAAGAAAAAAAATATATTATGATTTCATTACCAATTGGTGCATATAGTTCAAAACCCATTGCTCAATATATTCCCATCATGTAGGCAAATTCCAGTCTTTTTAGGACAACTTGTCAAGGTAAAAAAAAAAGCAATAATGGGGAAATATAAAAAGAAAAATAAACAATTAATAAGAATTAAAAAAAATGCCAATCACATCATCTATTGGGGAAGTCCTATTCATGTCACAAACGAGCTTAGTGTAGCTAATCATCACTATTCTGAAAAAAGAACACTAATCATCACTTCTTTTTCAATATGGATTCTTGTTAATTAAATAATTCAAATGCATGACTAATTTAATTTATATATAAATTTTAATATTTTATGTAGTATCGAAATTATTAATTAAAAGTCAATTATAAAAAAAATTATTATCTGCATTATAAAAATTATTATATTTGTCGAATATTGACACTGCAAAAATCTTCCAACGTTCAAATCAGTTTCAAACTAAATTAATAAAAATAAAAAATTAAAAATAATTATTCGTGTAATTATTTATGTATTAGATTAAAAATATTTATAATATTGGTTTAATTTTTTTATAAATTTAAATATTAATAAATTTAATTTTAACATTATAATTTAATTTTATGTATTGGGATGTGGAAATCGTAAGCTTGACTTATTGCATCTTATTTTTATTTGAACCTACAATTCAAATAAAAATAAATTCAAATAAAAATGCATGACCTATCAATTTCAAAATTAATTAATTAAATAAATGCATGATGTGCGGTAGGTTAAACGCACCCATTTGATTTGTCAAAAAGTGGACAGACATTTTTGACTTTTAGCATTTTGATTTCCATAGAATGGTTTTTATATCATACACTTAATCACTTTTATTTTTTTCTTAAATTGGGTTTTTTTTTTTTCAATTTTTCAATGATTGTCCAAAAGTTGTCACCCAAATTAATTTGCTTTCTTTTTTTTTTTTTTTTTTTGTAATATTTGAGATCTTAACTTTAGCAATATCACATTCAAGTAATATCAATTCAGACAAGTCGAATTTGAGTAAATTTGATGCTGTCCAAATCAGCCTTGACAATTCATGACAAGATTCCATATGAAAATATAAATTTGTCATAATTTTAGTAGTCATTATCGTTGAATATAATTAAAATTTTTAATTTATATGATTGAAAAGTGACATATAAAGTCAGTGAATTTTTATTTATTTTTATAATAATTTTTAATTGATAGATAATTATTATAATTGTTGATTATTAATATTCATAATGTAATGATGATGCATTTGATTTACTCAAATATTAATATTTAATTAAATAATATAATTGATCACTTAATTTCAAAATAAAAATAAAAATTAGGGCTTTCAAATTTTCTCCATTGGAATCATGTTAATGGAAGTTTGACAACTTTAATCTAATACTTGGGTCAATTCACGTAATTTCAATAGCACATATGCATACTAAAAAGCAATATTTTTAATAATTAAATTTAAATTTAATATTTAATTATATATATATAATTATTTAAATCTTAAATTTTATTAGATATATTTTTTTATTAATTATTTATTTATTTTTTAACTTTTAAAATATAATATTAATAATTAACTTTTTATATTATCATTTTACATAATACATTATAAAAAATATAATTAATTTTTATTAAATTAATCAAATCGATAATTGAATCAATTCAATCAATTAAATTATCGACTGACAATATACCGATTTAGTCATCGATAAACTTAAAAAAATAGTGCTAAAAAGTATGAAGTTAATATATAATAAAATATATTAATTTTAAAACTCACATATGAATAGGATATTTGATATATCTAAAATATTTGATATTAATTAAATAATTTTAATGTATTATTTAGAAACTTATTAAATTAATTGATCAAATATTTAATTCAACGGACATTGCACTTTAATAAATTCAAAGTTAAAGTTTCACCTTAGTGCACGTGGCCCCGAGTCCTGCAACAGCCATGCAAGCGCTATTGCTGAAAAGACAAAACTACCTATCCGAAGCATCGTGCTCCGCTAGAATCCTAAGTCCATTTGTCTGTCGGTGGACGGTGGAAACTATGAGGACCTCATGGTAAAATCAGTCTTTTTCAAGAGCATTATGGGCATTATAACGAGTCTTCTTCCAGCTTTAGTTCTGCCTTGTTCCCATTATTACTATATCTATTATCATTGTAGAACTCTCACCACTGCAAATAATTGAGAGAGAGAGAGAGAGAAGAGGAGGGAAGGGAGAGAATAGAGATATTCTGCTGCATTGAGAAAAAAACTTTTGACAACTTGTGCTGTGCCAGAGCTTGAGCAAAAATTAGTAAGTTTTGTACTGTAACTTTGTTTTATTTTTCCAAGAAAACATAAGAATGTGCAAATATTTTGCTGGGATTGTTGTTTGTCAGCTACTTGCAAGGGAAAAGTTCCTTTTTCTTTAGTTATAGTATTTCAGTTTAAGAATTTGTTTGTGGGATGGTTGTTTTTTGTTTTATTTTTTCATATTAGTATGTAATTGGTTTTTCTTGCTGGAATGTATTATCAGATGCCGGAGAAAGCTGCAAACTTTGCATGGGTCTTAGGGTCAAACCCCATAGTTCATTGGTGGTTCAAGATTGTGATGATGGGGGTGTTTCTTGGAATCTTGATTGTTTGGGGGATTGATGGGTTGAATATGAACACTTTTCACAAAAATTTTGTTGTGTTCAAGCTCAATGGTTCTGAAATTTTGCCACAACCCCTTAAAGATTTGAACTTTAGGAATCTTTCTGATGAGCCCCTTGTGGAAAAGCCTCAGCAGATTGATTTGAACATCACCCACCAAAGTTTTGCACGAACCCATGAAAATCTTGATCCTAATATTGCTCCTCAGCCACTCAATTTGGTTCAAAATCAAGCCCACAATGTCTCCATTTTTAGCCAACGAGTTTCAGCAAATTCGACCAAGGACCAGAATGCGAACATCCATTCAACTCCTAGGATTCTGCCTTGGATTTCATCTGAGTTAGAGGCAAATTATTCATCCAATCTTCTTGCTAAGTGGTTAACTCCAGGGGGTGAGCCTTGTAAAGACTCAAGAACTGTGGATATCAGAGTTCCTAGTTTGGATGGAAATAACATCGAATTGTCTACTGGCGAAATCCATGAGTTTGTTTTCCAGGCATTGGATGATTCAGGGGAGCCTCATTGTTTAGGAGGTGATTATTTTGAAACTGATCTTTCTGGTGAAAAATGGAAGGCTAGGCCTCCAATTAAGGACATGGGAAATGGCACCTACACATTTTCCCTTCAAGTCCATCCTGATTTTGCCGGAAATTACAATTTGACTATTATTCTGTTGTTTCGGCGTTATGAAGGGTTGAAATTTTCGCCTGCTAGATTCGCATTTGATAGAGTTCTTCGTGTAATTCCAATCAAGTTTCTTAAGTCTTCATCCCTGTTGCTGGAAATAAGACAATGCAAGAGGACTGACTACACTATGGATGTTTGGTCCGGTCGATGGACTCGACATGCTAGAAATGATAGTTGCCCAATTAGCAATGATGGCAGATATAGATGCCAGGAGCCGAGTTTTCCATGCCAACATCCATGGTGTGATGGCCCATTGGGTGTGTTAGAGAGTAATGGATGGGTATATTCAACTCATTGTTCATTCAAATTGTTCTGGAGTGAAGAAGCATGGAATTGTTTGAACAATCGTTGGATTTTCTGGTGGGGAGATTCAAACCACTGCGACACTATCCGCAACATCCTTCACTTTGTTTTGGGTGCGCATGATATTCCTACTGTTCCAAGAATATTTGATATGAACATCACCAATCCAAGGAACCCGTCCCAAATGGTCAGATTCACCAGCATTTTCAATGGTCATCCAAACTATACTGGCAATTATCAGGGCTTGAATTCGCTAAACAATGCAAACTACCGAGAATTATTGAAGGGGTATTTTTCACAAAATGTAGTACCTGACACTATGATCATGAATTCTGGTTTACACGACGGTGTGTACTGGTCTAATATCAGAAATTTTATCAAGGGGGCAGACTATGCCGCTGCATTTTGGGCTGAGGTAATTGAAGGAGTGAGGAAAAAAGGGCTGTTGCCCCCTGAAATTATATATAGGACCACAATAACTACGGGTGGCTATGCTAGATCATTGGCATTTAATCCTCACAAAATGGAGGCCTTCAATGGGGTGGTATTGGATAAGCTGAGGCAGTATGGAGTGCTTGATAGAGTTATTGATGATTTCGACATGACCTATCCATGGCACTACGACAACCGGTGCAACGATGGGGTGCACTATGGCCGTGCTCCGCTGAAAATGAAGTGGAGGGATGGCCAGATTGGGCACCAATATTTTGTTGACCTTATGCTTGGTCATGTGTTGATGAACGCGCTGTGTGTTAAATCAGTGTGATTAGCTAGAACGCATGTCGGACATCAATACTTTATCGACCTAATGCATGTGCTGATTAATTCGAATAAGCCCGAGTGTCAAATAAGTGTGATTAGTTTGATTGGGTAGAAATGTGCTGTCAAGGTGCAATGGCATTGGACAGCATTGAAATTGGTCGAAATTGGCAGGTCCTATATTAGGGGCAGATTTCTTTGGCCATGGTGGAATGCAAGCTGGGATGATAAGATATTGAGATAAGATTTTGAGAGAAACAAAGGGTGATCAGAAAATAGCAAATAATGTAGAGATACAATAGCAGAGGGTGGGGTCTGATGTACCATCTAGGCATATGATTTTTTGTAGCATATTGCTATACTCTATTGACTTTGTGTATGATTCTTTTGTAATTTTTCATAAGTGTGTAGATCACACGTTATAGCACTAAGGTAATTTACCACTCTGAAGAAGTTGAATAGATTTATGATCATATTTCCACAGCAGTATTTTGACTTAGTTCCAATTGACTTAGTTCAAAATTTTGAGTATTCTCATTGGAGCCTTTTTTTGGGGATATGAATGCCTAAAATTAATTTCTAAGATGTCACAAGTATAAGAAGGAAGCCAACTTGTTGACTCAAGTTGGAAGGCTTAAAACTTTAAACTTGGCCAGTAAAGCAATCAGAAAATAGCAAATAATGTAGAGATACAATAGCAGAGGGTGGGGTCTGATGTACCATCTAGGCATATGATTTTTTGTAGCATATTGCTATACTCTATTGACTTTGTGTATGATTCTTTTGTAATTTTTCATAAGTGTGTAGATCACACGTTATAGCACTAAGGTAATTTACCACTCTGAAGAAGTTGAATAGATTTATGATCATATTTCCACAGCAGTATTTTGACTTAGTTCCAATTGACTTAGTTCAAAATTTTGAGTATTCTCATTGGAGCCTTTTTTTGGGGATATGAATGCCTAAAATTAATTTCTAAGATGTCACAAGTATAAGAAGGAAGCCAACTTGTTGACTCAAGGTTGCTTTACTGGCCAAGTTTAAAGTTTTAAGCCTTCCAACTTGAGACCCTTTGCTTAACTTTGTTGATTAATTTAATAAAAAATAGTAAATTTAAAAATTAATTAATCTTTTATCGTGTTTTGCGCGGTTGTTAAACAAATATGTGAAAGTGCATGTGGGAATTGCACTTTAATCTAAAAGCGCAACCCTTGCACGCGCTTTTATTTTTAAATTGACAGGCAAGGAAGTGCTTTCGGTCAACATTCAACGCCTGACCTCACTTCTTTCCCTCCCCTCTCTCCCTATTCCCCTCCAGCACTTCCCCTCCCCACTTCCCCCATTTCTCTCTCTCTCCATCTCTCTCTCTCTCTCCACCTTTTTCTTCTCCATTTCATTTCTCTTTGCCTCTCTCATTTTTTTCGGACTCTCACATCTCCTATTTTCTTGACGTCCATTTTCTCTTCTTTCCATCGATAAATAATGTTGTTATTATTTTTTTAATTAAAAAAATTGACTAATTAATATTTATATATTTTTGTTCAGGTTCATATGCGAGAGATTAAAATACGACGCGAATTAATTTTGAGTGTGACTTACAGGTATCATACTTTAAATACTTTAATTACAATGTATATATTTTATTATAATAATTGTAAAGTAGATGTATTATTAAATTAAAAAAATAAATTTTGTTGCATTGCAATGTTAGTAATATTATTTTTTATAATGACATATGTAATTATATATTTAATAGCATATTTTATATGTGGAGAAGCCAATCTTTGCATTTTTTTTATATATTATATTTTATATTTGTTATTTGACTTGAAAATGTGAGTTAAAAATTGTTGAACTATTTAGGAAATCTTTCTCATAACTATCATAATCTTACTTAAATATTATGTTTTTGAAATTATTATTTAAAATTAAAATATTAATACTTATTTTGATATAGTTATGTCAAATAGAAACAGTATCGATGTTCTGGTATACTTTAGTGGTCAAATTATACAAGATACTAATTCAGTGACATATGATCGCCTTGCAATTGGAGTTAGGAGAATGTCTTGTAGGACAAGATTTTTTGAATTACTATTGAAAGTGTATCAGATTACGAGTGTTGACGATAAACAGTTCTTATTAAAATTATTTGGTAAGTACTGTTGCGATAATATGTCACAACTAATATCAATAACTGATGATAAATGATTAAGATTTTTCTTAGATCTGGGAAGAGAAAATCAATTTGTAGAATTTTATATTGAGGCAGAACAAAATGTTCATAATACTGTGCCTAATATACCGATAAACAATGAGTATTATCAGTATGCATAATTTTTAAGAGATGATAGTATGTTTGAAATTAGTACAGTGACGCAAGGTATGGCAAGTGTTGGCATCAATGACTTTAATGCAGGTACTTCAAGCTCTGGTCAAGAGCATTTTGAAGGTACAAATACAGAGCCGTATAATGCATACACTGATGAATTGTCTGAGTCACTTGTCAACAATTTTGGTGTTGAAAAATATGTTGATTCCGAACCCGATAAAATTGCTAATGAAGATAATGATGATGATGGGGTCGAAATTGATGATTTGGAAGAGATGTATGAGTAATATGATGAGGGCAACTCGTCTCACCATCAAGTGCCAGTTTATACCTCAATGTCCTCAACAACAAATGAATATTGCTCTAATCGGATCGTCTCATTCTTCACCACATGTTACCCAAAAATAGTTGTGGATTCTATTGATATTCCAAATAGAAGAAAGTTTTACAACTCTAGTATTGGAGAACTTGAAAAGGGTATGATATTCAAAAATAAAAAAAATCTGCAAGCTTCAATTAAAGATTAGTCGGTACGAGTTGTCAGACGTGAGTATCAAGTTATGAAGAGTACACCAAAATTATGAAAAGTGGAATGCAGCCATAGTACATCGACCACGTGATGTAATTGGGGGCTTCGACCATTATTGAAAGCAAAGCTCGGTTTATGAAAAATCACCAAGTGGGGAGACCATCATACCTACCTTATGAATTCAGTGTCTATGGATCATCGCAACTTATATAAAAACATGATCGCCAGGTTGCTTACTGGCATAGTTTAGTGTGACCCAACCTATGAGATTAAGTATGTCCAATAAAATGTGAAAGAGAAGTATTAGTATGAAATTTCATATCATAAGGCCTGACAAGGTTTGAAACGCATAAGGAAAAATGTTTATGGCACTTGGGAGAGCTCAGTTAGAAAATTGCCTAAGTATTTGAGAGCTCTGCAAAAATAGAATCCAGGCACAATTATGGAGTGGTATCACATTGACATCGAGTTCCCAGAAAAGAAAATATTGAAATATGTATTTTAGGCATTCAAGCCATGTATCGATGGCTTCCAAAATTATCGTAAAGTAATAAGTGTGGATGAAACACATCTTTACACAAAGTACAAACACAAGTTGTTGATTGCTATGGGGATGGATACAAATCAACAGGTTTTACCTCTGGCTTTTGCAGTTGTTGATGAAGAAATATTTACATCTTGGAGATGGTTTTTGCATATGTCTATGTATGTTGTCTGTGGGGTTGAAGGTGTCTGTCTTATTTCTGACCGACATAGTAGCCTACTTGGAGCTGTCCAATAAATACCTGATTTTACTCCACCTTGCAGGGTGTATTGTTTTTGCTTAAGGCATGTGTCATCTAATTTCAACAAGTGGTTCAAGAGTATTGTATTAAAGAATTTGTGTTATACAGTTGGTTCACAATTAACAATCAGACAATTTGATAAGGTTATGGAAAAAATAAAGGCTCTTAACAAGGATACACATGCATATTTAGAGAATATAGATAAATATCAGTAGACTCTAGCTTATGATAGAGGATGGCGATATGGCATTCTGACAACAAATATTTCAAAATGCATTAATGGAATGTTGAAAGGTGCGCGACGGCTCCCAGTCACTGCTATTATACATATTACGTTCCATCGTACTGTTAAATATTTTTTCAATCGACTATCCAAGGTCGTCGAATGGTGGAGAATAACCAACCATGGCCTGATAATATATTACAAAGGTATGAGAGTTGGCAGAACCTATCTATAAAAAATATAGTACACGTGTTTGATTACACAGATCAATCTGCGTCTGTCATAACATGTAAATCAGGATCATCCAGGAGTTTTACACTCATTGTGAAACTGAGGTCAATGGAGTGTTCATGCGGTAATTGGAGTTAATTTGGAATACCTTACTCGCATGCTATGCATACCTGCCGGCATTTTGGAGTTAATATAGTAACATTCATGAAATCGTACTAAAGCACTGGTTTTTATGTAGATATTTACAAAGAAAAGTTTGAGTCTTTATCAGATAAAGTTTATTGGGATGCGTCCCCTTTCGAGTTGTGGCACAATCCATCGTTGCGGATTCACAATCGTCGTGGACGGAATACTACTACTCGAATTCCTAACGAGATGGATTGGCCTTACACACGTGCGGGCAAGGCAAAGGGTCAATGCAACAGAACGTGGAACAACTTCGTCTTCCCAGCATAGATGATGTCATTACAGTTAGATTAATATTTGCTCTTGTGCGGGAGTAATACTCCTTATTTGTATGAAATAATTTTGTAATGATGTTATATTTAACTGTTGTTAATGATATTGTACAACTTTATGTTATATGTTAAAATTTGTGTTTAATTGTTGTTAATCATATGGTTAAATTTCATATTATATGTAAACATTCATGTGAAGTTGTTAAAAAAATTATCCTTCACACATATTGTTATTTATTTTGTTACATGATGTATATTATTTCTGTATATGGTCCACGGGATACGATAGTTTTTTCCTACAGGCTACTCACCGTTCAGAGAGTGTATTTGCTGGTATGGTTGATAGGACACTTATAGTTAGGTATGCAGGCGCGCCATTTTGGAGACTTGATGGTGGAGAGAGTGTATTGCATCCTCATATAGTTCGTCTTCTGTATGGTATGAGATTTTATAGCGTCTATCGATGTGGACACTTTGATATAAACTTTTATTTGATTATTACTCTAGTCGAGAGATGGCAACCTAAGACTCATATATTTTATTTTCGCATGGTTGAGGTGACAGTCACACTACAAGATGTTGCAGTTATTTGGGGCTTACCAGTAGATAGTCAACCCGTTATTGGACTTGATCCGAGGAGATCTATCGAGCAGTGACAGGATTATTGCTACCATTACTTGGGATTTCGACCCACTTCACATTAGTTTAGAGGTAGGCGTATATTGTTGAGTGCCTTGAGGGGTTATCTTCAGGCTAACCCAGTGACAGATGACACTCCTCACGATGAGTTGGAGCGATATGCACGTGGATGTGCATTGATTCTACTAGGTAGCATTATGTGTCCTGATTCATCAGACAATGGAGTGTCGTTACTATATCTACAAAGTATGGAGCAGATTAAGGATGTTGGTTATTTCAGTTGGGGCAGTGCAGTACTGGCTTTCATGTATCGTGAGTTGTGCACTGCATTTGATAAAAATAAGAATGTTATTGGTAGTGCGATTATGCTTCTATAGGTAAACTTTATATAAATATTTTATATAAATGTTATTACTTTCTTATGTCACTTCAGTATATTTGCCACTTTTATTTGATTAATATATATTTTTGCAGATATGGACATGGTCTCGCATTACCATGTTGGTGCCAAGCCGATTACATTCGCGAGTAAATATGGGCCCACTCATCGGCGCTAATGATCATGAGCTCCTAAGATGATGGGTGTAGGGTGTGGGACCTATCACCCTTCATCTCAAGAACATAAAAATCAATTGGGAAAACTAATTTATTTAATTATATCAAAAACATCCTCCACAACTCATTTAGGGTATGCATTTGATCTATCCGTTAATTGGATAACACTGGTTTCTTCTAAAGGGCCTATATTTAAAGAAGCATAAATGGAATATGATATAACATTGATTGATACTCCTAAATCTAACATGCATTTTTCGGACCTGGTGTTACCAATTGTATATGGAATGGTGAAGGTCCCAGGGTCTTTGCATTTTGTAGGGAGCTTCATTTGAAGAACTGCCGAAACATTCTCCCCCACACTCACTTTTTTATCTCCCCTCAATTTTGTTTTATTAGTGTATAGCTTCTTGAGAAATTTGGCATAACGAGACACTTGCATAATAGCATCAAGAAAGAGTATGTTCACCTTTACTTTTCGAAAGGTCTCAAAGGTCTCTTTTTTTTTTCTCCTCTTTATGAGATTTTGCTAACTTGCTAGGAAAATGAGAATGTGTTACATAAGTATGAGAGAGAGGTTTAGGAACAATTACTGACTTTGGATTCTTCTTGATTGTAAGTGATGGTTAGGTAAGAAAATGAGTGTCCATTAAAGGAAAAGTGGTACTTCTTGTCTTGTCTTTCTCCACCTTTTTGGATGTATCTTTTGTGGACAAAATGGGTGATCCAACTACTTTCCTATCCTAAGGTTCACGATACTTGCATTTTCCTTAGGATTCACCATGGATTGAGAAGGTAGCTTCCTGACCCTTGAGCTTCCAACCGACTTAAGCTAGTAGCCATTTACCTCACTTGATTCTAAATATGTTGAAGACGAGCTTGTGTTGTCTGTTGAAATTGAATGGTATTGGTAGTAAGAGTTTTAACAAGATCTAGAGATGTACTTACTTGTTATGGAGCTAGCGGTGGGTGAGGTTGATATAATGGTTGCGTTTTCAACTGAAAGTACATTTGTGGATGATTAAATATAGAAAATAGAGTAGTCTGTTGTTAGTTTCCATACCTCAAATTTGGATGACCCTTCCATCCTTCATTATAAGTATTGGAGTAAGGATCGTACATCTGCATTACTTACCTTGAATAACCACCAACTGCATTTGCTTGCTCATTTGTAAGGGTTGGGCACATATCAGTAGAATATCCCACATACAACAAAGTCCACATTCTTTAATCTTTTATCCTATAGCCAATTGTTATATAAGAGAGGTAAGATGTGAAATATTTTGTTCAAGAGTTGAAGCATTTACCTCATTAACGTTCTTCGGTGGTGGTGGTGGTCATTACAGGTTATGAATTTTAGGAATTGGCAGCCATATTTGAAATCAAGTTTCTTACTGCATTCGATGTTTTATCAACTAGTGCTCTGTCACTAGCAGCGTCAATCATACTTCTATCCATAGGCATTAGTACCTTATAAAAACATTGTATAAGAAATTGGTCACTTATCTAGTGATGGCGGCAACTAGCACATAATTTCTTAAAGCTCTCCCAATAATCATAAAGAGAATCTCCATAGTATTGCCGAATTTAACAAATTTCTTTTCGAATGCTCCCATCTTTAGATGGAGGGAAATAATTTTTCTAAGAAAAGTCTCCTTATCTCATTCTATGTGGTGGCAGTGGTGGAAGGTAAGTAATAGAGCCATTCTTTAGCCGAATCCACTAATGAGAATCAAAAGGCTATGAGTTTGATATGTTCTTCTGAAATACCAATCAATATCATTCTTGAACAAACCACTTAGAATTCCTTGAGGCCTTTCTTAAAAATAGCTCGAACTAAAATTGATATCCATGATGGCACATTATCTATGGAATTTGATGGTGAAGTTATTAGATTTAATATATTTGAAGCTATGAGGTATCCTAGTAATGTGCATTCTATTTTTGCAATTGATATTATTGACGTTTTAACGCAACAAATGTTTAAATTGTCCAGCAATGATAGATTGGAGGTTGCTTTGAAAAAAAATCTCTACATGGGTAACTTGAAAGAGATAACAATAGATGTTCAAGTATTAGAGAATGTAGAGGAAACCGTGGAAGGATTTGACTTATTACTAAAAAATACAAGGTATGATGTTTCTTATATTGCTTTGCCACTGACTAGTGAGATGCTTTTACCTTCTGTGGTGTAGGCACCTATTTTAGAGTTCAAACTATTCCTGGAGCATCTCAAATATATGTATTTAGGCGAGAAAGAAATGTTTCTAGTTTCATTGCTAAAGGTCACCGATACGTCACCGATACATAAGAGAATAAGTTTGTTAGGGTGCTCTGTGATTACAAAGACAACTGTTAGATGGACCATTACTGATATTAAAGGAATTAATCGTCTATGTGCATGTACCAGATCTTACTTGAGGATATGTAAAGGATGGGGGTTTTGCCGAATAAGATAAGGGTAGCAAGGGAGGGTGGTTGGACAGGGGTGACTGGGTGGAGGGGATTGAGTAGTTGAGGCTGAGTGATTCATATTTGGTGGGAGAGGGATGGGTGAAAGGGGCAGGTGAAAAGGGCGAGAAAGGGCTGCGATGGTGGTGGTGCGGCTGAGGGAGTAGTGAGAGGTTGGGCATTATTGTCATGGGAGAAAATACATGGGGCTGGGGTGGGGTTGGAGACTACATGGCAATGGTGTGGTTCGTGGTTGGGGCTGTTTGGAAGCTTTGGGTTTGTGGGTGGGTGGTGGGTGACATCAGTGAAGGTAAAAGAAGGGACAAAAAATGTGGGGAAAAAAGGGGAGTAAAAAAAAAGTGTGAAAGAAGAAGAAAATGATATAAAAAAAAAATGTATAAAAAAAGTATAATTATAGACTGCAAATACATATAAATTTTGAGGGTATTTGATTTTATAATTATCAAGAACACGGCTAATTAGAGTAGAAAATCGACGTGCTATCATTTTTAAAAGCACAAGGAGGCATTTTAATGGTTTTTTTTTCTTTCTCCAATGAGGTTTTTTATCTTTTACTTGTTTTATATGGTGTAAATTATACTTGATTCGATAACTCAAATAAATTTAGTGCAATGACTCTTTGATAGTAATTATGTTGTCATGTATAATTTTGTCATAAATACATTTGTAAAAATTATTATTGTAATAAAATAAAATACAAATTATTAGCAACAACTTTAATATTCTCATATTATTTTTTTTGGATTGTACAAATAAAAGTAATGGATATCAAGGGGCAAAGAAATGTAGGAAAGTTTAAATACCATTAAATTTATTGCATTGTGAATATTAATATACTCATGATATTACTGAGAGAAAGCTTGAGTAAAAAGTGGGGGAAAAAATGGAAAAACCAAAGAAAGAAGAAAAGAGGAAAAGATACCAAATTTTGAGAAGAGTCAACTATCCTACTTCCTCTCTCATATCCTCAAGGGCATAGGGGGGATGCTTTGTTCATGCCAGAAAAAGTCATCAGGATCTACCCTGGATTTCACCAGGACTAGCCTGTTGAAATTGCTTTTGAAATACTTGATGCCCCATTTACTTGCATGAATGAAACTTGCATTGCCCAATTTCTTATTCATGCCCAAGTCCACATCCCTGTAATTCACATAGGCCTCTCTTGGAAACTTGGAAGCATAAGGAGCCATGTAATCATACAGCCTTCTCATCCAGTCATAGTGTTTACTTACTGATTCCTTGTCACTCCGCCAAGATGTCAAATATTGTGCCATAAAAATGACACCATTCCTATGAGGGAATGGAATTTCGGATTCCGAAATCCTGCTCATCATCCCACCAAAGGGATTCCATATTGTGAAAGGTGATTCTTCCTCCAAAAACCTTTTCCATAATCCTTCAAGCCCATGTTCTGGAATCGGCTCCTTCACAAAGTCCGACTTGGCCTTGAAGTAGTTCTTGAAGGGTGCCTTTCCTTGGAGCAGAACCTCAGGTGGTGTGTTTCTTGGATAACTGCCAATATACAGCACCGACTCAATCCAGCTCATTTCAATGCAGTCCTTTCTTGTCAACCCCATTTCGGGGAACCCTTTGTTCATTATTTGTAAAAGCCTATTAGCTCTACCAAGAAACAGAGCATTGTAGGAAGTTTGTATAGTCCTCTTACCGATTTTCGTGCCATTTACCGGTTGTATGAGGACTCTGATGAAGAGATTTTCATCAAGCTTATCTGCTACTTGTTGCCACTTGTAGAGTATTTTGGTTGCACCTTGTTCAAGTGTAATTGGAACAGTGAAAACTGTGACAACTGATGGAACTTGAACCAATCTTACTTTCCATGCTAATATGATGCCAAAGCTGCCTCCTCCACCTCCTCTGATGGCCCAAAACAGGTCTTCTCCCATGGATTTCCTGTCAAGAATTTTGCCATTTGCATCAACTATTCGGGCATCAAGCACATTATCAGCTCCAAGGCCATATTTCCTCATCATTGGACCATATGCACCACCCGTTATATGCCCGCCTACTCCTAAGCTGGTGCAGAGGCCGGCAGGGAAACCATGAGTCTGGCTTTTTTGCGCAATTCTGTAATAAAGCTCACCAATCGTTGCACCAGCCTGAACCCACGCCGTGTTGTCCGGTATGCTGACATCGACAGCACGAAGTTTTCCAAGATCGATCAGAATGAAGGGTGGAGGTGATTTAAGTTCGGAAGTGTAAGAGATGCCCTCATAATCATGGCCACCACTCCTTAGTCTTAGCTGGATACCGAGCTTTTTCGCACAAACAACGGCTGCTTGGACATGGGATTCGGCCAATGGTGTGAAGATAAGCAGAGGCTTTGGCATGGAAGGCAACAAACACCTAAGGTTCTGTGCAGTAGATTGCAAAATAGTGTTGAATGATGCAGTTTTAGCAGTAAAGAAAGCAGTTGAATTAGAAGGGATGAAGCTGTCAGTGTGCTTTGCAACACATTTGGGAAATGAATCTTGAATTTGATGCGATATTGTAGCATTTGAAACTGATAATAGGACTAAAAATGAGGTGAGGATTAAAGGGATGTGAGGATCCATTTCTGTTGTGCAAATTTGCTTTGCTCCAATACTTTTGAGAGAGTAGTCTTATTTATGGAGAGGTTAGTGGCTTCAAAACGCGCTTTTGGACCAAGTCAAAAGTTCGTACATAGAAAGAGAGAATAGAAAAGTTTGTTTTCCTGAGCTAGGAAAATCAATTACTTTCGTGTCCCATACTTCTGGTCACTTGACAGTTGACACCATATTTTCAATAAAAATTAAAAATCAATTTTAAGACTCCATTTTGATCTTACTGAAATTTTAGATAAGAATTGAAAAATTAATTTTTTTTATATTTTTATATTATTGCCTTAAAAAATAATAGATGGGAATTAGATGGTTATATCATCGTTTTAATTAAGAGGATAATTTTGGAAAAAAAAAATATTTTATAAAATCAATTTTTATTTTAGAATACCCCTCAAAGAAAATGACTCATAAATTTGAGATTGAGGAAATATATCCTTACACTCAAAGTTGTGATTGAAAGTTAATAATTTAAAAAAAAATAAAAAATAAAAATTTATTTTACGACATCTCAAAAAGTTGGGAAGGAGTAATATACTATTATAATAACTAGCTCCAGTAAAATATCTCATGGTAGACAAGCATTAACGAGGACTCCTCTTTATGGAATTGAAGAGTTACAAAAGTTGAAGTAATAGGATATATTGGGCATTAAACAAGTATATATTTACTGGATATCATCTATATAAAATAAATTCATTTAAGAGACTTTGTCCGCTAAGAAATTATTGTCATATTAGACTTCTTTGTAAACACAAAATTTAAAGAACTTGGTGTAGATAGATAATTTATCTCTCAAAAAACTTATTTTGATATAGTTTTTTATAATTGAATTGGTGATTAAATCGATTTATTGTTGATCATAGATTTTACCGGTCAGATTGGTTCAACTATTGATCCGATTGGTTTATTAAAAATTAACTATAATTTTTTATTATGTTATGTAAAATGATAATGTAATAAACTAATAGTTAGGTACTAAATTTAAAGATAAAAAAAAAGATATATAACCAACCGAAAAATACATCTAACAAGTTCAAAATCCAAATAATTACAAACATATAACAAAATACCAAGTTTAAACTTATAAAAAAATACCATTTTTTTATCGATTTTATTTAGTTTTTGATTGATTTTGGCTGATTTCAACCGATTTTGATCAAATTTGATTAGTTTCTAGCTATTTATAGTCAAACGGACCGAGCTAATCGACCGATTCTGAATTGAACTAATTAATATCCAATTTTGAAAATTGTTTTAATGTTGAACTTATGTAAAGTAAGAAAAAACATTTTGTCCATACATTTGTTTTTTCCCCGATTACTTGATACTTTGGTTAAATTTTCAACAAATCTTGTAGCATTTCATCTCTTGAAATTCCAATTCTTCAACATTTTATTAGGGATAGTTAGGGATGGATATGGGTTTGTGATGCGGTGTAATACCACGGGTTGTAGTTCTAATAGAATACAATATTTCTTTGGAATTAACACTTTCCTAATAGCTATTGGAAGATAGGTTCATGCTTACAAAATAAACAGACGGTCAGAAGGGTCGCATGATTATTTCGTAGACGTCCCTCTGATGTTTAAGTCAGTATGTATTCTAGCGAGAAAACAGTAACTAAACTTAAAGCTGGAAAGTAACAAATTAACTGCATACCTTGTAAATGAGCATGAAAGGATATTTATAGGTGTCTAATATAGGATTTGGGCCAAGATGGGCCCTTAGTTCGTACTTGTGGGCTTGTGTACCCAATTATGCTAAAATTAACATCTTTTGGGCTTGATTTCGATATACCCAACATAAGCCCCCCCAACTCCACGACAGGCGATGAAGTATAGTTTGGTTAACTAAGAAATGATGCTAGCTCTATTTGCAATCTCATGCGAGAGGGTATATAAAGGTAGGACCTTGTGGGTTTAATGCATTCTTTCAGATAGAGCCGTTATATTTGGAGATATGGGCTATAAAAGTAACATTTCTTCTTTTCAAAATTTTACTTTCGGAATGTTTTTTCTTTTCTCAGTAAGTCATGTTTAGGAGCTTGGGTCCACGACTTAGGAGAGATAGTAGAGTATCAAATGGATAATCGGAGCACGAGGGGTGCGAGGTGAGCTCTGCTGCCTTGAGAATGGGTGGTGATGTAACTGGTGAGCAAAGTAGTGCTTTCTCTGCGTGGCTGAGCTAATCGTCTTGGCCGAGCAAGGCATTGCTTAATCCAATCGAGGTAGTGTTGCCTTGACTCGGTAAGACATGTCCTTACCCAACCTAGGGCCCGTCTATGCAAACGTGTGCTCTGTGTAGTTGTGATGCTTCAAATATATCATCAGACTTTGTTAGGCCATCACGGGCCGTTTTTAGCCCTTTTCAGCAGGTAAGATTAGTGGGGGCCCAATTCCTGTTGAGTATCATGATGGTGCTTCTCCTAGGTTGAGGAGATATTGATGGGTTTGCAGGAGTATCCTTTAGACTCTTTGGAGTTTGAGGAGAGTGAGTCTCCAAATAGTTTGAGAAAGTCGTGTGGGAGTTGGGATGGTAGTGATTTTGGTGAGTCATAAAGGTGCAGCATTTGAGTTATAGGGTGTTGTACCAGTTCAAGGTTCATATTTAGCTAGATGCAGGGTGATGAACATTAAAGTATTGGGTATCGCGGTAACCATGGATGAGTTAAGGTTATGTTGGAATAGAGTTAATTTGCCTTTGTTCAAATTCATTCTCCCTTATTCAGGTTAGCAAATTAGGTATCCCCTTAATGGGTGTTTTCCATTTTTTTACCAAATTTTTTGAGTGGATTTTCGATCCCTCCTCATCCTCTATAGCTAAAAGTTGTTCGGGGTCAATTCAGTGAAGAGAATATCATGCTACTGGACCTAAATGTGCCGAATGTTGAGGATGGAGAGAGTGTGGATGCAAGAGCTGCAGAGGTAGTTGTTGCTGCAACTACAAAGGGTGGAGCCCTCTAGGACGCAGCCATTTAGATAAGATATTTTTCAGCCCTTCTATTTTTGCACTATCATGTTATAATGTTCAAGCAAACCTTTATTTACCTTGTTTACTTTTCACATGGATGTGGATGCTTGCGATGACCTAGCTTGTTTCATAGTACTATTTTAAGTTGACGCTCGCCTTTGTCAGTATAACTAGTGGTAGTGCCCCCAAAGCGAAGCCTATTTTCTATAGCTATAGTAGTTCTTCCCTACTTTTAGGAATAAAGAACATCAAGAAAAAATCTATGCTAAGCCTGACATGTACGACTGAACTAATGTGGCCTACTACAAAATCTTTTACACGATGCTTGTAAAGCGTGCGCTCACATGGTTTAATTAGCTACTTCCTTAATCCTTTACCCTTAAATAGTTGATGATGCACTTTTTGCATCAATTCTCCATCAACAGTATTACAACTTCACGCATACAACGAGTTATTCTATCAAGATTATTAGGAATATACTAGATAGGATGACTGATAGAGAGGTAAATATAATTTAAGGCACTTGTTTAAATTTGATTTGATTTTTCTTTTCTTATATGTACAAATAATTCAAATTTATGTATTTTATAATTGTAGTTTATATGAGAGCCATATAATATGAGTTCACCGGATATTATGATGTTCGATCCAAGGTATAATACACCATTGTGGAGATCTCATTGTCCATTGATCAACTATGCCATTGTGGAGTTCCATCACCCACAGCGGGTCATGCGCCAGTTTGGCATGAGATAATACATTCCACCAAATATACCAACGTATGAGCAGACTTTACACGATGTAGACCGTAGGGGACACAGTAGAGATAATTGTGCTCGATATCATTGGGAGTATGTGTCGTAGTGGGCAAATAGACATCAGTTTATTATATTCAACCCTTCAATTACTGAGTCCGATAGTACTGAGTCTCGCTATATGGATTGGTACGATCGCATTACATGCCGTCTGATATCACCATCCCATTTGCCTATAGATGAGGGGTACCAGTCTTCACACATATCAGATTTGGAAGTTATAGTAAGACATTCATTAATAAAAAAATTTATAATGTGTATGTATCATATTTATAATATTCTTTAATATTATTCCTTTTTTACATATATTTTAGAATATGACGGTCGAGATGATTAGACTCAGTGTTGATGGCGCGAACGAGCAAGATATAGCTTCACTTATGCAGTTGAGGAGTGAAGCTATACATGCCACTGATGATCTCAGACGCCTACTTTGTAGACAACAAGATGTTGTAAATATATCAATGCCACCACTACAAAACACAGCTAAGAGAACGAGGAAATATACTAGAGCAGTAGATGATGGGGGTCCCTCTACCTCGACACGGAGTGCATTTACTAGCCATGCTTCTACATCTTACGACATTCCTCATTCACTTATGTCTAGTGTAGCAGATAAGGCGGGTCTATCCACCTCGACACATCGTGTATCATACGGTTTGGATAGCACCGCCGACTATTATGTGCCTCAACAGGCACAACCAAATGACCCATTTACTCCGTATTGGGGTATGCCACCATCTACGATGTCATTCTCTATACTACTTAGTTCAAATTTAAGTATGACGCATACACCGTTTGTTTAGCAGCATTTAGGACATGATTTCGGACGTGGAGATTTTATTGTCTCGTTTATTGCATTTCCACATCTAGACAATGATTATCATAATCGTGGAGAGTCGAGCTCCACAACTTCATCAAGTCGGCTGAACTTCAATTTAAACTACAGTACATATGTTGATGATCCGACCCCAAATCAATCACATGATACTGCTGCTCTCAGGGTAGATGTCGAGGTATACGACAATGTCACCGATATGCGTGTGACACTGGTTGTCATTTTTAGTATTTTTTTATTCATGTATTTTTTAAAAAATTTAAAATATATATATTCAATACTATAATTATTATTCAAAAAAATTAATTGTGTGATTATGAAGCAAAAATAGTATTGTTATTATCTTTATTAAAATATTTAAATATATATTATAGTTTAAGTAAAAAAAATTAAATAATATAACTTTATGTTATTTATTATTATAGTATAAAAAATATTTATCTGAATATGTGTATATATATAATTATATTTATATATATTTATATATATATATATACAATTATATATAGTACGACCAAAAGCACAACCAGCGCTTTTTAAAACAAAAAAAATAAAATTAAAAGCATGTTTGAAGAATGCACTTTCAACAAAAACACAACATTCAAATACGCTTTCATGCGTTTTCTTAGCACTTCTCAATTACACGATAAAAGATTAATTAATTTTTAAATTTACTATTTTTTATTAAATTAGTCTAACTTTATCATTAAAAATAGTTGTAAGTTTGCTTTTCTTTGGACACCTAAAATGAAATTAGGAACACTAAAGCTAGGTTTGGTATCATTTTTTTTCTTTCATTCTCTTTCTTAATTTGTTCTTTTAAAATAAAACCAAACTAAAATTACGGCTTTTAATACACACATATTTCAATTCATTGCTCCTAAAACGCATCTACCATAATACAAAAAATAAAACCAAACACAACCTAAGTATTATTGCAAATCATGTGTCAAAGTTGAGAATTGATTTTTACACTCTTATAAATTATTTATCGCTTTATTTTATTTTATTTATTTTTATATCTTATCTAACTATAGTCAAATACATGCTCCACATAATATAGTATGCACAAGTAGATATTTACTTTTCATTCATATAGATTCATGTTTTTATATATGAATAAAGAGTAAATACTATGTTCGATAGACATCCACGTCTTGTTCTAAACAAAACAGAACAACACCTAGAGGCAAGAATATTGCTTATGCTTCAAATCATAATTGAAATGATGGTGAGAGGATTGCTCTTATTAGAATAGAAATTCACTTTTTCATTACTTCATCCATGCATAAGAATATTGAATAGCTAAAGGTATGAAAAATTAATATCATCTATATTTCATAAATTACAGGATATAAGCATTTTTTGTCTAAGTCTAAAAAAAATAAAAAATAAAAAATAAAAAATAAAAATGGAGTGTGAATATCAACTCTCATAGAATTTACATTCGTGCACTCCTATTTTGTGCTTCTAACGTTTCCAAGGATTTATTTGATTACATCCAAATTTCAAATTATCTACGTCTAAATTTAATAAATCTCAACTTGGTGTTACAATTCCATTCAAAAAATATTTCAATTTTTTTTTCTTCTCGCTACATTTATAAATAAGAAAAACTCTTCAAATTACATCAAATGTATAGTTGTTAAAACTTATTTTCAACAAAAGTTTGAGAAGTAAAAGTACATATTTTTTAAGATGATATATTTACATTTTTAATTGTATGAGAATTTTGATTGCTATATGTTTGACATAAAAAAAAAAAATGTTAAGAGACAAATTTTGACCCAATAAGATATCTATTTCTAAAATTTATTTTCAAGATTAAATACAAAACGAACAGCTAAAATAAAATTAATTAAACACTTTGCTTAGCTAAACAAATTAAAACCAAGTGAAAATATTTGATATGCAAATAAACACGTGACGTCCCGTGCAATAAGAGTTAAATCACAATCACGGCAGAAAAAATTACGGCAAAAGGAAAACAAAAGCAAGAAAAATCCAAATACTTTTTACGAACCCCAATCTAAATGAAGAAATAATAGAAGCACTGCCTGGAAATCACTTTGATCTTCCAATTGAATGGGCTAAAGCTCAATTTTTATATTATTTTCTAAAAGGGTTTTTCTTTGGGTGGTGAAAGATTTCTTCTTTTTTGGTTTTCAATTCAATCTGGCAAATTTGGGGGGATAAATTTGAGGCCCCGCTTGTCATTGAAGCAGGCTTCAACAGAGGACCCTGAAGAAGAAGAAGAGTGCAGGCCTTGGCGCAAAAACTTCTTGTTTTTCTCCCCACATTCAAATAAAATGGCTTTCAAAATCACTTGGGTTTCTCTTTTCAAAATTTTCTTGATTTTGTTGCTCGTCGCTGCTATTGTAATCGCTTGTTTCACTCTCCCTGTTGAAAAGGTCAGATTTTGTCTTCTGGGTCTTCTTCATTTTGCTTGTGTTGGGTTATTTTAGACTATGTTCAGTGTCTATTGATATGGGTCTTTTTGTTTTCCCGTTTAATGTAGCTTGTGTTGGGGCTTTCTTTGACTGCTGCGAGTGTTCTATTATCTGTGCTTTTTTTGGCTTTGTTCAATTGTGCTTGTTTGGGTGTTATCTTAGATTGATTATGGCAATGGCTGATGTGGTCTTGATTTGTTTGGATGTTGAGTTAATAAAATCTTGATTTTACTTAAAAAACTTTTGAGGCTTGACGCGGGAAACTTGATACAATTCCCGGACTCCCTTTATCCCTACTTGGTCTGCAAATGAAAGAATATTCTGCATCGCATACTTACCATTTTCATTGTCTCTTCTGTCTGGTTAAGTTCATTTGTACCCTGTCTTGATTAAGCGTGAAAGCTTGTTGAACTCACAGTCCACGGATGTTATTAGCACATACTCTCTTAGATGATGGTTAACCAACTTAAGGGCATAGTTCTCTATTATATTGCATCTGTGCACCAAGAGCTCACTTAATTGCTAGCCTTTCATTTGGAGCTGTGACCATACTGCCTTCATTGTTGTAAAGATAATAATTAGTATTGCCATGATTGGTAAGTCACTAACTTGGCCATTTCATGAGCTTACTCAACCTCCATTTATGTTAGCAAGAGAAAGTTTATTGCAAGTTGTAATAAAACTAAAAAGGAGGTAGAAGGTGCCAATTGGAGAAGTGCAGATTTTTTTACCCCTAAAGATCATCATCCTCATGCATATTCTATTGTTTATTTAGCAATTTCAAGTATCTCTTATTTCATTATGATGAACATTTTGTTTTAGGTTGTGCGTTTGGTAAAATATATTGATCACTTGAAAACTGTTATTGTAGCAAAGTCTTGCTTTAAGATATGCTTCAAATGAAAGCAAGATCATTATCATGCAATTTTTATTTACCTTGTTTCTTAATTGTTGTTTTCTGCAGATGCTAAAGGATTTCTTAGTATGGGTAGAACAAGATCTTGGTGCTTGGGGTCCTCTAGCGCTGTAAGTACAGTTTTAATGTACTTGTAAAGTTTTTGTGATGTGCCTAAATGTGTAGGCATTGTTGACCTTTCTTGTTTGAGATATCGGACGACATACATGAAATATGACACAGAAGTTACATGACTTTTACTGTCAACAAGTAGAATGGGGGAAGTTCAAAAATCATCTTTATCTTCTAGAATAATTAGTTCTCCTGTATCATTACTTTGCAGGTTTATATGTATGTTGAGAAAAGTTGGTGTTTAAAGTGTTCATAAACTTAACGTTACTCGGTCTTTGTACAATGTATCACAAATTAAGTTGGATAAAGAATGCCTGCAAACTTCATTCATTTTTTTGAGTCGCCCATGGTTTGTGAACCTTGCAGAGCTGTGGCATACATTCCTTTGACAATATTGGCAGTTCCAGCTTCAATACTTACGGTAAGGATTAACTTCTCTGTTAATGGTCTTCTAATCCCATTTCAAGTTCTAGTTTACAAGTCTTGACAAATGATTATGCATATATGAGAGGAAAGCTGGAAAGAACTTATCCTCTACCCTAATATTGCATCAAGGTTCAGTGGTTTGCTCTGCATGATTTAAGTAGTCTACTAGAGAGTAATCTTTTTATAATCTTGATGTCACTCAACCTATGCTCATTTTTAAGGTAATGAAGGAATGTTCAGTGAATTGTGAATGTTATTTGTAGGGAATTGACAACCCCCCTCCCCCCCACCCCCCCCCCCCCCAAAAAAAAAATTTAATAATAATATAAAAATAAAAAAAAATAAAAAAATGAAATAAAATAAAATTAATTAATGGATAAATAAGAAAAAGGACAAAAGTTCCTCTTAAATAATTATCCTCGGTCACCCAAAAAAACTAAGGGTGCCCTTCTTCAAGCATTATTTGTCCAAATTTCTTGCCTAAATTCTGTGTCAGTTCTCTGCATGATATATGAGATTGTCATGGATTCTACGGTTAGGATTTCCTAAATGATATTAATTCAATTCTGTAAACATACTCTCTGATATTCATGTATATCTATTTCTCTTTTTCATTTGTGATCGTTTTATCCCATATGACATCTTTTAAGTAATTTTATTGGTTTTGGAAGTCTTTGAGACTGCATAAATGATCTGAGATTTTCCAACTTTTGCTTTCCTGGTTTAACTGAAACCTTTATGCTACTTGTTATCTCTTTCAGCTGGGTGGTGGCTATCTCTTTGGCTTGCCTGTGGGTTTTCTTGCTGATTCTGTTGGTGCTACATTAGGTGCTGGAGCTGCATTTCTTCTTGGGCGAACTGTAAGTTTTTTTTTTTTTTTTTTTAATAGCGGTATTTGTTTTCCTGGTGTTTGATGCTTGTATTGTATCTTTACCTCAATTTTTTTCCAATTTTACCTCTATGAAATGGTCGGAACCATAGAAAAGCATGTTCTCTATTAAATATTCACTGCTGTATTTTTCTCCTTCCAACTATGAGCAGCTAGGGAGGTCATTTGTTATTTCAAAGTTAAAAGACTATCCACAGTTCCATGCAGTTGCAATTGCAATTCAGACGTCGGGATTTAAGGTCTGTGTGTCTTCTCAATCTCAATTCAGTGTCTTGTTCTTGATGTGTTGAGGTAGTGCTGGGCCTGCTGGTTATTGTTGATCTAATTGGATTTGTTGACCTTGACTTATCTTGTGCGTATATGCACTTCAATTTCTCATGTCATTGAACAGATTGTATTGTTGCTCCGGCTAGTTCCTTTACTTCCATTTAACATGCTGAACTACCTCTTATCCGTGACTCCAGTCCCAATAGCTCCATACTTGCTGGCTTCATGGTTGGGCATGATGGTATGTACCTTCTTCAATGCTTCTCTGTTGATTATATATATTCATGGCATATAACGTCATTAAGAACCTTTGCACTTTCAAATTTTTTTTATTAAACTGTCATGCCTTGCACCATGGCGCACATAGGTTTGTGGTTAGAGAGAAATATTTCTGTGTATCTGCATATGATGTAATAGCCCAGTCATGTTCTTGCAGCCAATTACTCTGGCCTTAGTATATGTTGGGACAACTTTGAAGGATCTTTCAGATGTAACACATGGATGGAGCGGGTTTTCTAAAACCCGATGGGTAAGAGCTTTTTAGTTTGTTGTTCTGCTCGACATTAGTTTGATTAGCTCATTTCATGTCGTTGCCAATATTCTGTTGTTGTGACCCTAGCATTTTCATTGATGCAGGCATTTCTCGTGTTGAGCCTTGTGGTGTCTGGTAAGTTTCAAGTGACTGTTCCTATTTTGATGTCACATGCATGACTACAATAACTGAGAATCAGCCCGCATTTTCTGTTTCACTCTGCTCTCCTCGGATTTCTTTACTTCTGCTGTTGTATTCAGAAGATTCAAATTCCTAAGAAATTTCATTTGTTTTGTTTTTAATTTTTTTGCAGCCTGACACCTTTGAGTATGCACATTGTACCCGCTCTTTGGTAATTAATCCTGCTGATGCTAACTGTTTACTGGGTTTGCTTGCAGTGTTATTGATGATCTATGTTACACGAGTTGCCAAGGCTGCTTTAGATAAAGCATTGGCTGAAAATGAGGGTGTGGATGGTGATCTTGCGCCACCAGAATCACCGGTTGTGGCCGACTCCTCTGTAAATCTCCACCAGCCACTTTTAATTAAGATCGATACCTCTCAAGACAATCATGAAAAGTAGTTCATTTTATGTGTAAATTCTATAGTACTCCTGCTGTCTCTAAGGGCTAAGTTTCTCATTTACAGTTGGGCTTATTTCAAGCAATGCTTGATATTCTTCTGTACAGTCGCCATAATTTTTTCAACAGGTAGTCTGGGTAGAAATAGCTATTTTTGATAACTTACTATTTTTTCATGTACTTCTTGGATGGACCCAAGTTTAATAAAGTATGGAAATTTTACTTGTAATTTTAGTAATATTTCTGCGTTGTCTTGTAGCATAAGTTAGGGTAAATATATGCAGAATTGGGAGGGATCTTCTGGTTTTGTATTATTATTGTAATTATTGTTTTAATGTTATGCTACATCTCTCATTTATTCTTGGCCCATAATTTGATCTTAATCATATTATTTGCAATTTGTGGCGTTTAACTAATAGCTAGCTGCAGGATAAGATGTCGAACTTTATAATTGAAGCTTAAATTAATATTTGAGTATTAATTTATTTTTATAGTAATTATTTTTTTAATATAAAATGTTTCTCCCCCCCCCCACCCCCACCCCTACCCCCACCCCAAAAACTACTAAAGTACTACTATCCTTAACCTGCGCGCACTGCCCCCTATCCTGTGCGCGCTCCCCTCCAACAACCCCTCCATACTACTTTTGCTTCATTGGCGATGCCTGCAGTGCGTGCGGTACCTGTAATCCTCTTGTGGGTCAGCCCTATTTTGGTGCCTTCGCGTGGCAGCCACCGCCTCAAGTGGTGGCGCGGCCCTGTAGTGAGCCAAAGCCGGCAAAAGTTGTGAGGAGTGACGTGAATGTGCATAAAGATTCTTTGTTGATGAACTGATCCCAGATCATCACTTGGTTTCCTTTGTTTTTGATGCATTGGTTGGTGGAAGGTAAGGTTTCTTTTAGGTCCAGTCTATCATCTTTTTGTGCAAAGTTATCATCTTTTTGCTAATGAATTTTATGTACTTTGATCACATGGTATATGCTGAATTTACTCTGAAATTGTTGTATGAATCGGGTGCCACTGGATTGTGGGTTGGATGGTTTTCACCACCCACCCCCTACGATCCTATGTCAGTGAACTGAGTGCACTGTGTAGAAAGACCCTAATTTACTTGGGCTGCATTGTATTTCTTAGTTGTGAGTTAAGGGAAGGGAATGTGGGTTGAGTACCTTTGCTGATATACGAGATGGAACTTGAAATTGACACAAAATGTATGTAGGATGGGATCATTAAATTGCAGAATAAAGTTTTATAGCCCACACACTCTGAGGCAATCAAACAATTTTCTTGACAAACTTCCTCACATGCGTATCAACTAATTGGAAGGCTGGCCATTTGAACCTCCATCCATCCAGTTGAGCAATTTCCTGTTTGCAGAGATGACCAGATTGGCCTTTGACAGACCTTTATTGCTAGAATTTATACATTTATTGACCTTATAGAAAGAACCATATATGAACAAGAGATAAATTTAGTACTATGTTTTACTTAGTGAAGGCTCTGTGCTGCCACCTATACCATTTGAGAATGCAAGTGTTATTTTTCAGGTCTTGTTTTTTCAATCACTCTTTTCCCAAGAATTCTGCTCTCAGGAGTGAGAGGCAATATTTAGAATATGAATTACGTTTTTGTAGATCTAGCATGTCTTACTTTTTCATCAGGAAAACAATGAAATTAGTGTCCTAAAGAAGCAATGTCTCATAAGTCCTGATAATTGTGAATTGTAATCTGATTATTGTCTACATTTGTGCAAAACAAACAAGGTTTAGAGGTGATTTGGTGGCTGGTAGTATTTATATTGTTTTATGATCATTTTGGAGGAAGTAACAAGGACATTGGAGGCCGTGATTTGTGACTGTGACACTGGTTTTGTTTCTGTATATCGAGAATAACGGGTAAGGAAATGTGCAACTCATGGCTTGCAGGAACAGTGGCAGTGGTTCTTGATGGAGGCCATCATTCATGTTGCAATGCCAAAGCCATGAAAAAGTCGTGTCTATGTCGCACATTTTCTAGTTAAAATGCTCAAAATATTTTTCATAAAATGAAAAATATTAATACATGGAAAGCTTATTGTGAGCTTCCAAATTGCCTAATTCACAAGATCTTAACCGTAAAAGTCTAATGTAATAGAATATCTAAGCACCATTATAGCTCTGAAAATAACATTACGCAATTCTTGGCATATTGACTAATGAACTGCAGCATAGCCAATAAATGTCACCCTAGAAAGTCTGTTGGTATACCGTAATTTAATACATAACTTCCATATAATAAAAATTACATTAACTAATAATTTATGGAGTGACGAAGAGTTACAAAGTTATCAACATTTGATCATGAGAATTATGCAATTGAGAAAGACAAGTATTCTTCAACATGTGGATGAGAAAATAGATTGGAGTCAAACTGTCTAATTGTGATATTTTCTCTAGATCCTTGAACAAAATAATTGAGAAGCTAAAAGATTAAGTACGCTATGTTTGGTATGGAAGAGTATCCTCGAAATTGTAGAGAATCTCTACAAATTCACTTCAAACAGGAGATTGGTAAAGAAGGTAACGGAATTGCGGAATTCGTAATAAGGTACGAGAAAGACAACAAAGGGGAGCGAACACAACATGGCTGTTGATGGAAAATACAGAGAGATAAAGATAGTTAGACAGTCTCCAACAGAAAAAGCCTTCTGAATAGCTATGAATCTAGATATTTTAGCTAAATAGACAAGATTTTGATTGAGACTTGAGAGTCTTATATTTTTTGGAAGAGTTTTGAAGACTTTAATATATGATTCTTTTTTTTTTTTTTTTTTGGTTAAGTGACTTATTTATGTGAAAATTCATAATAATAATTGAGTAGGTGGACTATTTCTATGTAAGAAAAAAATCAAATATTGACAATTATTTTGGGACTAACTTTCATTTTTTAATTATTATTGTCAAGTGAATTGTTTGTGTGAAATTTTTAACAATAATAAAGTAGTTAGAAAATTTTTAGGTAAAACAATAAAAATATACACCCTATTTGCAGAAAATAGACAAAGTACAAGTTAGTTTAAAATTTGAAGTGGGTTTGCAGAGATTTTCTTCAAATCCAATGGTGCTCTTCCATTATGCAAACATATCATATTTGGACTTTTAGCTTCTCAATTATCTTGTAGCAAAGACATAAATCGAGGCTTTATGGAAAAATCACAAGTTGGCAGTTAGCTACTATCTATGTTCTTATCTAGTGTTGGACACTAATTGCCTGTCATGATTGTTTGGATCAAATGTTAGATCATTTTGTACCTCGGGTGGTATTTCTTATTCATGTAATTTTATTATGTGCAGTTTATGACAAAATTAGTGCATATTCATGGACTTGAAAGGTGACTTGCATATATTTGCAGTTCATTAGTCATTATTCATTGCAAGAATTGTCGCATGATTACAATGTAATTCAGTTTTGTAGCAGAAATGGGGAAAAGAAAAAGAAAACAAGGAGAAGGGGTAGGATTATATGCATAACTTATGACTTCACATTGTAATTCTCCCACCTTTTGCTGTTATTTAGTAAATTATATGATGTAACTCAGTTCGTTAATGCTCTTAAACATACTTGTCATGAAAGGACAAAAAATGTTTTTTATAGTTCCTATGCATGAGATTTAGGTAATATGGTTAAGTTATTCGTAGGATGCGTCATCATACACTTCACTATCCTTCACTGATTTTTCTGCCCATATCAAGTATCTGTTGTCAATTAACACATTGATGGGGCCAATGGTGGTAGAGGCCATATCTCTTGTACAGGTAATTGGCTTGACACCCATTTAACTCACGTGACTCTGCATACATCAATATAGAATCACTGCTCAATTTGCTTCTTAGTGCACAAAAAGAGTTGGCAGGGGTGGGGTGGGGTGGGGGTGGAGGAACAATAATTGATAACCTCATTCTCTTGTGTGATTCTTGACATGGGTGAAGTTTGAGGTGTTTCTTTCAACATTCTTATGTAAATAAGATTTGTATTTCTTTCATCAAAATAAGCTAGAATGCACCTCATGAGAATAATAATTCCTTCATTTATTTGTTTTCCTCTTGTTGCTTCATTGCGTATAAGTTTTAGAACACAAATGGGATATTTTGGGTTGTTAAGAAGAATAGTTAATCCTCCATTTATGTTCTGATTCCTCTGGGATCTTTTCCGTAGTTTGTTGTCTGAAATATTTCCAATAGGATGCTCACCTTGTTTGCTGTAACATGGTAACATCCTTACACTATGCTGTCATTAATATTTCTTGTCTACACCTATTCAGAAAAATAAAAAATAAAAAATTGTTTTTCTTGAATTTGATCTTGTTTTTCCTTTCCCCTCATGCACAGCATAGATGTTTTGATTTCCCAACGAATATTTGATATCCAAATAAAGCTCTGGTGCTGATTTTCCCTTGGGGTTTGCTCGTTTTACTTCCTTTTGAGTTTTAAGGTCTTTCACCTTAGTGAGATCCTACAGTTTGACTACTTAAAAGAACAAGAAAGGGAAGATTTAGGGCTGCAAGACAAGATGAACTATAGCTGTCAATATAATTCATATCGTTCAGCCTGCTAACGGCCAAAAAGGGGTGGGGATTCTGGAAATGAATGTTTCCATGGAAGTCAGCAATAGGAGATACAAACTTGCCATTTGTGAAGTTTGTCTGGGGCTTGATAGTGAATTCCTTCTGAACAAAGGATACAAATTGATGAAGTTAACACCTATAAAAATTTGTTTTCTTGTACACATGCATGGGCTTCTGTGGGACTGGGGACCATCCATTAATGTGTAGCCATTAACACTTGTGCCTCTGCTTTAAGGGGCTATACCTAGAGTAAATTCCAGAGTTATTTGCTTCATTATTATTGAACATTATCCTTCTTTATCTGAGCTTGGAGCCACACATGCACTGGGACACCCCCAACCCCATCATATACAGAGTCTCCAGCCTGACCAAGTCAAGTACACTCTATACAAAAGTATAGAAATGAGAGAAGAAAGTAAAGGCAGTAACTCAAAAAACATGCAGCAGTTGGTATATCTCTACAAGCTTCAAGAGTAACACTCAATGTCCAGAAGTCCCCATGTCAAAAAATTTGACAGATGACAAACATAAGATGCGAAAGGAATATTTCACTCTCAAAAGGGACCATGAGTCACGGGGCATCACGGCCGTTCCTCACGTGGGGCCCATTTGATGAATTACACATGCTGTCAAGGGCAATTATGAGTTGTCCTTACATATATTACTCTTACACGTGATGGATGGTCGTGATGTATCGAGACTTGTGAATTACTGAGAGCTGAAGTAATGCATGTTACAGAATTCTGATCAATAGCTTGCACAAGTTACTTCCAAATCTTGGGTGTATTGGCCCAAGTGACAGATGGTAAGGTGAGTTGTAAAATGTACTCTTGTAACTATCTAACTGACACAGCAACTCTAGGCGTTTGGTTGGTATTTTTGTGCACTGAGATTTCTTTTTAAGTGAATAGTTGGACTGGAGATAAGTACAGATAGAAATGCTAAACGTGCTCACTTGTTGATTAATGCATTAATGTAGTGGTCTTGCAGGAAAATTCTTATATGCACTCAACATGAAAACACCAAACATTGATGATCATGCCATATCAGCATGCAAGAATGTGACGAGCATGCAAGAATGTGACGTGGTCCTCATCGTTTGTTGTTTTGACATTTGATACATGCGAGAAACTTGGTCTCAAAAGATAGATTTAGAAAGACCAACAAGAAACTTGTGCTCCCAGAAGGCATAATTTCCTCAAAGTACCTAATATTATGCAAATCCATTGCACTAAACCAGATGATCATGCACTGATACAAGAACTTGTTTATGTAGTAAAAACTATATTAGCTCGTTTTAGGGTAATGGTGTCTTGAAAAATAGTAGTGCTTTTTTAGGAAGAAAATATGAATTATTGATGAATAACGAGTTCTAGACGAATACTACACCGTATTTTAAGTGTTTTTTTTTTTTTTATTAAAAGCGTAGATTTTGACATTTACAAATACTGTATTTAAAGTTTTGGTACGCTACCAGTTCTACTGTTATGATACACTAGTTCTTTCCTTATTTTTGATGAGTAGCATCCTTCATGTTGTACATGAGGTTTTACTAGTATTCAAGTCCTTCCTGCTTTGTAAATAAATTTTATTTCCTTAATTCTCAAAATTAAAATCTGGTGGTGATTTTTTATGTCTTGAGTTTGGCATTTTGGTTAAAGCAATATAAAAAAAAATTAATAGGTAATTTGTGTGAAATTATATAGTATGATTGAACTAAAAAACTATAAAATCATACCACTGTATTGAATAATACTGATATAATGATATCAGTTTTTGAAGTTTAATCTTTAGTTTGAACATCCAAAAATTGCATATTTTGAATTATTAATAGTATATAAAGGTTTTCGACAGTCGACTTTGAGATGCCACAGTTGATAGACAATACACTGAGTGTGGATGACGGACAAATATTTCATTTTTTATAAAATGATATATTTATCTATTATTTAAACACTCAATATATATTATATTGGGCGTAGCGTAAACATAAATCCAAAACCGCTAAATGTGGGCATTCCAATTGAATGGCCAAGCACAAAATCCATGGGATCACAAAGGTTAGACATTTATGATGGAGTCACCAATCTATTTTTTCTTCTCATTATGAATCAACACTTTTAAACATGTGGCTGCACATGTTATTCTCTGCACATAAATTGCAAAGCCACTGCATATTTTTCGTCTGGCTAAGGGAAGCAAAATTCAATAACAAATTTACTTGTAGTTTTCTTAAACCTGGTAAACATTCTGCACCTCATATCGAGTCACATTCTTGTGTGTTTAACACGTGTTTTACTTTAATATTTTTAGTATTTTCAACGAATAAATAGTAAAAATTAAAAAAAAAAAAAAAACCGACATAGATCAAAGGTGTCGTGTCATGTGATCATGACATCAATCCCATGGCCAATGGTTTGAACTGGTTTAGATTGTAATCTTATATAACTAGTCACCAACTATTCAAATTTTGCCAAATCATCCTAAAACTAATATTCCCCTTTTCTTTTCCATAAAAGAAAGAAATAATAAAAACCCACAAATGTAAAGGACTGAGATGACAATCTTTTGAGTGAATAGTAAGCAAAAGTAAATTCTCCAAGAATTACTCCAAAAGAAAATAAAAAAAAAAATAGCCAAGATCCAGATTTTTTAGGTGACTGGCATCCAAAAGCAGCAAAGCATTATTATAGTTGGAATGACAAGTTGTTTGAAGGTTTCTTTTCCAGCCATTCAACATTTCCTTTAAGGCTAAAGTGGGGGTCCCTCTGGCCTCAAAGAGTACACTAAATTCAAACTGAGATACAGAAAGAACAAGGACAAAGGCACAAGGGTTCCATCATGGTTTAGCCTTTTAAGAAGGACAACACTTATTACAAAAGAAAAAAAGTGCAGATTTAGGGCACAAATTAACTCTACCAAGTTTTTACAGCTTTCTTTGCCTCCACCTATATGGTCTAATCTTAAAAGACCTAGAATAACATGTGACTAAACAAAAGAGTTGGCATATTAATTGGAGATTAATTACTTTTCTTTTCTTTTTTTTTAAATTATAGTCTCCCAAATTCTTACACTCAAATATTGAGTTAATGAATATGAGTTTCATTGATGAGTAATATTATTGATTTGCTCAAATATACTTGTAGCAGCAGTAGTTCGTGAATCAATTATATCTGTGACAAAGGAATTATCTGTTGGATTTCAAAATATGGACATCTTAATCGGATTGCAGTGAGAATTCATAGTTGAGGCACCAGCTAGACATTCCACAATGGTAAAAGACTCTTATGCTCATAAAGTTACTAGGTTGGTTGCTACTTCACTCTCTTTTAATTACCAAAAAAAAGAACATGCATGTATTTTTTGGCATGGTACATTTCACTTGGTTACATGAATTTTCAATTATAGTAAAGAAAAAAGACAGTTTACGAAATTCAAAATGCAAGTCAACAACAATAAGATTGGTGGGTGCCTTTTGTCACGAGCATTTGAGCATGCTCCTTAAAGAACTTTTTCAAAAAAATTTCCATAGGAAAAAATGTCTATCAATACTCTCTCTCTCTCTCTCTCTCTCTCTCTCTCTCTCTCTCTCTATATATATATATATATATATATAGATAGATAGATAGATAGATAGATACATATACATATTGTACACACACACACTAATCTTGTGAAGAATTTTCTATATTTCTAATATTATGGATTATATATGAATTTTAGGTATGAAATGATTGGAATATTGGATTAGAATTTGATATAACATATGTATTTGCACAGTTGCAGTACATTTAATAATTAGTACATAATTCTCCTGTCAAATCTTAATATCATTAATATTTTTGAGCCAAGGGTTGGTAATTTGGTGTTGAATCTATAGGTTAGATCCGATGCAATGTGAATTCGAAATTAAATTTAAATGATTATAGTTTATTAGATTCTACACTCGGTACATATTTATTGAGGTAATATTTATCTTTAAATATATTTATATATATACACACACACACATACACTTAGCTCATATTCACCAAATCTGACATAAATATTATAGAGATATACCTTGATGTTTTAGAGATATGATCACATTTGATTGGGTTGCAAAACGGATACACTGGGAATTTTTGTTGGATCCCACAAAAAATGCACATTATTTGAAATATGTAAATTCTTTAGGATCAAGAATTGATTTAGAACTATATTCATTAGAGAATTACACTATATTTTGCCTTTGCAAATAAGAAGTATAAAAGAAATTTTCTCCATCTTTAATCAGTTTCAATTACATCTTGAATTAAAAGTTGTAAATGTTACGTGCACCAAAATTCAAATTTAGTAATTATTTATGATGCTTTTCTACATGATTTTATTATAGCAAGTTGATTTCAAACACTAGTAGTCAACTAAATCAATTGATTACAGACATGAAAAAGATCAATATCAATTTATTTTATTAATTGTATTAGGTTTATACAAGCAACGTGTGTGTAGAATGACTTTCCTTTTCTTACAAAACCTTTATTTGATAGCAAGAATGTTTTTTTTTTCTTGACAAATAATCATGTTTATTTAGAAAAAGCTGCATTACAAAATGTGCACGCAAAAGGTTAGGGGATTTTAGTTATTGGTCAATTTAATTTTAATGTAGAATTATTATTTTTTTTGCATTTTTTTTACAAGAGAAATATGAACCTACACAACAAATTACTATTTTTTTATTTATATAAGATTATTAAGTTCGTGGAGGTGCTAACTTATTTTACATTATTTTATCGTGAAGGGAATTTAAATTTAAAATTAAAATATTTCAAAATTATTGTAATTCTTTCAGTTTCTATCATTATGCAATGTGGCATATTTACACACTTCTTTTATAATTAGTATTGAGGATACAAAATGTCATCGCTCCTCTCCTTTTAGACCTCAGAGTAAATGCAATTTTATCTCTATATATATGTATAAATATTTTTTTTTCGATAATTAAATCAAGCGCATAATACATATTAAAGACACCAAGTTACCAAGAAAGTTGACTTTAAAAAATTGTATATTTTTTTTTTTATCGAATATTGACATTTATATCTCATTTCTTATTTTCTGTAACATATGTACATAGTTACCAACATTGTTTGAATTAAAATAGAAAAAAAAAGTTGCAACATAGCATTTAAATTGCTTTTATTGTCTCCTTATATTTAATTTTCGCGCACCAAACAAAAAATTGTTGAATTTTGCTATTTTTAATGAGTACAAATGCATTAAATTTGTTATAAAAACTTATATTGCTTGTTTAAAACTTTTGTTGAAGTCATAGTGCCGTAAACTATCCAAGATCCAAAAGGAGGATATTGAATTCATGCAATTTCCCCTCCCCATGAAGAAAATCCAATTATAGTAATTATAAAATCTCTTATTTTACAAAAAATACAAAATCTTAAGTTGATCAAATAATATTTCAAATGTAAGTTTAATGTAATTTGAAATAATATTTCATATTTATTTATAAAAAATCTTAATGTATTTATAAAAAAAACAATCTTAATAGTTTTAATGTATTTACAGGATTGAGCCCTCCATCTCATCGCATCCTTAGCAAAGCACTCGCATAAAAAAATTTCTTTATTGAAATAACAATAAATTAAATTATAGAAATTAAAGGATGGTCATGAAAAAATAAATAATCAATCATAACACAAATATAATTACACGTGCAATGCAATTATATGAGAGTTTGACTAAATTAGACATGGGCAAAAAATGTTCCATCACAGAGTCTAGGTAAAACAGATGAAGGGTATTATAGTAATTTGACAGTATGAATGGCCAATTGCAGCAATCTGCACTGAGTACAGTCTGTACTATCATTTTCTATTTAATTTTTTACATAATAATAACTAATAAGCCTCAATAAATTTATTGTAGCAACCAACCTTTTGAGGGGAAAATCTGACAAGAACTCCTTCACATCAGCTGGTAATGAATATATATATACATACAGATATTTCAGCAGATTTTGTTTCATCTAACCATGGTTAACTGAGCTGACTAGTTGACCACCAACAGAGTTAAGCCAAGCCAAGAAAACTCAAGACTCTATATAAAGCCAAGCCACAGGCCTAAAAGCCCAAAATTATGCCAATATATCTATAAAAGTGGAAAAAAAATTGTTAGAAGTTGGCTTATGCTGCAATTATCACCCCCACCCAAACCCCCCCACCCTGTTACTATAAAGTGAGAAACAATAAATTTAATATACTATGCCAAGGTTTTTAAAAAAGAAGATTACCCATAAATAAAGCCCCAAAACCCAAAGGAGTGATAGTGTTTCCCCCTTCTGTACCAGTCTGCACTTTGATTAGTAATCTCTCCATCTCTCTGTCTCTTTCTCACACACACACACAAACACAAACACAGAGACACTCTTGCTCAAACTCTGAAATAGAGGAAGCCAGAACTCAGCAGGGAAGTTTTATTGTTGTTCTCCCACAGCCCGTAAACTTCTTCATTTCTGTTTCTCTGTGAGTTTTCTGAGGGGCTGTACATTATTTTCTTGGCATTTTCTTGGCTCAGATCTATCCCTTTTAGTTTCACCTCATTACATTGTTTCTACTTGTGTTTTAAGTGGCTGAAAATGAGTAAAGAAGAGTTTTTGAAGATCCAGGTAACTTCTTCTCTTGCTCATTTGTTGATAAATGATATGTGTCTGTGAAAATGTGTCTGTGTTTGTGAGAGAGAGTGTTTTGCGTGTGCATTTTGGCTTTATGGCTTTGCTTGTTTTTAACTCTTAAATATTTTTTAATGGCATTTCTTTTGTTGTTACGTGTTTCTTTTTCTTTTTTCTTTCTTTTCTCTATTTGTAGAGGCATTTTCTTCTGTTAATTCTATTGATGTTTTCATTCAGACAAAGCTTTGGTTTTTCCTTTTTTTTTTCACTTTAAATTTCTTGTTCCTGACTCTGATTTTGGCTTCTAAGTGATAAAGTTGTGAACTTTACCCTGTTTTTGTTTGTTCTCTGGTTTTGCTTGTACTTGCAGACTTGTGTTCTTAAAGTCAATATACACTGTGATGGGTGTAAGCAAAAAGTGAAGAAAATCTTGCAGAAGATTGAGGGTATAGTTCTATTTCTTGGCTCCAAATTATGTTCTCGATTTTTTGGTCTTTATTCTTATTTATAACCTGAAATAGTTTGGTAAATTTCTGCACATACTAGTGTTAAATTTTGGCTTGATTTTTCACCGGTTGGCCTAATTTCTATTTTTTGTGTTAGGTGTTTACACTACAAAAATAGATTCAGAGCAAGGGAAGGTGACAGTGTCCGGCAATGTTGATCCAGCCACGCTTATAAAGAAGCTTACCAAGAATGGGAAACATGCTGAGATATGGGGTGCACCAAAGGCCAACAACAACAATAACCACAACCAGCTTAACAATCAGTTCAAGAACCTGCAAATTGACAATGGCAAAGGTGGAAATAACAAGGGACAGGGCCAAAAGGGTGGTGGCAATAACCAGCCAAAAGGTGGTCCTCAGGGTCAAAATCCACAGCTTCAACAGATGAAGGGGTTTCAAGATCTGAAAATGCCCCCACAGTTTATGAAGGACATGAAAATGCCCCCCAACAACAAGGACCAGAACCCGAAGTCGGTCAAGTTCAAATTGCCTGAGGATGAAGGTCTGAGTGATGATGAGTTTGACGACTATGACGACGACGACGACGAATATGATGATGATGACCTTGATGATGATATGGATGATGCCCCTTTGAATAAGATGAAGCCCGTGATGGGTAATGGGCATGGTGGTTCACAGATGCCTAACATGCTGATGCCGAATATGATGAATGGCCAGCACCCTCAGTTGATGAAGGGTGGTGGTGGTAATAATGGAGGAAATGGTGGTGGAAATGCCAAAAAAGGCGGGGGTGGGAACATCCAGATGAATCATGGTGGTGGTCATGATGGGAAAGGTGGTGCTAATGGTGGCAAGAAAGGTGGAAATGGGAATAATAACGGTGGAAACCAAAATCAAGGTGGTGGAAAGGGTGGCAAGAATGGTGGCGGACAGAATGGTGGCGGGAATGGTGGTCAAATCAAGAATGGTAACCATGGTGGTGGTGGTGGTGGTGGTGGTGGTGGTGGTGGGGCTGCCAGTGGGAACAATTTTATTCCCAATGGGGCCAAGAAAGTGGGTGGAATGAATGATGGGCCTCATGGCATGCCAAACATGATGGCTATGAATGCTGGTGGTAGTGTGGGCCAGATGGGGAATATGCCAATGGGCCCAATGGGCCATATGAGTAATCTACCAATGGGCCAAATGAGCAATCTTGCAGCTGTTCAAGGCCTGCCCGCCTCGGCCATGAACGGTGGTGCCGGTGGTGGTGCAGGGTATTTTCAAGGTGCTGGCCCCGAGCACATACCCGGGAACCCTTACTATCAGCAACAACTGGCGGCAATGATGATGAACCAGCAACGTGCCAACGGGAATGAGAGGTTTCAGCCAATGATGTACGCCCGGCCACCACCGGCCGTTAATTACATGCCACCATACCCTCCTTACCCTTACCCTCCACCGGGTGATAGGGTCGACCAGTACGCCATGTTCAGTGATGAAAACACCTCTAGCTGTAACGTGATGTGAGATCAATCGATAGATGCCAATGCTCAGCCCCTACTGAACCTGAATTTGCTGATTCTTTCTCAGTGAGGGTAGTGGTGGTAGGGCTTTGTTGTTCAGTTCATAGTTTCATGACTTACTAGTCTTGATGCCATAATACACATGGAAATGGTTTTTACTTGGATTTGCTTTTGATTTTTTTCTTTGTTCCCCATTTTGAATCCTAAGTTTAGGTAGTGTTTCCATAGATAATATATAAAAACCTCTTTAGACAATGAGATAATGTAAGTTGGGGGATTGTGGTGGTTTTGGTGATGAGAATGTTCATATAATGTTTATAAGTTGAAAACAGAAATAAAAATGAAAAAGAGAATGGGATTTAAGAAAGAACAAAGCCCTTCTCTCCCAATTGTCATTTATTTAATTGAATTTATATCTCTCTCTTCTTTTTGTTTTTTTTCTCTCTATGGTTTCCCCCTTTTTGTGTGAATATTATTTCATTCTTGGCTATGTGAAAATTTATAGGCAGTCCTAGACCTAGTTATCCCATTCCATCCTTTTAAACTCAATTCAATTTGTTTTAGTCTCTTACTTTTCCTTCAATTTATTAGTTTGTGTACATGAATTTTGTGGAATTGGTGTAGAGAATTCTTTTCACAGTATTTGGATCGATGATTGATGAATTTGAAATTAATAATTTAAAATTAATAATAACAAGTGCATTGAGTTTATATTATAATAGATTTTAAATTTTGAGTTATTATTCACCTATTATGTAATTATTCAAAATTAATTTTTTAAATTTTTTTATCCAAAAATAATTTTAGATATTTCTACGACGTACTTGGCTTTTTGAGCTAAGAGTTTAATGAATGATTTTATTTACATTTTGTGGATTTTTTTTTTTTTATAATGTGTTGAGAAGATTTTATCGGGGAAATGTGAAAAATGAAATTTTTTTGGGATTAGTGTTGAAAATTTTGATTAATTGGGTTGATTCAATATTTTTATTTAAAAAGATATGTTTGTTCTACTTATTTTCAAATGGAAAATCAAATATTTTCTAAAAATAAGATGTAGCTTTTTGAAAAATAGTGGGTGAACTATGAAAATATGGCTGAGGAATACGGTATGGCCTTGCTTTTCACCTTTTTATTGAGATTTGAAAATAATTCCTACTCGTCTTGAACTATATATATATATAAAAAAAAAAAAGCGAAAAAAACTAAGTAATTTATTTTGAAGCAAATGGGGCTTATGTGGTGGCCTATGGCATAATTGAATTGGCCTCCTGTTGTCCTATATGAGTATGTGCAGCAGAACGATTGAAATTATGTAGGGTAGTGTGGGGTACAAAATTTCATGAAAAACATTATTGTCAATAATCTCCCATAACACTTTCTCGATTTAGTAGAATTTAAATTAATCATATAATAAATATATTTATTTGCGTTTATAAGTGAAGATTAAATTTAATCAACAATTTGCGGTAAATATAGGTCAAGTAAATGTACACTTTCCATATAGTTCACACTCTAAAATGAGTGATTAATAATAAGGGAAACACAATTACATTTATTACGTGATTAATTGAGTTTTATTCAAATCGAATTTGTACTAAAAATTTCCCCAAATGAGAATGTTTTGCATGCAGCCAATTGCATAAAGTATAGTAACTAGTAATACGAGTAGGAATATAAATAAATTGAATTGAATCAAATACATTACTTTTCAAACTTATTTAATTTTTTGTCGAACTTTAACTATTGTGTTTAACTTTGATTAGATAATTAACTGAGTTGAGTTTGAATAAGTTTTAATCGAATCAAATATGAATAAATCAAATTCAAATAATTTGATTATATATATATATATATATTTTTTATTTTATTTTACTAATCAACTCGAGCTCTAACTGAATTTCAAATTTTATGGAATAAAAAACTGTATTAAAACTTGATTTCTTAGGTTAACAAATAGAATTCAAATCAATTTTTAATGATCTATCTAGAGTTAAATATCAAATAATTTAATTTATTTTTTTAGCGTTAAACATCAGCTGACATTTTTTATTTTTTTTTCTCTACTAGTAATGTCCTCTTTGGCAAAATGTGTGGTTTGGATTTTGGAAACAATATTTTAATTTCCTAAAAAGTGATTTTTTTTGTTTTTGGTTATTAATTGGATATAAATTTGAATGACAAATCACTTTCAGAACAAGAACACAATAGAATCTTTTTCCTGATAATTTTGGAAGTTTTCCAATCAAGAAATCTTCCCAAATATTATCTGACCAATAGAGTGAAAGAACAAAAGGAGAAAATATCTAAATGTTTTGGCAATAAAATTGTTATTTAAATAGAGTTTTTAAGGCACTTTCTTGGGGTCAATTTAATATTCAAAATATAAATTAGTTATCAAGAATTATATCACCTCTTTGTAGCTTAAGAATTTAGGAGTCGTTTGGTTGGTGTCAAAAGTGTAAGCACAAGAGAAGTGGAAGTACAATTTAAAAAAAATAATTGAAGGGAATTATAATAGGAGGTTTATAGAAACCCTTTAGAGACCAATTTTATTTTCGTTGGATGAAATAATGGAAGAATAAGGCCAAAAGATAAAAAAACTCTCAATTATATTTTTAGTTATTGTATTATCCATAATGATGGTAATTAATTGGATTTGTGATAAATTTGTTAAAACTCCATACCTCTTTATTTCGAACTTGTCACGCAACACGTCGGACTCCCTCGATTTTATAATATTAAAAATACTAAAAAAAATTCAGTATCATTATAATTTTATGCTCATGTAGCTAAGCTAGTGACGGACTTCTTTTAAATATGAAAAAAAATAATGTCATTGATAAATAATTAATTATTTTCAAATTTATGTGCATGTTTTACTCTTTAAAATTTTAAAATTCAAACATATATGTTACTTTTAATTTATTAATTTTGTATTATTATTTAATTTATAAAAATATTATATTTATATTTTACATGTGAATATACATGTAATATATATATATATAAACATGACATAAATGCATACATGTAAATATATAAGATATACGTTATATTTTAACGGATCACATAGTCAGAAGGCATTAACTTGAAACTCAATTGTGATTTCAAAACCCGCTCTATTGGGCAATTTCAGGTTTGATCTGGACCTATAGACATCTCTAGTTATTCATACTCAAGAAAAAATTTCATTTTTGTTCTTGCTAGTTGAACTATTATTTAAGTTTTCAAATGTAATCAATAAGTTGATTATTTAATATTTTATTTAATCGTTATCTAGCATAAAAAATAAAAATAGGTCAATTTGTAAAATCAAAAAAAATTATTATCCCTTCCACTTTATTTTCATTTTATCAAATAAGGGGAAGTATTTGAGATTTACCATCCATGGATTTTACCGAACAACTTCAAGTAAAAATATTATACTTTTCCCTATGTAAATTAAGTTTCACTCCCCCTTCTTTCACTTCCATTTCCCCCTCTTTGAAACAAACGAGGCCTTAATGTTTGCAAATGAATTAGTTTTCAAGAATTTAATATTTTATTATATAATGTTTTCATAGTCTCATATTTATTTGAGAGAAGCCACAATTATATTATCACATCAAAATGTCAATCAATAGTTAATTTAATAACTCTATTACTAACTAATAAATTATAAAAATTAATAAAATAATAATTTAATAAGACTTGAATCCAATATATATTCTAAATTTTTGGATCCTTAAATTTGACTGCAAGAACAAAACTCCATCGATATAATTTCTTCTATATCAAGTACACACAAAAGTATAAGTACTTATTTAATGGGATTCCCATAATTCCTTTGATATACAAATGCTCCGATGTCTTAAATTTATAGCTCCTATTGTTATAATATCGAGGCGAATAATCAAATTTAGTATATTATTTAATTTTATTAAAAAATAATTAAATTATTTATTATTATGCTTAAATAAATAATTAAGTTGATTGATTAATAACATCAATAAAATATATAATTTTGAAAATGAAGAGATGTAAATTTAGGTTTAGCATTGCACACGGAATGCACGAAAATTATTACTTAACTATAGTAAACAAAAGTTTTTCAACTTTTTTTTTATTCCTTTTTAAGAACAAATATGCAGAATAAAATCCATTATTTTACATAAAAAAATCTTAATCATACGAAATTCACTTGTAACCTTTCTATTTTTTCCTTTTTTTTGTCTTTTTCCCCTAGTTAACGGTTGGAGATGGAAAGAATAGAAATTATAAGGACTTTAAATCCAAACTTAGCCAAATCTATCCCATTTTGAATGAATTTTAACATTATAAATATGAGATGATGATGGGGTTCTAGATTATTCATTTTCAAATCCGGCCTAATACATAACCGACTTGTTTAACATTTTTTATTTTTATTATATATTTATATAATATTTTTATTAAATTTATTAATGTTATTTTAAAAAAAATATTTTTAATATTTTTTAAATTATAAAATAGATCAATTCAATATAATTTATATTTAAATTTTTAAAAATTTTAACGAGTTAATTTTGAATTTACACAAATCCGACTTATATAATTAATAAAACATAATCCATTTTTTTTTTTTTTTTTTTTGGACAAAAGAATGTGACAAAGACGAGCTAACAACTTGTAAATAAGTACATCAAACATCCAACGGCGTTGAGACTTGACACGGGTTTCTGGTATAATAGTCTAGTCTTATCAGATGAAAATATTAGCATCAAAAGTAGAGTCCAGTGTGGGAGACCCCACCTTTTCTTTTTATGCTGTCCCGTTGTGATTGCCCTGATCTGTCAATGTTTCAAGATTGGAGCGCATACTCTGTGGGGCCACTTCATTTGTCTAATCAGACAGTGAGAACACTGGGTCCCACCTTTTGTACTTTGTACTAAAAGTACTGCTGTGTTTCTGATCAGCTTTAAATGAGTTGTACGTTAGTTGATGGCTAGGAAGAGTGGTGGAGCATTGGATTGTAATCTTTTTTATAGTTTTTGTTTTCCCAAAAACCCCTCCTAGGGCTGACAACGCGGCATATTTAAATCTAAATTTATTTTGTTTGGAGTAAATTTTTAGTATTATAAATAGATTTTGAATTTTAATTTTTAAATTGAAATTCGTTTTGTTAATTTTTTTTAATTTTTTTAAATTTTATTATATATATTTATGATATATTTTTTAAATATATATATATATTTAAAAAAATTTAATATATTATTTTTAAAAAATATATTTTTTTAAAATAATAAAATGAATTTAACGAACGTGACTTCTAAAATCTGTCTGGTTATCAACTACTCTCATCCTAGTCAAATTCTGCTTTTAGCTCTGGTTTTGGAAGTTAACAACTCCACTTAAGGGTGTTTAGATGGATTATCGATTGATATACATGTATTACAATTTTTATTGTATTATTTATTATATAATATTCAATATTATTATATATATTTTTTATGAATAAAAATTTATAAATAATAAACAATCATACGCGCACTAAAATTTATAATAAAAGTTCGAGTTGCCGTAGCTAGCTGGGCCTCTTTAACATTTACTCTAAATCTACCGATAATTGAGTTTACCAAACATAAAGTATTAGACAAGATTATTTTTTTTTTTGTATTTTTAGGTTATTATTATTTAAAATATTAATTATAATTTAGAGGTGTTACATTATTATTTTTAATTTAAAATATAGCTTTAGAAGATTTTTTTCTACTTGAGATGGCTTTAAAAAGAAACGAGAGTGATGAATTCGGTACATCTGGAGTATTATTTATATACTTCCTCCGATTTAATGTAATAAGCGGTAAAAATCTAATTTGACTTTAATATGGTATGGAGTAAGTAAATGTTCATCTAAGAGGAATTATATGTTTTGATTGGAGTTTTATAATTTTCTTTTAAAAAAATTACCTCTTAAAGAGAGAAAGATTAATCCCTTACTTACAAGGAACAAACTATCCGTATGTTCATTTAATGTGAGATGAATTTTTTCCAACAAATTTATTAACTTCAAATTGAAATTGAGAAAGGATAAATTTTGCATATTTATATTATTACTCTTAAAAATAATTATTAAAATTTTATAATTAATGGAGTCACACTATTAGATTTATTTCTTTAATTGAGATAATAATTTTTTAAAAAATAAAATAAAAAATAATTCTAGTTTAAGACATCACAAAAAGAAGAAATGAAAAAATATATATATAATATGAAACAAACCATGTACCAAATAATCAATAGACACAAAATATCCGATCTTGGATGATTGGATCGGGTACTACATATCCAATCTATCAATAATCATTGAATAGGAAATGAATTGTTGAAAGACATAATTTCATATAATTTAATAATAAGTGGGACATACTCAACTTAAAGTGAAATTATTTGATAAATGATATTTATGGATGACAATGAAATATATACAAATTCAAATCATTCCTCCCCCTTTTTATTTAAAATTAATTTTTTAAAATTATGTACGAGAACATAATAAATTTTAAATTTTTATTTTTAAATCCACCACAGCACATAAAAATATCCGCAATAATGGAGTATTAGAGATGAATTTTCAAAGGCATTTAATTGTTGCATAATATCCCAAGCAACTTCCTAATTGACAAGAATTTTGTGACAACACATTCATATGCCCAAAAGATTAAATTCTAGCCAACTTTTGGGTCCTACTCCAAAAACATAGCTTTAAATTCAAGAAGACAAAAATAATAATAATAATAATAATGTCTTGATCAAAACCACCTTCCCACAATAATAGAATACCTAATTCTTTTATCCTGTCTGGCGACCCTCAAGAACTCATTAATTGCAGACTCCAGTGTTTGGTTCCTAAAATAAAATAAAAAATAATACAAGCACAATACGATATATACATGGGACACGATAATTTCAAAAAATATACGACGCTTTATAATTATAATTAAAATTAGTTAATAGAAAATGTTCCAATATTCGGTATTAAAAAATATTCATGCTCATCAAAAATAATTTTGACTTGATTGAATTTACGTTTATAATATCTTATTTTTCTTAAAAAAATTAAGAATTTTCAAGAATCGAAAATATTTTTCTATTTGTGGGAATCTCAAATTAGAGATAAATAAGAATTTTTTGGTTGAGGACAATTTACCAAATGTGGGTGGGATTGAATTGCATTGGCCCTATTTGTTTGAATTTTTTGTTTCCCAAAGAATTTGGTAATGAATGGGGACATGTTTATTTGGGTTTTTGCTTATAATTTGCCTTAGCATTTTTTCTGTGACATAACATGCCAGCCAAAGTAGGGTCCTTTAGTTATAGGACTTGTGAAGCCTCTAGATTTTATGGAATTTAAAATTTTATATTTCTCTCTTCCCAAATATTGAGTTCGATACAAAAAAAAAAAAAAAAAAGTTACTCTTTAATTGTAAAATTATCAAGATTGCATAAGACAATATAAAGATTACTAACTTTATTTGCACCGTATGTTTGGATACAAATACTCTATCTTAATATCGTTATTTTCTTGTTTAAAGAGAGACATCGAAGTGGAAAAAATGACTCCAACCTTTTGGGGCACAATTCAATTAATGGATCAATCAACACGTTATTCGTTTTCAACGATAGGGTAGGGGTTCGAATTCTGATGGGAACCTTCGGCTGAATTTCGGTATGAAACAATTATTGTGGTATCAGTGGGATCCTACGGTCAGAGTTTGATATGGAATAATTATTTTAGAAACGGCTTTTTGGGAACTTGTGATCCACTTGAGACATATTCTGTGATTTAACCATTCCAAGATTTTAGAGTTTTAGGTTATAGTATGATACAAATTAAGATATCTGGATTATTAAATAAAAAAAAAATACTCCAAAATTAAATGTACGACTCTTGTGAAATGATCACGGTGTACCCACCTTGGCAATCCGTTCCATTCTATATTTGCCTACGATTTAAAGACATAAACTTTGGTTTAATAATTTTGATTTATATTTTGTATTTATCTTTTTCATATAAGCACAACAATTTTATATATAAATATATATGATAAGAAAATTTTTAAATTTATCATTTTATCCCTTGAAGATGAACAAAATAATCAAATAGAATAAAATTCGTGTATTTTTATACAAAATTCCAGTCTCATCCTATCTCATGTCAAGTTTGACTCAATTTATAAATCGTTGATCATCTTATCATTCATATATTAGGTCTTTCAAATCATAAAATTTATCTCAATAAAGAGGAGACATGTTTATGCATCATCATCAATAAATTATCATAATTTGATCCATTACAAAGTAATTGATATTTCTTATTTAATTGTTTAACTTGATCTACATAATTTAATCTAAATTAAGTATTAAAGAATGTTAGTAAAGAGATGACACCAAATAATGTGCGTTTGTCAAATTATTATCCCAATTTCGAATTATTTCAACCCGAATTGCAGAACCCAACCTAATCTTAAAATTCAATCTGATTGGATCTCCAAATATATATATATATATATATATATGTGTGTGTGTGTGTGTGTGTGTGTGTGTGAATTGATTTAAGTTCAAGAAAAAAACTGTTTTTGATAACCTATTTGTTTGATGACTTTTTCAGTGAATGTATGATCGTTCAGGTGCTTTTTGTACATGAGAGACACCAATCATGCTTAGTATAATCATTATCTTTGATTAAAGTGACTCTCTTACAATCTTGTACAAGACTAGAATCATTGCATGTTTACTTTTTCAATGAAAATTATATATATATATATATATATATATTGATGAAACCCCTTTTTTTCTTTTTCTTTTTGGTACTACGATGTATAATTATTTTATACTACCATACCAAAATAATTGATCTACTTTGACTATTGGTGGAATTTTGATAAGAGTTGAAAAAATATAATTTTAATATATTTTTACATTACCATTGATTGAACATTAATAGTGTAATGTTATTATTACTTTGATTTATAAGATAATTTTGGAAAAATAATTATTGTAAAACGTAGAAATATATTTTAAATAATTTTAAAGAGAAAATTAAAAAGCAATAAATTTGAAACATGAGAAGTAATAAAGTTGAGTTACATGTATTATTAAAACTCTTTCTGTTTTCATAATGTAAAAGTGGTATGCATAGATCCTTATGCGTAACATTGAAACATTCAATTTTGCCATATTAATTATAAAATTGAGATCAATAACATCTTATAAGTTTTATAATTTTTTTTATTTAAATACTTTAAAATTTTATTTTTGAAATAAAAGTTAACATATGTATAGCTTCAAATTTTTAAAGTTTATAAGATATTTAAAATAAATTTATCCAAACATGCTCTTATATGATAATTTTTTTTTTTAGAAAAATAGATTACTTAAAAAATCTTAATACTATTAGTTTTAAAAATTATAATTTTTTAAATTATAAAATAAATCTAATAGATTTACTCATCGAATTTGCATTTAAGGCTGTATATATCCTTAAAAAACTTATGTGATTGAATTTTAGGTCCAAACAAACACAACCACGTCCAATCCATTGTAAGTTTCATTTTTCCATCTCTCATTTAAATTTGCGCACCCAATTAAATTAAACTCGAACTTTAGCACCAGGGAGTAATACAAAATAAATATTTTGTCTATTACAATATATATTATATGAATATCTAACTTGTGTGCGTTAAATGTGAATGATAGATATTCTGTTACTTGACATAATCTTAGTTGATCAATTTAATTATAATATCATAGTCTTGGATTTATTGCTTCTTATTCATTTTGCCTTAGGACAAATAAATAACATTTTTTTATAGCTGGCAAGGAAAGTTTCGTGTATGATAACTCAATAAAATTGAAAAAAATAATGTGTCAACATTTATAATTTTTAAAAATAAATTGCATATGAAAATTTGAAAATTTAATTGAGTTTTCATATTTAGGTATATTAAATAAGATTAATTCTTTTAGTGATGGGATTAACTTAAAAATTGTATAATCTAAATTGATTTGACTGCAATATGTCATACTAAGCTCTTGTATTTTTTTATTTTTATTTTTTGCTAACCCAAGTTCAAGGCTTATGCCCGATTAATTTTAAGAAAAATCGATCTTATCTGGTTCGATTTTTAGAAAAATTTAAATGTGGTCATAGCTTATATACAGTTGGAGCAGGATTTTCGATTGAAACTAACTTAGCAACATACCCCCATTTACGTCACGCGGTAGAGACCCTAAAGAAACAATACAGGCACGACATATTTTATGCATTCATCAGGATCACTAAAATTCGAACCTTGATATTCTTTGTTAACCTTCAATAATTTTATCGCTACGCCACTGTCTATGGGGGCTCTCTTGTATTTTATTTTTTTTATGCATGGGTTCCTAAAGTGGCCCCATACAAATATTGAGAGAAAATCGACATTCTTCCTAGTTTGGTTTTTGAATAAATTTGATGAATGAGCATTGCACCTTTGGATTGAACGTTCGTATCGATTATTTTGTTCATCTCAACTCATTTTAAGTGTGAACGAACTCCTAAGGAACTAGCAAGCACGTAATGCTCCTAATTTCAAGATAAAATTGAACCCATAATTTATTATATTTTTTCTCAAATGCTCATCACTACACCTTACCCGCAAAACGTGTTTCTTGTATGTTTTGGATTGTACCACAGGGGAGAGAGAGGAGTATATTTCCAGATACAAAAGGTTTTGTTGGATACCTTTTGATGATAAATTCAAATTTTAACAGTAAAAAAAGTGCTATTATTATTATTATTTTACAAGAAAAATGATTACAGGAAAAACAAGTGGCTAGCGAAGCATCTATTCTTGTGCAATAAATTTTAATCATTTAGTGGTCCTTTGATTGTTGACTTTCTTGGAAAAAAATATGTCTTTTGGACGACAAAAGATTAAGAGTTTTGTTTACATTTTCAAAGGTTTTTTTTTTTTACTATTAAAAACTCCAAAATATATTTATTTTATTTATTTTCATCAAAAATATAATTTATTTTTATTTTTTAAATTTATTTTTAGATTTATTAATATTTAACATATTTTCATATATCTATTGAACTCATTTTTAAATTTACTCATATATTACGTCTATTCATATTGAAAATATTATAAAATAAATATATTTTTATATGAACAAATTACTAACCTTTTTCCTTTTTCAATGGCAGAGCTAACTGATAAGCTTCTTTCTGCCCAATGTTATAACACTACTCTATTTTTCCAAAATTATTTGGTTACTGAATTTTACATTAAAGTTGAAAAAATATAAATTTTATATATTTTTATATTATTATTCTAAAAAGCAGTAATTAAAAATCAATAATATCACATCATTATTTTTGTCAAAAAAATATTCATTTTAAAAAATAAAATATTGTTTTGAAATATTGAGAAAAAAATAGGAAAAATAAAAAATAAATTTGGATGGAGAGAGTATTATATATATAATAGATTACAGAAAGTAGGATGAGGATGAAGTCACTTCAAACTCAATGATCAAATTGAATGCCACTTAATTATTAGTAAGTCCTACTCTTTTAATATTTACAAGATTTTGTGAATATCAGAATTAATGATGAAGTAGAGACAACGAAATAATTGAATATATCAATACATTAAAATATCAATCATGAACAAATAGTTGTGGTCGTACATGTAAGAAATTAATTAAAGAATAAATTATAAAAAATATTTTTAAAATTTAATTTAATTAGCTTGAAATTATAAATACCCTTATGGGATTATAAATATTATTCTAATGTTTACTTTTTTTTTACAAATACACCATCAATAGGTATAATTTATAAGATAGAAACAAATATCAATAAAATATTTATAATTTATAAATTTAAATATATATTTTTTTTTAAAATAATTTAAATTTTAAAAATAATTTTTATAATTCATCCAATAATACCGACACTTTTGGCGAAAACCTAAGTGAATACCTAATACAGGATGGCAAACGAGATCTTGAAAGCTACTTTTTCGTTATATCAGAAAAATCAATCTATAACAGATTAAGTAGAATAAAAGTCGTGTTTATGTAATAAGAAACTAGAAAGTAATTGAATAGCACTAACAATTGCGGTGATACATAAACTAAAAACCTTAATATTTCAGAATTTTGAGATCTCAAATGAGACATTGAAACCTATTTTTTAAAGTGTCAGCAGCTGTCAATTGGCCTTTACAATTTAATTGTAGAATCCGTTGTTCAATTTTTAATCAATTTGTAAAGTTCAAACACGAAGCAAAAATATAAAATTGAAATAAAAAATTTAATATGCTTGACATATAAATATCTATGTGGACGAGATTACGTTAAGAGAAAGAATAATTCACTAATTTAATATTAATTTATAGGATATAATATATGAATTTAAAATAATTTAAAAATTCCATCTCAAATTAACATTAATTTTTGTTTTCCATTAATTAGATATTCTTACAAAATGTTAATAATATGGCTGATTTAAATCACCTCCACTTGATCTCTTCTTCTAGTGATCTGATCTTAAATTAAATATACATAGCTGCATATCACAAATTGATCTTTATATGATATATGAAGATCTTTTCTTTCCTTATCATATCAAATCTGACATCTCTTATTTCAGCATGTTTTTCTTCAATCTGATTGATTTTTTCAATATCTTCAAATTATGAAAAATTTACATAGATTAAACATAAATAATTAAATAGTTAATTAATTAAACTTTGTCAAATTAGTGTTGCAACATTGTCTACTGTTCAAATAATAATACCCTCATGGTTTGACTCTAATTTTACGTGGGAGTAATGGAAAAGTCGAATATTCGAATCCATAAATATGTAACCTTAAAAATAAAAAAAATTATAAAAAATAAAAAATAAAAACTGACCTTAACAAAATCAATTTAGACATTTGCATATAGCTTGTTTTTTAAGATAGGCCTTTAGTCATATGTATGACTCCAAACTTTTTAGAATAGATTATATCAAATTGGGTATTTTTTTTTACTACTATAATTCAATAAACACTTGATAAAGTTTTGTTAGTGATATGCACTAATGGAAAGCAAGCAAGTACTGCACGGAAGCTGTAACAGTGGCCTTCATTATTTTTCGGTTGCATCCTTATCTCAATTGGTACATATAATGTTAGTTATTCGGATTAGCCAGGGTTTAAACTTTTTGTCGAAAGTATTTAATTGAGTTATTAAGTGATGGGATCCTATTTCCCACAAGAATTTATTTATTTCATTTGATTAAATTAAATATATTAAAAATTTTAATTTAGTTAAATATTTATTTTTTATGATGATAATCCATGATAAAACTTAAGTCTGGTATAATTGATGATTTTTATTGAATAATTCATCCTACCTATAATATAAGGTGGAATGAAATAGTCATACCATCTCATTTGAAATATCTAAAATATATTGTGATCCTAATATTCAAAATTTTAAATTATATATTATAATCTAAATCTAAATTAATTTACGAGAATTTTTAGTTAAGTATAAACTAGTAAAAGTCATAATAATTTGCATAATTATCTATCAAAGTATATATTTGATAATAATTTTAACTAATATATCATTTAATAATCATATGAATTATATATAAAATTTATTAAATAATTTAATCATAATCCCATATTTCATTATATTTTTTATTAAACATTAATTATCCCAACCTAAAAAATAAACAATCCCTTACGTATTGAGTATTCCCACGAAAATCCTCCAACAATCAAATAAAATTTAGACCAAAAAAATATTGATAGAGAACTAAATCAATAAATGGCATTTCTCTTTTCATCTAGACGTATGATAAAGGGTAAGTGTGCAAACTTTTTAATTATATAGGGAGTTTTTAAGTTATTTTTTTAACACAAGAGATTTTATATATTTTCAAGAAATTATTTTCATAGGAAAATTGTTATGTTGGTTTGAGTAGTTCATGAAAGTATCAGAATGGCCCCTAGGAAAAAGCAAATAATACAAATACAATAGACAAGCCCTAACATTTTCTACATGAATTTAAAAATTAAAATTAAAGTAGTACGAACTTTTAAAATTTTGACTTTATTACTTGAATTAGTCAAAAGGGCAAGTACGAAAATACACAAAAAATAACAATTGTTTAAAAGTTCGATTCCGAATTTTCATGTTAACACGAACTAAGCTACAAATTCTAATTTGAAAATTGAGATGTCAAGATTATAAAATCTTTATTCAAATTGTCCGACAAAATGGTAACATTAGTCTAAGTATATAGTACTAAATTTTGTCCCCTAATGTTTGGTTTTTATATTATAATAAAATTATTATACGAAATTCTATAAGTTGCACCCAAATTATTGTGATTATTCTAAGTTACTAGGGCACTTGTAGGTTAAATGACTGTCATTATAATTTTTTTAAAATTTTTTTTTACAGTGCCCTAAATTTCAATTCGTACAAACACACATGTGAAGAATCAAATTGGACACTGTCCCCTAAAATCCTAAATGGGTCTTGGAATAAGTATAGGACTGCTTATTACACACAATTTGTACCCTACTATCCTACCCCTACCCCTACCCCTACCCTACAATGTACTATATAAACAAAGGAAATACGAGTTGCCTTGAAGAATCAAGAACTTAGATCAATTTGTCTGTCTCATTATTTTTTACAATAAATCCATCGATCAATTATGAATTTTTATATATATATGGTATTTGTTTATTTTTTGTTAGACTATAAAAATAAGCTAATTTTTTAAATAATAATTATAATTTAATTTAAATATTTTATATTCATGTGAAATTCTACGATTATATCGAAAGGGTTGCTACGCGCTGATCGCTTCTATCTATCTTACTTTTGGTTAATAGAAAAATATATTTAATAAATTAATGGAAGAATGTGATAAAATAAATGGGATTAATTAATTATGCATGATAGAAGTCAAAAAAAGTGGGGTTAGGAGGGGATAATTCCGAGGGGGTTCTTCATTCAAAGCTCAAATTTCAAGGTATTATTTAGCAGAATATCACATGAGGGGTGGCGGGGTGGGTTTTGGGGGGTGGGGTGGGGGTTGAGCTGTTTGCTGATCACCGGGAGCAGCGCTATGACCCACCACCCACCACCACAAAACCCTCATCTTCAGCCACTGTCCTTTATTTCAGTCATTGGTCGCCATTCTTCTTTCTTTATTAGTTCAAAAAAAAAAAAAAAAAAAAGGCTGATTATTTAATGGTAGAATAATTGGCATGAAACTCATAAAATCCTCAATTTAATAAGAATTTTTCTGCACATTAATAATTAAGAATTTTAGAAGGACTGAAAAAGTTAAAATTTTTGAATTTATAAATCTTGACTTTAGGAATAGTAATTTTGAGTTGGTAATATATATTACAACTTTAAATAATATGATATTTTTTTTTAAAAAAAGTCAAAATAAAGCCCGATTGAAATTCTAGTGATGTCTTAAAAAAATTAAAATAATAAAATTAGGATACGTGAAATAATTAATTGTGACAAAAATGTCACTTTTTTAGTGTTTTAATTTTAACAACTAAAAAATCCATGAAACACAAATATAGATGTCACAAACAAGATGAGGGTAACAAGGTGGAATAAAAGTTTAATAAAACCTTTTATTGGTATCTACATGTTATGTCACAAATCCTTTCATCACTAGTCTTTAAAATTCTTAAATGGGTTGGACGCAAGGTATTTTATATCGAAAATTACTATAAATTAATAATAGTAATAGATTGAATGTGTTATACTTAATTTATTATAAATTAATTAAACGAAAGTTCAATAATTTTAATTTGATGTTTTGTCTTATATTCTATTTTACTGACATAAATTATATATATTTATAAATTAAAATATTAAATTGACATGATCCGAACTAACATGGGCCAATCACAAATTTCACAAATTCAAGTCACACAATTTTATTTTATTTTCTACTTTTATAGCATCTGATTTTTTTATTTTTTTTTTAAGATTTATTTTGTGGGCTTGACTTTTGAGTTGGATAAAAAGTACTCAGTGCCATTTGTGTACGTTTTCCCATACCATTGAAGAAGCGACTAATGCTAGAATTTTATACTAGCTTCGACGGAAAGTAAAACTATTTCCACACTGTCCCTTTCTAGATTCTATATAAATTTTAGTATCCCATTTTATTATTCTTAGAAAATAGCTATTTATTTAATAAAATATATAGAAAAATTAATTGTAAAACATCAAACATTTAGGAGAAAATTTGTTCATTCTCTTTTTTTTTTTTTAAATATTAATAGTAATATTTTAATAATTATGGCGTGATTTTATGATAAATTTTCTTAAATTTCTTTCGGACGCAGAAAAAATGAAAAGAAAAGAAAAAACTATTACGCATGTTTATTACTTTTTTGAGCACATATTTTTATTTAATTTTGACTTTATAAATTAATTTTTTTAAGTTTTAAAAATTAAAAATTCATTATTTAGATATTTTTAATAATTATAAAAATCCAGATTCTAAGTTTAACTATCACTCCACCCTCCACACAAAATTCCAAGAACTTGTCATTTATCTTTTTCTTTTCTTTTCCCCTTTTATTAACTTCTCTTTATAACCCACATTTCCCTTTTTATAAAAAAAGAAAAAGAAAATAAGTGGTGGAGTTAGCCGAGCGGAGCCGAGCCTATTAGCCGCCAATACCGAAGGCTATAATAAGTAAAGAGCTGCATCACCAGGGGTAGAAAAGGGCAAGCAGTCGGTGGGAAGCGATAAGGATGATGATGGAAGCTGATTAACGGCCAGGATTGTCCGTTAGCCTGTCAGTGAGTAAACAAATGGATTACTTTAGTTCCATCAATAATTATTATTATTTTTTTTCAAAAAAGCCTCTTATGCTATACAAATAAATTGCTTACGAATTTCTACATTAAACCCGTGACTTCTTATAAATTATTATGATCTAAATTAATTGGGACATTATTGAAAAAAATTAGAGTTTGTGAAATTAGGTTTATTAAATATTATGAAATGTCCAAAATGTCCTAAAACGATAATTTCTTTTAAAAATACTCTTATCACTTGCATTCCACTTTTCAACCATTATCTTTAGGATTAAAACATAAAAATACCCAAAAAATTTATATCTCTCTCTCTCTTTTTTTTTAATTCTTATCTAAATCTTGGTATTAATTCAAATACGATAATTTAAAGTTGGACAGAGAATACTAAAATTTGTACAATGATATTTGTGCATGTAGTAACAAGAGGTGAAATTTTTTAACACCCAATTTACTACCATAAATTTGGGATTCGAAAATTATTCTTTAGCACTTAATATTCATAAAAGTATTATCTACTATAATTTGAAAAAAATTCAATAAAATTTCATTTACATAATAAAATTTATTATTAAAATTCACAATTAATTTGAGAAAATATTGATACAATATTTCTAAATATTTTATAAAATAAAGCCTTCATATGTGAAGATTATTAATAAAAGTTAACTTATATATGTGTTGAAAAAATTAAAAAAATAACTTAGTATAATATATTTTTATTACAATAGGCATAACATTAAGAGCAAAATTGTGATTTTAATAAACAATTTGAAAAATTTTCTCATGTTACTATTTAAAAAAAATATAAACAAAATTTTAATATTTTATAAAAATATAGTATTTTATTTAAATTATTTTGAAAAATTTATTATTGCCGACTTAGAATAACACACTCAATTTAGTACAACGTTAATAAAAGTGTTGTGAATAAATTTATGCGGGTGTTAATAACCTTCGCGGGCATAACGCAATGGTATGATATAAGGAGAAAAAATACAAAAATTATGAATTCGAATTCATTTGATAGCAAGAGTTTTGTGTGTCTATTTTTGTCCCTTTAAGGATTTTGTCCATATTTAAAATAGGTTTAAAAGGAAAAAATAATTTGTGCGAAAATCAGACTCGACTATTGAAAAGCTCGATTATCAAATTTACCTGAAAGCTGAACAACTATTTTCGCCCCTCCAAAGATCCTGTCTGCTCTTAAGGTGTGTTTAAGAAAAATACGAAAGTCAGATTCGAGTGTTTAGAAGCTCAACTATTAAAGGTGAATTAGCGAAAGACAAATTTCAGGATTACAGGATTAGTCCAAGCAATCTGATGTCGGCTATAAAAATAAAAATAAAAATAAAAGGGTGTGATGAGGAGGGTATGAGGTCACGTGCTTGGGGTGGTGCCAAATGCATTCCGGCCATTTTTGTCAGTGGGAAAGAGGGCATTGCCCAAACATCACCTGCATGTTTCTTGTGAATTATGGTCAAAGTCAAAAACCCTTTTCTGTCTTTTTCCCCCCAACTCCACTCAATTTTGTTGATTATTAGATAGAAATAAAAAAACAAATAGTATTCACATTGATCTCATTCATTTGACTCTTCCAAAATTCTGAATTTAAATTATTGGTTAGTGGAGTCATGTCACATTTTGGGGCCCAAAAAAATATATCTTTGAGATAAGTGGAATAAGATTTTCACTAATTTATTGTGAGTGGATTTTCACTATGTAAAATGGAAATCAAGATTTATAGGAAGTGATTGTTTATGAAATAAATTTAAAAAAATCATTTTAGGATATATTTTTTTATCAATATGTATTTGTTTGTGGGTGCTCCTGAAATTATTTTAACAATATATTTTTTCACTTTTTAAAAAAACATATGCACATTCATATAGTTTTTCACCAAAAAAAAAATATATCTTTGAGATAAGTGGAATAAGATTTTCACTAATTTATTGTGAGTGGATTTTCACTATGTAAAATGGAAATCAAGATTTATAGGAAGTGATTGTTTATGAAATAAATTTAAAAAAATCATTTTAGGATATATTTTTTTATCAATATGTATTTGTTTGTGGGTGCTCCTGAAATTATTTTAACAATATATTTTTTCACTTTTTAAAAAAAATATATGCATATTCATATACTTTTTCACCAAAAAAAAAATATATATCATATTAATTATAATTATTATATTTTTATCTATTATTTATTTTTTTATTTTAAAAATATTTATCTACATTTCAAACACATTTAAAAAAAAAAGAGACATATTAGATCATCTGTAATCATTTTATTTTTATTTCTCATCCAAACACACGAAAAATTGTTTTCATTTATCTAAAACTATTTTATCTTATCTTTTTTTTTCAAAAATAAAATGCCAAGCAATAACTCCCGTAAATTTCCAATGCAACAAATATCCAAACCAGGTTTTATTTGTTGTGCGATTAGTTTATATTACTTCCATCAGAAAATTATAGATTCAATAGTGTTGAATGAATAGCTTAACTAGCTTTCGAAGAGCAATAATAAATAATTTAGTTAATTTTTACGGATTAATTAAGACAATATAGAATACTATAACAAATATTGCTCTTGAAATTTTAGTAATATTAAAATTATAAAAAAAATAATATGGCTTCATTCTGTAGCAAAGAAAAAAATAATAATTTTGGAATAGATGAAATAATTTATTGGGAAACACCTTACAAATACAATCTTGTTAGTTATGGATTTGGATTTGAATAATCTGAAGAGGGTTAAAAAATTAATTAATTCTTTTTTATTTATTATTTTTAGATCGTTGGTAAATCATAATGTGAATGAGATTGAAATTAATTTGATCATTATAAATGGTAAAATTTGGCTCATCATTAATATCAATGATCTAACAGTAGAAATTTCCTCGGGCTAATATAGGCCTCGTTTGTTTTTTATTTCAGTGACAATATTTTTATTTTTTATTATTTTAAATATATAAATCATGTTTGTTTTACTTAATTTCATTAAAAATAATTTATTTTATTTTTTTATTTTTTCACTTAAAACACGTTTCAACCTTATTTTCTTCATTTTTAAATTTATTCTTACGAGTATCAATCAATCATTCATTTTTAATCAACTCATTTATCTCCAACCCTATATAATGAAATCCACAGATACACACTAACACTCTCATTAATATATTTTTAATACTATCTACATTAATAATATATGATCCACAACTGTCAATTAACTCTATTTAACATATTTTTTTTACAAATTACATGATAAACCACCTAAAATTTATTCTATTAAAATATCAAACTCACGTTCATTTATTATGGATCATACCACCGCTAAATCATTTAATATTATATGCATTTAATTTAAAAATAATTCTATTTAAAATAATAAATCAAATATAATTTCATACTTAATCTTATAAATTTTTTATCTAAAATTAATTATTTAAAAATATTTTTAATTTTATATAAAAATCAATAAAATTCTATTAAAAATACCGTTGTTTTTCATAAGGACACAAGAAAAACCCTACCTATGAAATTGATAACACAGCACTAAAGATTTAGGGCAACAGTTGTTTTTCTCTGTATAGCACTTCATGTTGTTAGTGATTTCTCTTCATGTTGTTTGTAGTATGATGTTTGGGGACACACCTAGGATTTGACACCTCACTAAAATATGTCAATTCTCCTTTTTCTGGTCCTCCATTTCTTTAACAGTCAAAACCTAATAAAAGATTAGGTTTTGATTAAGACAATCACCAAATCTACCTTTACAATGCAAGAAACTCACCACGGAAACGTGATCAAGGTGCTGTATTGAAGCCTTTGTCATATGAAAATCAGAGTGGTGTCTGTAGGAATGGCAGCTGGGCTAGTTTTGGAAGAATTTAATTAAATTTAAAATTTATTTTGTTAAAAATTTTTTAAAATTTGGATTCGAATCAGTTTTAAATGGTAAACCCACTAAACATGTTGTATTTTTTAAATAAATTAAATAATATTTTATTAAAAAAATAGTATACTAAATTTTTTAAAAAATATCACCCACACACACACACACACACACATATATATATATGCATAATATATTAGTTCGGAGTGAGATTGGCTTGAAAATGAAGACTTAAAAGACCTGTGTTGAATTCACTTGTAATAATAAAAATTCGTTCCAAATATAATGGGTCTTGAGCGAGGGGTTTAAATCCGTACCAATGATATCCCTAATTCTATAAACTTGTTATGGGAAATAATTTAATTAAATTTATAAGTGAGTATGTTGGTACAATGATTTTTTTTTTAATAATTTAAATTAATTATTTTTATGAAACAAATAAATAAAATAGTTGTCGGTAAAATTTATTGTAATGAAATTTTCTCCAAATTGCACCATCCAAAATATAATTGAATTATTAGAGCCGACTTGGAAGGTACAATAAATATGAGAAGTCGGACTTCCTAAATTGGCGGATTTGAATGTGAATTGGTAGTGGTCCTAATTATTGGAGTCCGATTCTAATGTCCTAAAATGACTTATGGAGAACAATTTGGACCAATTTATTTCAATTGGGATCATTGTATTGTACCATATTTGATTGTGAAAAACAACCACTTGAGTTTGACTATTTTAATGAAATGGACAAATGAGAAGCATGTGCAAGCAAAATCTATTGTCCTAATCAAATAGATTTTGATTAAATGATAAAAGTTAAGGCTCGTGTTCAAAAAAATTTAGATTTAAGTATAAAAATAGATCGACTTCAAAATCGAATTTGCTCCGAACTCGTTTTGCTTGTGGCTGATTTTTGAATTTGTAAATGAATTTGGGGCGAATGTTGATTTTTTACTTTTAAATAGCCCCTCCCCATTTAATTATTTATTTTAATTTATATATATTTATATAATATTATCTTTTTAAAAATATATTTTTTAAATTATTTTAGTGTTGTTATTTTTTAAAAAAAATATATTTTTTATATTTTTAAAATTGTAAAAGTAGGTTTATCAAGTCTAGCGGATTAAATTTGGATATGTGGGTATTGGCGGGTTTGGTTTTGAGTGCGAATTCGAGTCATTAAAAATCATGATGGGACGAATTTCAAATTTTGACAAATTCACCCGTTGTCATTCTAGGTTAAACTCCATCTAATGCTACTTAAATAATAACTTATTCTATTAGTATTTGATATCTTAATATTATGAGCGGTTTAATTTTTATATTTAATGAATTTAAAATTTTGATGTAATAATTGATATGTATTCAACCGTTTATCTAAAAATATATATATATTACTTCAAAATCTCTCCGTCCCATGAGCTCAAAACGTGACACTTATTTAAAATGTTTCGTGTTCAACTTGTCCAAAACAAGACCAATTTGTTAACTTTTGACATAATTAGATTATACTGAGTTATACCTCAATTGTCTTTCACAAAAAATGACTGACTTAACTTCAATTAAATAAAAATAAAAAATCAAAGTGTGATCAAATTGGATTTGAATTGTGTGAACCTCTAGAGAGCATGAACAACGAGGATAAATGTCTCATCCGCACAAAAATATCCAACTCTTTGCATGTGATAAATATATATATATATATATATATATATATATATATTGGGAAATGGACAAGAACCATTGCTGATTTCATGTGACTGACCAATCATTTTGACGTGCAATATCCTAATAAAATTTACGTGAATTCATATGGGTTTTCTTTAAAAAATAAATAAATTGTGGGCCATTAACAAAAAATAAAAATAAAAAATCAGTAGAATGTATTTTTTATTCTTTTTGGAAGTATGATTTTTTTTACCAAAAAAATTCGACATTTTATTTTATATGAAATATTAATAATAAATAGAAAGCACATTAGGTTATTTAAATCGAAACTTATGATTTGGGCCTGGGCCATGGTTACAGACTGGGTTAAACTATAATGGGCACACAGCCAGCCCAGTTGTTGTTTAATTGGGCCACATATGGATGCTTAATATCATTTTCGAATTCATCCACAAAAAATTCCTTAAATAATTTCAGGCCACAGTTGTTCAATTCGCTACCAAAAACAAAAATTAAAAAATTCGTAATATTTATTGGCGTAAAGTAATTCAAGAAATTAATAATCATATTATAGTTCGATGATAAAAAATAATCGATAGTTTACTAATTATATATAATTTAACAAATTTTAGTAGTACCAAGTCATGAACATTAAACTTATGTACCTTAATGACAAAAGAGTATAGAAAAAGTATCTTCCATTGCTACTTATGTTCAAGTGAAGAATCTCAAATGAAATTTTCTCCAATTAACACTGATTATTTTTCATGCACCTCAAATGGGCTGTTTATATGAGCACTTAGTTGAAATGGCTTTGGACTAGGTCCAAGCCCATAGGGCTTGGGCTCTTCCTTAAAAATGTGAGGCTATGGTATTAAAGATGTCTTGTTGTAATATTTTATTTTCATTTTAATAATTATTTTAACCGCTTTGATGGTAATTTTTTATGAGAAGTAAATTTTTTTAACCTTCAAGTAATTTTTTATTTTTATTTTTATGACAAGGATATTAATTTTCAGATAATCTGAATTCATGACTACTTAGATCGTAGGATAGTTGCTTTGCCTGATCTAAGAATTGTGAGTTAGTGTAGGTACAATCCTCCGTCCCACTTTTATATTCCTATTTTAACCCGATACATAATTTTAAATAAAAAATTTAAAAATAAAAATTCTATGTATTTTTATACTATTGTTCTTAAAGTAATAATTGAGAATTAGTGATATCGTATTATAACTTTAAATAAGTAGATATTTTTAGAAAGTAGAGTGACAATTTTTTTTTTTACTTAGATATTACGTGTGAAATAAATCGGTTTCTTGCCTTTCAATCTAATTTGTCCCTGATTTGTGATTCTTGTAGCATCATACTTGGACATTGGTATTAATTTGGACTCCTTATTACATTATTTATTTGTTTAGTGAACAAGACGCACTTGAGTCGGACTACCAAAACCAAGTTGTCTTTCCCATAAGCAACTGCTTAAAATAGGTACTACAAATAGTTTGACCTAAACGAAAGCACCATTTTTGGGAAAGAATTTTAGGACAAATATTTAGTCAAAATGGCCAAATCGAACAAAGTCACTCCTAGCTAATCAAATGTTGAATCACAATTAGCCACTAGCTATCTTTCTTGTAGATGAGCTGATTCACATCCTACAAATCACCCAAACTACACACAAATGGCCTCAAAGTAAATTAAAATGAACAAAACATGATTATTTTAAATGGTCGAAATCTCTAACAGATACGAGAATATCGTAAAAGTTGTATTTATCTTACATTGTTAATTTATTGAATTTTTATAGTGTATATATATAGATTGGACAGCTGTTTCTTTAAATTGGCTTTTTCAGAATGAGTTGTGCCTAAATCATTTATTATTGTATTAGAGCACCAGATATGCAAGCGATTGTGGGTTTGAAATTGACCTATTTGTATGACACGTTAGGTGTGAGGGTTGGTGTTAGAAGTTGGATTTTTCTACATCGTCAAATTATTGGGCTGATAGAGTGTATATATATGGATTGAGCACACCCTCATCTTGAGCTAGCTTTCGAATATAAATTTTATCCAAATTCATTTATCAATTATATGCACAAAAACGGGTCAATTGAGTTTGAAAAGTGATTTTATTATATTAGTTGATGTACGTGAATTTCATTATATGAACAAATATACTTATCTTAGACCACAATTCCCTTAATTTTGAATATAGCATCTTTGCTATATTACACTTTGGATTTTAAAGGATAAAATTTTTATAAGGCTGTCAATTAATTTGGGTTTACTTGAAGCTCGATTATTCGATCTATTTATATTTGAGCTAAATTTAATAATACGAGCAATATTGAATTGTATTTGAATTTATGAATTGAGTTTGATTGAATTGGGTTTACTTGAAACTCGATTATTCGATCTACTTATATTTGAGCTAAATTTAATATAATATGAGCAATATTGAGTAGTCCTTGAATTTATGAATTGAGTTTGAACCTTATTAAACTTAATTTATAAAGCTCAAATTATTCACAATTTAAATATTTTCTTGTCATATAACTTTATTATTTGAAAAGCTAATTAAGATACAATAATAATAGTTAAAATAATAATAATATAATAAAATTTATAATAAAAAATTATGTCAGTGTGTAATTTTCATGACTCATCCCTCCTTAATGAAAAGATCTCCAAGAATTTCGCTTTTTTCTTGTCACTCCACCCAAGATGACTTCGTCATAGGAAAAAACAAAATAATCAAACAGACCATAGCAACGTGGCGGAATCTCATTAACCACCTGTTAAATCCAGGATACAGCACGCCACACTGGATGACTTCCCCCTTCTTCCCTCCCTAGTTATGACCTCCACTTCCGGATTAGGTAGGCCAAAAGTCCAAATTCCTATCTAATGTGGTAGAAATTTGTCTTTTGTCAATTCTTCAAAATTCTTCTTTAAGTTAGAGATTGCTAAAGTTGATTGAATGGGCACACCTATAACACAGATTGATAAATCTTAAATTAAAATTTTAATTTATATCGAAATTAAATTAAAAAATTTAATTTGATATATAATTTTTAATTTTTGATTTGATTTGATTTTTTTGGTTCGATTAATTGTATCGGCATCAAAATTAATATTTTTTATATTTGTATTTTATTTAATTTTTGCTTTCTAACTTAAACTTTAAGTCTTTGGCTTTTTTATTTATTTTTCTTCTACCTTCATATTTCTAGTACTTATTTAAAGATTATTTTGCAAGCGTGTAAATGACACATTTGTTTACTTAAGTATATGAAGATGGTGTTTGGCAAAGTTTATCGATTCTTTAAAATATTTTATAAGACGTTTGGTTTTTAAGATTTTTTAAAATATTTAATAATTTTTTTTTTAAAAAGTTTATAAGTTCTCAAAATAATATCAAAATAAGATGTAATGATTCTGTAAGCTGTTTTTTAAAAAAGTATTTTTTTTAATTTTAGCAGTTCTAATTATAAAATTATCATTACTAATATTTTAAATCTTATTTTATTTAATTACTTGAATAATTTATTTTTAAAATAAAATTTAATATTTTATAAAATTAGTGAAACTTAATTGAATTAAAATAAATATACAGTTGAAAAAGAAGAGGAAAAAAAATGATATATAAAAGTTGTTTTACATAGTATACCGAATTAATTGCAAATCATTATAGATGTTAACACGGATGTATAACTGATTTTCTAAACATGCTTTATATTGTATAAATGTTGAGCCAAACATTAAAAATAAGAATTACATTGTCCTTAATATTTTTACAATTAATTTTTTTTTTAAATAGTTAACTAAATAATTGAATCGAAAGAAAATTTGATTATAATTGAATCGATTAATTTAATTTAATTTTTATTTATGATTTTGATTCAATTTTATTATATTTGAAAGAAAATTTGATTATAATTGAATCGATTAATTTGATTTGATTTTTATTTATAATTTTGGTTCAATTTTATTCGATTTTATTTGATAAAAAGTCCCATCTCACCTTCACTTGATGGAATGTTTATAGTTGAGTTGGAGGGTAACACAGTGTTGTACTACATTTTTTATAAGTGTAGAATGTCTTAAAAACCTTGTACTACACAATTAGTACATCTATACTACATCAATGATTTAGGGGTGAAGTAGTAATATGCTAAATTCTTTGACCATTCTGCCCTTTAATGTTCTATTTTTGTTTTTGAAGAGTTAGTTTCCTAAATTACCCCTATAGTTGATTTTATGCCAATCACTACCCATAAAAACAAAAATAATAAAAAATTTAAACATACAGAACTAGTCCCCAATATAATTTTCAAGAGTTAATTTCGCTTTATCCTTTAAATTATTATGGTTTTTCACCTTACGTTCAAAAATAAGAAAGATATTTGTTTTAGATATATTTTTTTTAAATTTCTAAAGTTGCTTTTATTGAAGAAAAGACTTTCTAATAACGATGAGTGTAAAATTTTATAAAATAAAATAATATTTTTATAATTGGGTGGATAATTAAATCAATTTTTCTATCGATTAGTGGTTCAATCGATCGAACTGGTCTAATAAAAATTAATTATATTTTTTTATTATATTATGTAAAATGATAATATAATAAATTAATTATCTTATAATATATTTTAAATATAAAAAAAGTAACTACTTAAAAAAATATTTAACAAAATACAAAATCTAAATAATCACGTAAATATAACAAAATATCAAATTTAAATTTTTTAAAAAAAAAATCAGTCAAACCGATTTTAACCGATCAAATCGAAAATTCTATTTTATATAGATAATCAGATCGGACCTACATCTGGTTCTCGATTGAACCAATTCAAAAATTCTATTTTATATAGCTAATCAGATCGAACTGACATTCAATTATCGATTGAATTAATTGAATCAATTAATCCGACCTAATTTTAAAAACATGGCAAAAAAGTGTTTGAAAAAACAAACTATCTCAAATTGTGAAAGGGCTCCAAAAGAGTAAGTTGATAAGGCCAACTAGATCAAGTTTGGAGTTGATTAAAAATTGAAAAAAATTCAGCATATTATGAGAATACTATTCATTTTTTTTTATAAAATTACAAAAATATGCAAAAAAAATAACGGGAAAAAGAATAGATTGCATGTATATTTTTAGCATGTACATAAATAGGTTTAGATTCTTCTTATACATTCTTGTTAATTGGTTTATCATTAATATGATAACAACTAGCCAATAATTTAACAATTAAAATAATTATATATAGATATAAAGACCTAAATTAAATAAATTTTGCAGTAGTTTTATAGAAATATAAGAGATTGCTGAGGGAATGAAAAATTTTTGGCTGCCAAAAATTAAGAAAAAAAGGTTTTTTTTTTCCATCAAGATGTTGGAGAATTTCAAAATTATCCTTTATTTGATTTTCCATTAAGTTGAAAATGAATTTTTTTTAGTTTGTGGAAATATATGAAAATTTTTATAGGAACTGAAAGAAATTCGTAGTAGTAAATTTCTTGATTTTGAGGGATAAATGTGTAAATATGTGTTAATTCAAGGAGGTCAATGCCCATGCTAATTTCAAGTGGATAAGATTTTTATTGTAAATTTTATTATATTTTTTAAAATTTTAAAATATAATTAATATAATATAAGATTTTTTATAAAAAAATATATAATAAAAAATCTTATCCGAATTTTAAGAAACAACAAGATAAAATAAAATTAGAAATTCTCTTTTAAACTGACAAAATATCCCTTCTTTCTTTCTATAAAACCAAAACGGCACACCCCACCTTTCCCCTCCATTGTTTCTCTCTCATTTACTTATAGAGCAACACAGAGAGAATTCTAATTTCTATACATGCATATTTTGTGTGTGTATATATAGCTTAGAGAGAGAGAGAGAAGAGGATGTTGGGAGTGTTTAGCAGTTCGATAGTGTCGCCGCCGGAGGAGCTGGTGGCGGCGGGGAGCAGGACGCCATCGCCGAAAGTGACGGCGGCGAAGCTGGTGGGGCGGTTCGTGGATGCGAATTCTTCGGCGGTTTCCGTGCAGATCGGCGACGATGTCCAGCTAGCCTACACTCACTACAAACAGTCTGCTTTACGGCCAAGGTACGTACTGTACTGCACAAAAAAGAAAAGATATAAATGGAGAAAAAAATTTATACCACAATCTGGAAATTCATTTGGAGACGAAAATTATTGTCATTGTATGATGATCTTGGTGGTGGTGTGCTTTGATCGGAGGACGGCGGATGGTTGTTTTCTGTTCATTTGATGGCTCGGCGGATCATGCAAGGGGAGCTTTGTCAGGAAACAGCTGCAAAAATTTTTGGCTTGACACAACCAATTCTCTAAATTTTTCGATAAGAAGAATTTACGAGGATAAATATGTTATCAGCCATACTGAGTAACTGATTGGTTTTCTCTATATAACGAAATACAATTGTTCCGGTTCACAGTTACACTGCAAGGAAAGATACTTTTACTGTATAATTGTGAAGTTTTTTTTTTTTTTAAATAATTATTAGTTAAGGGGTTTTCTTCTTTATTGTGATTTTAGGACCAGTCATTAACTTGTTACTCTTCTAATCTAATGCATATGATAATAGTTTAAAGAAGGGTGGAAAAAAAAAATAATAGTTTTGAAATATTGCTCAACGAATTGGAAAAGATTGGTAGTTATTATTATGATCATCGTGATTTACCAATTTCGGGGCAAGGGAGTAAAGAATATCATGCTCCGAGATTTGGAGTTTATGGGTCCTGAATCCTGATTTTCTTGCATGGATGCCATGTTTTGGTACCCGGGCCAAAGATTATTCTTGAGTTCCTGGATTCTTTTATTCTAGTACAGTCTACATATATCTTGATGTACGCCCATAAGGTCATACCTATGGAAGAATTAGATCCACAAGCTTCTTTCATCAGTATGATAAAATTGTATTTCATTTCGAATTCTATTTGGTGTTTGGTACAACTTCTAAATTATCTAATTATTCTGATTATTTGGACTATCAAGAGTCTGGTTTTCCAAAAAATCCCTTGTAACTTATGATTATCACTAAATAAGTTTTTAGGCATTTTTTTTATATATATGCTCTTTGTGGTGCTTCAAGTTTAACAATGTAAAACTTAATTTCGCTGATAAAATTGCAGATCCTTCGCAGTTAAGGATGAAATATTCTGCTTGTTTGAAGGAGCACTTGACAACTTAGGGAGTCTGAAGCAACAGTATGGTCTTGCAAAGTCTGCAAATGAGGTGCTTTTGGTGATTGAAGCATACAAGACACTACGCGATCGAGCACCTTATCCTCCGAACCATGTTGTTGGCCACCTCCAAGGGAATTTTGCGTTTATAGTTTTTGACAAGTCCACTTCTACTTTATTTGTGGCTACTGTGAGTAATTAGACCTATCAACTGCCTAATTGAAACTTTATTAGTTTAAGTGGCCTTCACCAACAAACTTAAGTTGGTGGTGTTGTGATAGGACCAATATGCTAAGGTTCCTCTCTATTGGGGAGTCACTGCTGATGGATACCTGGCATTTGCCGACGATGCAGACTTGCTTAAGGGTGCCTGTGGAAAGTCACTCGCTTCTTTCCCACAAGGTGAGCAGCGCAAATTGTCAATTTGATTTCTGACCAGCATTATGAAGTAGATGGTTTCCACTAATAAGCTGTCTTGTTATCACCATACAGTGAGACTTTGAGTGCACAACAAAGACAATAATCAAGTGATTCTGCTATTTAACCATGATTCCGTTTCTTGATTTCTCAGGGTGCTTCTTTTCCACAGCAGTCGGGGAACTTCGAAGCTATGAGAATCCAAAAAATAAGATCACTGCTGTTCCTGCTAACGAGGAAGAAATATGGGGAGCGAAATTCATGGTAAAATCTCTCTTTTTCAATTGTTTAGGCAAATCTTTTGGTATATTCCATACAATCTATGCACTAAGATCCCAGTGGCATATTCAGGGACCATTAGGCGGCCCTGAAACCCAATATTCTAATTGTGACCTTTTTCATTTATGGCCACACGTCTTACTAATATTAATAATCCTATGTAATATATCTATTTGCTTACATCATTCTGAAAGTGATGCTCCAAGTTGTCATTGAAACAAATATTGTATTTCTTTACATTCTATATCGTATAAATCAAGCAAAACAAGGTTGGTTAGAACTTTTGTAGAGGGTGCTGCCTAAGATGAAAGATTAATTGCGGAATAAGAACTAAAATTAGTTGAGAATCACACCATTTTCTCATCATGTATGATGTTTATAGTGACAAATTGACAATCCCTGATTTACTTCATGACAATAAAAGCCAGCCATAGTTTAAGTGGGACATTAGCGCAAGATCTTTTATTCTTTGGACTCACAAATTGAAGACAGCTAAAAGCAGCTCATATACCATTGAGAATTTTGTATGATATAACACTACTGACGAGCATTGGATAGGATTTCTTTTTGATAGTTGCATAGGATGGGATATTGTTGAAGAAAATCATGTCAGAACTGGGGCCAGAAGAAGACAATTCAAGATAATTGAGGATCTATTAGAATATATCTGCTTTTGATTTTTGTTGTTGAAAATTTGGTGATATCCAATCCAACTTTTTAAAGTAATCCTTAGTAGCCTCTCTCTCTCTCAACTTTTTGCTGATCAATTGTGTGTGGCTGATATTTCAGGTGGAAGGGCCAAGCATTCTTGCAGCCACAGAGTAGAGCACCTGTTATATCTATGTTGTACCTTCTGTTGCAATGTTGAAAGAGAAGGAGATGTCAAAGTGGTAGGGAAATCTGGGGCATAAGTAAAACCATGTAAATAGATGGAGGAGAGTCACTAGTTTCTTTGTCAAATAGAATAAACACTTATGGTGTCAAGTTGTACTACTTCAATTAGGGTGCCCATCAGGATTGTTTGCTTTGTTTAGAGAGGAAACCGGGTGCCACATACTTAGTTTGCTGATGACTGTGGTCATGGATGGATCGGGTGTGTTGTACGTTTCATCCAAGAATTTCATGTGTTTTTCAACCATTTTCCATCATTATATATATAGCCTCTTTAGCTTTGTTATGAAGTTTGGATCAAAATTTGAAATTGATTAAGTAATTTATTTTGGATTAGTTTCAATTTATCTCACACTTTACTCTCAAATACTCTCAATTGTCTTATTTTATCTTTTTATAATTTTATTATATTTTATTTTTTTCTCTTGTACTCTCGTTGTCTCATTTTACTCTAGTATATTCTAAAAAAATTAGTCAAATTACCCTTACTAATTATTTATAATAAAATATTTTTAAAAGTTATAAAATTAATAGACTTGTATTTATATTTTAATATTTTTTTGATTTAATTAAAAATACTTAACAATAAATTTATTTTAAATTTTATTATTCTTAATACTTAATAGTTATTTTTTATAAATATAGTTTCTATTAAATTTTTATACCGTATGATATTATTTATTAGCTAATATATTTTTCTTATAAATTTTTTATTTATCATAAATATAAAAAATATATAAGATATTTCTAAAAAGTATTTTTTTTAAATACATAAAATCTAGAAATAAATTTCTCATTATTAATGGAATTATTAAAATTTCATAAAAATAATTTTAAATTAAAAAATATATTTTTAGGTATAATTTAATACCATTAAATAAATTATAAATAGTCTAATTATTGTAATTAATAGATATTACATTGTATTTAAAAAAAATCATAGTCATTTTAGTAATTAATTTTATTACTATTATTTGATTATAATGGTTATTTTTGAATTTAACATAATTACTATGAACTTATGATAATTCTATTAATAACAAAAAAATTATTACTAATGTTTTATGTATTTAGTAAGATATTCTTTAAAAATATTTTATCTATTTTTGAATTTAAATTGAGTAGAAAATTCATAAATAAAGTGTATTAGTTAATAAAATATTTTCTATTATATACTAATTTCATAAGAACTTTGTTAAATTAAAAATTAACTATTAAAATTTAAATACAATAAAATCTTAAATAAAATTAATGTTAAGTGTTAATTAATTAAATTAAAAAAATTATTAGAACGTAAATATAAATCTATTAATTTTAAAATATTTTAAATATTTTTACTATAAATAATAGAAAAGGATAATTAAATTAATATTTTTAGAGTACAATAAGATAAAATGAGATAATAAGAGTATAAGGAGATAAAATGAGATATAAAGAAAATATAAGAGGTAAAATAAGGCAAAAGTAAAGTGATATTTACCTTTTTATTTTTTTATTTTTTTATGTATACAAGTTTCCTTCATGAAATGTGTTGGCATCAAAAGAAATTATCAACTATAGCATTTACTTCTAGAATAACTCCCCAGAATTTATGGAAAATTGCTACATTTTCTTTTACTTTGTTGACTTTAAGAAAGAAAAGCAACTTTAAAAGTACAACCTTGTTTGCCAATAACAAAAGTGAGAAAAGAGATTTCAATCATTAGGTTTAATTTATTTGAGTTTTTAATGTTCATGTCACCTAAAATTTGAATATATGTAAAAATGGGTCATATGGTATTATTTTTTTAAATAATACTCTTATTGAAGTCAAGTTGTTGAGTGGATTACTGTTTGCATTACAAAAATCATTAGTAGTGCTGGAAGACCGACGAAAATTGTTTGACGCTCAAGTCAGTTCCAAAACAAATAGATGTAAGTCAGAAATCTTGAAAGTATATAAAAATATAATTAATCGCGTACCTTTTAATAATAAAAATTAAGAGTATTTATAGTATTAATGTGAGAGTTTTAGTAGGAATAAGTCTTGTAGTCTTATGGACTTAAATTGAATATTATAATCCAATTTGTCTTATTATTTTGTAGAACCTTGAACTCAATTCATTAGGTTATATTATTGTTCCGACCCATAATTTAAACGACACTTTTAAATTTAATCTCTTAAACTTATTTTAGGCTCATTTGGCCTCATGGCCATCAATGCAGATTTTAATTTCTTGAGATTTTAGGTTAATTGAGTCAAATATGGTAGATTTTTTCAATGTGGGTGACTTTTATATGGTTCAATATACAGAATAGTCACATGTTTATGTAATGATTACAATTTCCTTCCTTAGTATTGCTATCATATTACATATTTTCCCCAACGTTTGTGTATTTTCCGAAAATACACAAAACTACTATGAGATGTCCAATATACATAGAACTCTAATGTTTAATATTTTTTACTTATCATTAATAATTTCAAGTTCTCTATCTATAAAAAATAAGTATTTTTTTTGCAACATAGTAACTTTAAAAAATTGTACAAATAACTCTGTTTTTTTGGATAAACACATGAGCAAATATTTTTATTGTATTATTTAAAAACAACTGAGCACACACATTTTCTATATTTCATTTTTTTAATCATCTTATTTCCCATTTTTGGAAATACCTTCTTACTTTTTCACCATAAATTAATCAGAAGAAAAAGTTAATAGATTTTCATTTTCTTAAAAGTTTCTTAAAAATTAGGCTTCTACTTTTTGCGAATACTTTTTAAGTGGGAAGAAAAGGAAAAAGTTTCATAATAACATTTGGTGGCATTTGATTGGTTAACCAAAGACTAATTAAATACCTTAATGATCCACAAATTATAATATCTTTTTAAAAATGTATCATTTCATTTTTTAAGAAACAGTTTGAACATCAAACATGACTCCAATAATTACTCATTGATCACAAATTATTGACTCAAAATTAAAAGGAAGAAAATATGATATGATTGACACTACATGGTATATTAATGGAATTAAATAATTTGGGAGAATGATAACAATTATAATTAGAAGTCATCCTTCAAAAACCCAGTTGAGCCGAACAAAAAATCGAGTTAGCAACTCCCTTTTTTTGTTTTATTTTTATTTTTTAAAAAGCTTAAACTTTGTACGTCACTATTTAAATATTAAAATTTTAAAATATATTTTTATCTTTTTTTTATTTTAAATATAACAATTAATTTATAATATTACTATTTTATATACCATAATAAAAAATATATTTAATTTTTATTATATTGATCGGACCAGTTGATTGAACCAATCCATTCGATTAAACTGCAGACCGACAGTAAGACAAATTTAATCATCAATTCAATTATAAAAATATTAATATTATTATTATAATCATTTTTTGATTCAATCAAAAGAATTATGATTCATCAATAATTGTCTAAAATTTTCTAACTTCTTGATATAAAAAGCTTCAATGCTATATTAAACATTGGTACATTTGAATCAAACCAAAGTTTTACGTCAAAATTAAGAATATAATTCCAATCATTAAAGGCTTAAGGTTCTCTTATAAGTAAAACTTACTAAATTTCACAAGACTCATTATGCAAAATAAAACATAATTCTGAAAAAAAATAAAAAATAAAATAAAATAGGATTTATTTTATTTACATTTTTATAATAATTAAAAATATCAACTTTTTCCATCCTTTTTGATAATGCAAAAACTTTGGAGGTCACTTTCGGTAGTGCAGAATTATGGAGTTTGGCGTACCAAACTTGGCGCTTTTTTAATGGTATATACACCTATACATACATACATATAAAGCTGTATATATATATATATAATCACATATATAGTATATGTTACAAAGTATGTATAAATATGTACACGAAAATGTGAAATAGGCGAAATTCAATTGGATTCAGGAATCTATTTATTCCAAAAAACCTAGCTTGATTACTGTCTCCTACTGGAACCGAGTGACCAATTTCAACTGCAAGACGCAGGTAAATTTTTAGTTTATTTTTATTTTTTTAAAGTTCAGTTTCGCCATATTATTTGCTCAGGTTTTTGGCTGAAAATTTTAATTTTTTTTTTGTCGCTGAGCCGAAATTTCAAGTTAAAGTTTCTTGTAGACGTATTGATTTTGCCCTTGGGTGTTTGTTTCGCTGTGTGTGTGTGTGTGCGCGGCAAATATTGTGGTAATTGTGTATAATAAAATGTTTATTGTTTTTAAGGGTTTGGGTAATATATTTTGCTTGGGCATAAATATTGGGACTTGGGTATATAGGGGATTGGATATGTTTACATGTGCTGAACTGTTTGTATGAACATTATATCACAAAGCATAGTTTAAGTGAGTGAATGATGAAGGAAAAGAAAATATTGAGGCGTAGTTACAGAAAAGAAACTGTAATTTGAAGGTAAAAGAGGGATAAGTTAGAAGTCTGTTATATTGCTTTGAATAAGGTAGTTTCTCTGTTAAGGTTAATGTTATTGTAATGGGAATGGAAACTGGATATAAATGTTGAGGTTAGTTTTGGTAGTGCCTTGTAGATGGATACAAGTTTTAGGTGGCATTTAATGACTCGAAAGAATCGATTGATCCTGAGTCAGCTGGTACATAACTATTTGGATTGCATGAGACATAAAAGGAGATTCTTGAGTGACATGGCTACAATGTGAGATGACTTGTAAGTTATTGGTTTCAGGGAATTAAGCATATAAGGAGCAACCTCTTCTTCAATTGTCATGCGAGAGCTCTAAAAGAGATATATGTATTGAGAATGAGAATTTGGAAGAAGAATCAGGGCCTGGCTTTTGGAGACTTTGTGGTGAGTTTTTCTAAAAAGCAACAGTCGTGTTGAACTGTTATTAAATTTTTCCAGTCATGCACAGGATGCAATCTTTGATTCCACCTCCTCTCAAAAAGAACACCCTGTTCTGAAGTTTTGCAAATTGCACCAATACACAACTGTTCATCATTTGCTCATACTCGGATGTAATTAATGGTCAAATTTGAGTGCGATATAAGATATGTAATTATTCTCAAAAAGGGAAACAGCTTTTGTGAAGTCTGCTTGCTCATGAAATTTCTCTTTCTTCCTCAATTGCATAACAATAGATTTTTAAAATTGTGGATGTAGCAAGTTGCATCTAAAATTGGTCTTACATTCCAGTGTTATATTAAAATCTTTGCACTCCTTTCTCTTTCACAATTTTTAATGTGGTTTTTACCCTTTGAAAATTTAAATTATAATTCTGCAGCTTTGTTGAAAAATTCATGATTCCAATGGGTGTAGATTGCTGTAGCCTTTGCCTGTACTATAATGACTCTGTAATATGTTCTCGGCCAAATTTTAGGGTTTAAGGGATGTGTTGGATCTTGTTGTACTTTCCCCGTTTCAGGTGTTTTTATTTCAAGTGCTTTGCCTGTGGTTATACCATTCTGTATTAAGAAAGGTTCATAAAACTTGTGTAGTATCTAATCTGATTTGTGAATTGCCAAGATACTGGTCCTGAGTAAAAATTGATGCCTAATATTGTTTTTCAGCATGTTTTCTTATAAAGTAATCAGTTCTAACTTTTATCTTACATTTCATTCGTTGTCCATATATCATGTGCTACCTGTCAGTAAATCAAGAGGCCTAAGCTTTTCCACAAAGCTAGTCACTTATAATGGAGCAACAAAGAAATGGACAGGCTCCAGGTATAGGAGTGGTGGGTAGCTCTCCTCAGATGCCATACAGTGTGACACCATATCAAGCTAACCAAATAACAGGACCCGCTCCCCCTGCATCTCCCCAAACTGCTGGTCTTTCGGCATCTCCAGCTCAAATGGCGCAACAGCAACTTGCTTATCAGCACATACATCAGCTGCAGCAGCAGCAGCAATTGCAGCAACAACTCCAAAGCTTTTGGGCTAACCAATATGAAGAAATTGATCAGGTGACCGATTTTAAGAACCATAGCCTGCCGTTGGCAAGGATCAAGAAGATAATGAAAGCAGATGAAGATGTTAGAATGATTTCAGCAGAAGCACCTGTCATCTTTGCCCGAGCCTGTGAAATGTTCATACTTGAGTTAACACTACGCTCGTGGAATCACACTGAGGAGAACAGAAGGAGGACGCTCCAGAAAAATGACATTGCGGCTGCAATTACAAGGACTGACATATTTGATTTCTTGGTTGATATTGTACCCAGGGAGGACTTGAGAGATGAGGTGCTTGTGTCAATGCCCAGAGGACCCCTTCCTGTTGGAGCTGCTACCGAAGGGCTTCCTTACTATTACATGCCACCACAGCCTGCTCCACCAGTTGGAGCTCCAGGGATGTTTGTGGGGAACCCAGTGGATCCTTCCCTTTACGGTCAACAGACTCGCCCTTATATGGCTCAGCAGATGTGGCCACAGCAACAGCCACCACCTGCAGATTCTTAAGCAGGTTTAATTACCGTGGATTCCAATTTGAGTGCCTATAAATTGTAACATGAGTTAACTGCTTTTAGTTGTTTTGCTTGTTTTGGGTGTTAACATTGTTTACTTTTTGGTCAGGCACATGCAAGACCTAAAGTTACACAACGTGTATGGAGTATTATCATAACTTGATATAGTCAAGTATAGTTTGAGCTGCATTTACTTGAGTCTTGGCTTTTGTACTACTAAACTTTGGCTATGTCAAACTCTTAGGATGAAGTCGCAACTTTTGACAAGTGGATCTTGTGCTTATTTTCATTTCATTGCTCGTAGAATGTGCATATTTATAATTCACCCTTTGGATAAATTACATTAACTACTTTGAGATTTGACCTATTTATTACATAAAATCACTTAATTTTTGAAATTACAAAACTCCATGTAACCAACGGACATTAGAAAAAATGTAACGGTATTTTATAAATGTCGATTTTGCCCCCACTTTTCAAATAAATGTTAAAAAGGAATAGAAAACAGCAGCAGCAGCAGCAGCAGCAATAATAATAATAATAATAATAATAATAATAATAATAAATGGATAATTTAGCCCCTCTATTATTCTTGCAAATAAACATGAACCATTGATGTTATTATTATTATTTGACAGTTTTGTTGCACCCTACCCTCTTCAAATCTATGACTACTAGAACCCACCACACTCCCACACCAGCCCCCTTTCCCCAATATAATTCATGTGACGATTTTAGGCTAGGGTGGGGGTTGTGTGGGGTGGGCACTTTGGTGGTGGCACCCTAGAACCCACCCTATCCCCATCCCCTACTCTATACTAAAGCTGCCCCTTCCCCTAATATAGTTCATGCAATGCTTTTAAGATAGAGTGGGGTTATGACAACTCTGGCGGTGGCATGGTATTAGGTACTCTGGTGGTGGTATTGGGTGTGCATGTGGATGTTGATTTGGGGTTGTTTAGGGTGAGAGGTTGGGGTGTTAGGGATAGTCGGTTGTGGCGGCGGCGGCGGCGGCGGCGGTGGCATGGGGTTAGGCACTCTGGTGGTGGGTGTGCATGTGGATGTTGATTTGGGGTTGGGTGGGGTTAGGGGTTGGGGTGTTAGGGATGGTTGGTTGTGGTGACGGGGATAGGGGATGTAGTGGGGACTAAGAAGTAGTGTTGGCAATGAGGGTTGGGTAGGGCGGCAGCTCTACATAGGGGGTTTGTCGACGGCTCAACGCAAGGGGTTGGTGGGGATGATTAGTTCATTGTGGAGTGGCGGTGACATGACAGTGACGGAGGCTAAGGTCATCTTCAACCCTTGCCTAAATCATTTTAAACTCACTATACCAAATTTTGCATCAAATGATATTTTATTCTTATTTTTTTATTTTTTAATTATCATCTATTTATTTATTTATAAAGTTATTTAATTACTTATATTTTATTACTATTAATTCTATTAAATAAAAATTTATATACAATTAATTATATATTTATTGATTATATTACAAAAATGAGCATTACAATTAATATCACAAATGTTAATAAGACAATTAATATCGAAAATGATCTACCATACTATTAAATTATTATTTTTAGTTTATATACTATTTTATTTGTTAATTTATATTTATATTGTATTTTACTTTGAATTTGATGTGAGTAATGTTATTTAATGTATTTACTTATTATTGTTAATTATTATAATTTATTACAAATATTAATTATTTGTTAATTATTATACATGTTAACAAAATTAAAATAAAATAAATAAAATAAAATTATAAATTAATTAATATATGCAATATAGGATATAAATGAAATTAAAATTTGGAGTAGAATAAATTTAAGGGCAAAGTGAGAATATATGCATTACACTAAATTTGGTGTAAGTAAAAATAAATCAAATCAATATTTTTAAATTTATTATGTGAATTAGTTTTTATATTATATTTATTTAAATTTTGAATTCAAATATGTTTTTACAATATTTATAAATAGCTAAATATATATTTTTTGTTTTATGCCAATAACTAAAACTATTAGAATTGCTAGTTTAATATAATAAGTTTGAATTTTTGGTGTAAATATCTATACTTTAAATTTTATTGTTTTTTTTTTGAAATTTTACAATGGTAAGATGGATAAATATAAAAAGAGTTCTTATAAAAAATCTTTATTTTTGTTTTAATTTAAGAAAAATTTAAATATGATATGTAAATAAACAAATGTATAACAAAATATTTTGCCGCTTTATTGACTGAACTTAAAAAAATATAATATTTACCACCTTTAAGTATTATGAAACATCACGAACAACTTCAATGGTATTTTTATCACATATAAGAATTCATGAATAGTACTGGGCATAGTTGGATTTTCACATCTGCATTTTTCGTTAGGGCAGATAACAGTTGGTGAAGTCTTACATGTAAGACGGACAAAAACATCACAGTATTTTTTTTGTAATTTTGGAAGCTACGTGGATTATTTTTTTTATAAATAGGCCAAATTTCAAGAGTAATTTTTGTAATTCACCCTCTTTTTTAGTCTATTTGCAGTGAACGTGCACTTCTGAATTGTTTTTCAATGTATTTTTTTGAGTTCTTCACAATGTTGAAAAGCATAATATGTAAGATAGTCTACATGTGTTCCTCCCATAATATGACAAGGAGTTTTATTTCAGGAGCTTAGGATAATTTTTGCCCCTCAAGAATTAGCTATATATTTCTTTGAGAAGAAATGCCTGTAAGAAGACCTCCTTGAACTGCATTGCAATACCGATGGACTTGATAGAATTCCTCCGAACTGCAGAAATAAAGCTGCATAAGAAAACTAGGATGCTTGTATACTGTACAGAGGATTATGCAATTGATTCGGGGCAACACCACCTTCTTCCCATGTGTGAAATTATTCTTTGGTAAGAGCACTACTCCTCTCAAAATCCAAGTGATGCACGTTTTCTCATATTACAAGAAAATTAATATTAGTGACAAGATTGTTAGATAATACGTGTTCAATTGTAACGTATTGCAAATTTTCCATTTTACCTTTAAAATGGTTAAAATGATCAAATATGATAGGATCTGTATTTTTTTATGTGGGTTCCAGTCCAACTTGACCTCAGGGTCGGCCTGACTCGGTTCACGGACTATTAATCATCTTCATATCCGTTCATGAGGTCTATCCTATGATGACACTTGTTTCAATAAAAAAGTGTTACGTCTATATTTCAACTTCTATAAATAGTTTCAATTTGCGTCATTATAAGGTAAACGGTATTTATGACTCATCTCTTTAACTTGATTTTAACAACCTAAAGACCTCGATTTGACTTAAACATTATAGGTTTTAGGTGGGACGATCCTGACTAGTTTGTCGTGTGTTCATCTTGTTGGTCTTTCGGAACTTAATTTATTAGCATAATTTCGGATCACATCGACCCGAACCCAAAAGATCCAACCCAGTCTGATATTGAAGTAATACTAATTTCCAAATCAGTACTTGATGGAACCTAATGCTCATTGAGTTTCATATAATGTAGTGATATGGTGGCAATATAGGCAATTTCAGAAGGATCTCCAAGCAGTTGGATTTACAAAGTGATGCCTAAGGTCCCAACCTTTCGCAGGGATAATTTAGACTGCTGATCATTGTCTGTTCTTGGATATTTGGGTGGACTCAAATCCTGATTGCTCTAAAGAACAGACATCAAAGTTGAATATCACACCTTCACATGGACCACATGAAGTTTTTGCCATGAGCCAGGTTTGAGTTGTCATAATTTATGACTGTAAGCCACGAGGAACATTGAGTAGGGTTTTATGACATATAAAAGTTCGTCTCTGTCAGAAGTTTTAACTCTTATCAAGTAATTGACTACACAATCTGTTAAGGTACCAATTAGTATGAGAAAGTCATCTGAAGAGAGAATCATGAATTATTTTGAAAACTGTAGAGATCATCGTGTGTTCTATCAAGTGGATGCGTTGCACTTCTTCTGAAAGCTTGATACACATTAGTTAACACCTCGAAGAGCTCTATCCCGTTGCACTAGACTAAGTTTTGATCTCCTAGAGCTAGGTATGTATGAACTGATCCAATCTACCTAACCTTGATTTCTCAAGGAAATATTGATTTGAATCGTCAGTCTCGTTGGAATGGCCCCCAACTACCCCCAACTATAACCATCGATGCTTACGTTAGATTTAATGAATTAAATGAGTCAAAGGCTTGTAAAATACGAACTGATAATAGTATTAAATGCGTACTTTAAACATCAGAATTTAAATTTATTTACATTATTTTATACTTTTACGTGACTTCGTTATATCAAAATATAGTGCGCACTTTATGTGGACAACAATATGAATTTTTATTCGGGTCGAATCTAACACGTGGGTGAGTGCACGAATCTTGTCCGGTATAGTGATTTCTTTCATTTCAAATGGATAGTTGCATCCTTTTATTCTCAACATTTAATACCCTCATCACACAAACTTTTTTACCTATCTACTTATGGGGACTTTTGTTAGTGGCAACTGGGAAATAGAAAGTCCAGAGAGATAAATGGACTAGCTATAAAAGTCCATGATCTCCTGGAGCTGTTAGTTTCAGGAGCCACCAAGAATTACACCTATTTTTTTCCCACTAATATATGAATGTAATGCAAAGGTAATATGATTCTCAGACATGCAATGGCTTAAGTGGCATTCTAATACCTGAAATCTACATACATATGATTATTGGACATAATTTAAAAAGTTCCATCGTTGATAGACGCAACTAATAACATGATAATTTAGAAGTAAAATCCGTATAGCTAAGTTCGGGTCGAAATGATATGAGTTCGGATATTTAAATTTGATAGGACTCAAAAAAGACATACATTAGGTTCGATGAGGTGACCTCAACTAAAACCCTAAAATGCTTAAGTTAGTCAGGTTTTGAAATTAAAAGGAACTTGTAAACGAATTAAGTGAATGAAATAAAAGTTCTCTTATGAGACTTGTGTGTCGGGTATTTAAACCGATTGATTCTTATAGGCCGTACAAACTAAAGTCCAAATGTTATGATCAAATTGATTGACACGTCTCATCGATCCACTTCATCAACGATTGAGAGTTCGAATCGACTCGAATTCAATATTAAGTTAGTTCGGATCGAGATAAAATTAATATCATTTTAATACTAGGTACATCACATGATAAATAAATAAAGTTGCGTGTGATTCGAGGCATAAACCAATCAATTTGGGATAACATTGATTAGGCTATGCAACTACACTATAGTCTCCTACAAAGGGGTGGGGGGCTGAAGTTTGTGACATTCTGGTTTGTGTGTGATGGTACTCTTTTCAGCTGCTTTCTGTCTAACATCATTAATAAAGATGTTTTATATCTATCTTTTTCACCTAGTAATATGTATAGTGTGTGTTTTCATATACTTCTATGTAAGAAAAAATAGACATGTAAAACACAATAAAATCGTTGTCAAAGTTTTCACATATTTTCAACTCAGCTCTTGCCTTCTTCTTGATTTCTTAAAAAATAAGCAGATTGTTTTTTTTATTTTTTTTTTCCAGTGAAGTGATGAAATATATTATTACATTATGATATCAATTAGTAATAAATGAATAATCATCAATCAACCATTTATAATAATAATCAACAATCTACTATAAAAGTAAATAAATACTTATATTTGATAGAATTCGAACCCAAAATTTCAAGCTTTATTTGAGTTAGTTCAGATCAAATTCTAATATTTTACAAAAAATAATGAAAAAATTTACTATTTAAAAATATATAAAGGATTGTGATATATATTTGAGTTTATCTTTGAGGGAGACAGTTACTTTTATTATATCTTATCTAATTAGTGGTGTCACATTATTATTTTATATTATTATATAATATTTTTTATTTAATATAATGATTAAATAATATAAATATATATATATTTTTATTTAATAAGATAATTTGAATATATATGACAATATATAGATATACATGTATATATAAGAATGTATAATAATGAATAGAATTTTTTTATAATATTTTAATAATGAATGAAAATGATGTTGGAGGAAACGATTCAATATTTCAATATTTGGTTTCATTTTCCAGAAACTAAGATGAATAGTAAATGAAGTCTTATACGTCAACTTTACTATTGCATATTGTATACTCCTATGCTATTAACCGGGCCAAAATGGCAATTCGTCACTAATTTCTTCCAAAATAAATAAAACCTGGGATATGCTAAAAATAAATAAATAAATAATAATAATAATAATAATAATAATAATAAGTAGAGGTGTGAATAGCAGACACAACAAACTACCGATACGCTATGTTACTCAGGCCAATATTCCATCCCGAGACATAGTTGCACATGAACACATTGTCCTGTATATTCATTGAACAAGGATTAAAGAAAACAAAATAATTTATTTTTTATTATTATGATATTTTGATTTCATAATTTGTGGTAGATCTTTGTTCCATCTAACATGTTAATTTATTTGCTAGGCAATATATTTTCGAGTTTTATATTCTTGAACTTGATTACTATAAGTTTTTCTAAATATTATTTGATCAGCGGAATTCAAATAAAAAAAAAAAAAATGCCTTGAAATTTATTTCTAATTAAATATTAATGTTCATCTGCTTGTGGAATTGATAGATTATTCCAACTTGTTATGAAAATTAACGTTGTAAACAAATTTTGATTATTAATTTAAAGTCGCTTGAAATTCTATTACTTGTCCAAAAATCACTATAATAGAATTTTTTTGTCGTGCCAATTGAAAGCCTATCTTGATAGGAGAAGATGAAGATCTGAAGCGGACATGGAAACGTCGGAAACAGAGAGAGGAAGGTTGAAGGTAGAGTAAAGATTTTGGGAGGAAAAAAAAAAAATACAAATTAATTTAAGATATATTTTATTTTATGTATCTCCATAAATCTAATTATTGGAACATATTTTAATAAGTGTCATAATATATATCTATATATATATATATTTTTGAGACATTAATAAAATAGCATCGTGGTAATGAATGGTCCATTATTAGAACACCACTATCTTAGGGTACAATCTAAATTCTTTTATTTCCAACCGATAATAGTATTAAAAAAAAAATTGATTAACAAAATCTTTCACCAACTAATCATTCTTCGATTTTCGGTCAGCAATGCATTATGATACCAACATGAAAAGTTTCGAGTGTTACAGGACTGCAGATGCAAGAAGAACGTGGGTCACTGTATTTTAACCGTTATTGCCACAGTATTCCTTCCTTAATTCACTCACACCATCTCTCTCTCTCTCTCCAATTCTGCCATAACTGTACCTTGCTTTCAAAATTTCCTTTCCTCTGTCTGTCTCTTTCTCACTCTTCCATTTGTAACTAAGCAGGTTGCTAGAACAATACTACTAGTTAATGTGCAGCCAGAAGCCAAACCAAAACAACCAATAAACACACACACACAGTACACACACTGGCTATGATGATATCAGGTGTTGTTGTGCTTGCACCTACAACTCTTTAGTATTTCCTGATCCGTCTCTCCTGATTAATGTATGTGCATATATTCTTCAGAAAAGATAATAAAAGTTGAATCTTGATTTCAAATTTTACAAATGAGCAATAGCCTGTCTGCAGAAAACTCTGAGGCTAATTATTTTGTAGATTTTTACAAGAAAGTGAAGCGTCTCAGGCTGTTTGAACCCTCGGTGGGGATTCTTGGATTGACAGTCTGTGTGATTTTTTGCTTCTTTCTGTTGGATTACAGCAGGGTGGCAAAAGGGCTGAGGCTTCCATCACAAAATGAGAGGTTTCTGTGGGTGAGAGTTGATGATGGTGGGGGTGGAAATGAGAGTAGGAAAAAGATTGATTTTTTAAGTGAATTTGATGGTGGGTGTAACGTGTTTGATGGTGATTGGGTATGGGATGAGAGTTATCCTTTGTACCAATCAAGAGATTGCAGGTTCTTGGATGAAGGATTCAGGTGTTCTGAAAATGGGAGGCCTGATATTTTTTACACTAAGTGGAGGTGGCAACCCAGAAATTGCAACTTGCCCAGGTTCTTTTTTCCTCAGTCATTTTATGTTTTTCTCACTTTGAATAACAATAGTGTTTTTAGTCTCTGGAATTTCTGGACAAAGATGTTGAATTGCTGTTCTTTACCTTGATTATGGTGCTCTGTAGTTTGAATACTGTGAGCAAACTGATCAAATTCTCTATAAAAATTTATTACTTGAGGCGAATGGGCAAAGTATAATTGAGCTTATTGTTATTTTTTATGTATTTGGTTGGCATTTTTTCTGTCTATTCCTCTAGACTTTTGAATGATATTTATGACTACAATCAGTGAATTATCATGTCAGCATTACTTCATTTACTTGTAATTTTTTGTACGTAGTAGTTGTCTTATTTTTTTTCGTCATAATCGATGACATATAGTAGTTGTCACATTTTTCTTGGTCATTTCTGTCCTTAATAACTCTTGATTTTCTGTTTTATTAGTGGTTTTTCCATTATCAAGACTAAGTTTATGCATGAAACCTTTTCTCAGAATTGTTTTTTTCCATTGCCTATTCTTATTGAAATGTCTTGTATAATAAATATTCTGTTGGTTATTTTATGACCGACTGTCTATTGATTATGGTTATCTATTGCTTGTAAAACAGATTTGATGCAAAGGTTATATTAGATAAACTCCGTAACAAACGTATAGCTTTTGTGGGAGACTCCATTGGAAGAAACCAGTGGGAATCCCTGCTCTGCATGCTGTCTTCTGCGATTTCTGACAAGGACTCCATATATGAGGTGAATGGCAGCCCCATCACAAAGCACAAAGGATTCCTGGTCTTTAAGTTTACAGATTATAACTGCACTGTGGAGTATTACAAGGCTCCATTCCTCGTGTTGCAAAGCCGCCCTCCTGCCAAAATTCCATCAAAGATTCAAACTACGTTAAAACTAGATAAAATGGATTGGACTTCATCCAAATGGAGAGATGCAGATGTGCTCATATTCAACACAGGACATTGGTGGAATTATGAGAAGACTGTAAGAGGGTAATCTCCCATAACTATGATTTCTAGTGTGCTTATATATCTACTGGTAATATTAGATTTGCACTAATTTTGGTTTAGATGGCATAGGTTAGATGATGCATAGATTTATTCATCAGTATGAAACTCATTAAACAAGATTGTTTTTCTTTTTTATCTCATAATATGTTATGCGTGTGATCATTTACCATTTAGATTGGCTGATGAATTTTTCTGGATTATCAGAGGTTGTTACTTTCAAGAAGGTTCAGAGGTCAAGATGGATATGACAGTTGACACTGCATACCGGAAGTCATTAGAAACAGTTATGGGTTGGATAAATCGTGAAGTGAATACCACCAAGACACAGGTCTTCTTTCGGACATATGCTCCTGTACACTTCAGGTTTCAGTCAAGCTTTTCTTTCCTCTACCCTTTCTTTTCGTTTTACTTTTTCTCCTTCATACTTTACATGTACTTTATGTTGTTCAAATTGTGAGCTTGCTTGGGAACTGTTAGTTGGAGTCCATGGATTTTCATGGATAAATTATTAGCTGAAATGCACTATCCTTTATATTCTTTACCTGTGACAGGTTTTATTGGCACAGAAAGTAGTATTATTATGCATGTCATAGTCAAGTTATTTTGGCACTTTAGCCATGTAAGTCAGTATTTTGACATTCCATAGGACAGCAAGTAGATATCTTACTATTTTTGATCCAATGTAAAAGAGGAGCTGTTTGTTTCATCACGATTCTTGCTTGTATGCTTTATTAGTAGAAAGTGTTTCTTATTCGTTTTCAGTAAAGAATGTAGAAAAATTTTCAGGGGTGGAGATTGGAGATCAGGGGGAACATGTCACTTGGAGACCCTTCCTGAGCTCGGTTCTTCTTTGGCACCATCCCACACATGGACTCAATACAGTATATTTGCCCAACTAATATCAGGTCACTCAAACACATCCAATTTGAGTGCACTGAATGTACTAAATATAACTCATATGTCATCAAGAAGAAAAGATGGGCACTCATCTTTGTATTACTTGGGCCCAACAATAGGTCCTGCACCTCTCCATAGGCAAGATTGCAGCCACTGGTGTCTACCTGGAGTTCCTGATACATGGAATGAGTTACTCTACTCTCTCTTTCTCAAGCGCGAAGCAATTAGAACATCAAATTCATCGACTGTTCATGCACAGGTATGATTGTTTGGTCGTAAGTGTGATGAAGTTCAACTTCAGTGAGTAAGGACAAGATCATCTTATAGTTTTATTGAGTTTGGTTGAGAATTCTGACCTTGGGATAGAAGAACTATGGCTACATTTTCTTTTGATTCCAGAAACAGAATCTCGACTTTAGAGGCAACTCAGCAACAAATTCATTCAAGAAGACAGACCAGAAATGACATATAAGAAAAATTCTTTTTTGCTACATTTTCTCTTTGTTATGCCTGTATAGAGTAGTTTGCTGATAGTGAACTTTACAGTTTGTACATTAAATCGACGAGTGAATATGAAATTCAGTTTGTTAACTTTTGGATTAGTATATGCTGCTGTACTCTTTGAAATTACTCTACAAATGTAATGCATGAGAAAGCATATACACTTGGTGTAAAGTTTACTCTCTGCAACTACAAATGTTGTCCATGTCCTATCAATAGTGAATTTTCTATGGCACTAGAGAGGAGAAATTTCTTATCAAGATGATGATGGTCAAGTTCAATCCACTTGAATTTCATGTGAGGTAATCCCCACAAAATATAAAAAAGGGAGTTAATTTGTCTACCACTAATTTGTATTAAGTCAAAAGAAAGAGATGGCTTTCAGCGCCTCATTTCTTTCGTCAAAAATTGGCAGCTCATTCGGTCGAAAAGAGAAGAAAATTTCAGCGCATTATTCCCCATTGGTTCTACTTATAAAAGGGGAGGATAGATGAAATTTAAAATATACCAAGCAGAGAGAAAAACAAATAAAGAAAAAAAGCTTGACGTCCAACCAAGACTAATAGAAAAATAAAATATAGGCATCGAGAGAGAGCAATTTGTGAGAATTAAATTATGATAGACGTGGTAAAACACTTAATTTTTTTTTCTTTTAACACAATACAAATGGGTTGAAAAAGTTTTTTTGATAATTATTTGAGTGGTTGTACAATGTTTTTCTTTTCTTAAATTGGAGCTTAAAATTCAATTGGAATTGACGCAATTTGCAGAATTAGAAGCCTTTGCACAATTTGTTTCAGATCTTGATGAAGCTACTCAGAATCAATTGACAAGAGATCAATGATTACGTGAATTACTTAAATAATTTCAATCAACTCCTCTTATGGTAGAAGAATAGATAATAACTATTTATATCGAAACAAATGGTTATCTTGATTCATTGAAAATTGGATAGGTAAGGAAATTTCTTGTTGAATTACATACTTAACTTAAATACTAATAAACATCAGTTTTTAAGAAATCATATCTTCTACTAAGACGGAGGAAGCAAAAGCCCTTTTGAACCAAGTTATTCATCAACAAATGTACCGGTTTCTACTTCAGGAACAAGCATAAGAAATTGTTCACTTTTACCTTAAAAAAAGAATCAAGTATATGTGTATTTTCTTATATTGGTAAATTTTTTATTAGTAGAAGAACATGAACTGTCACGAACGTATATGGATTTCTCAAATCTTGTAAAAATTTCTGTGCAATTTTTTTATCAGCATCATTTATATTTTATCGTCAGTGTGATTTATCTAATATTTCTAATAAATTAAATCTCGAATTTCCAATTGTTTCTCCTGTGCCCAACAATGTATTATTCTGTTTTATGTTTCTTAGAAGAAATTGACCACCAGCATACCGAATTTTGGCAAACTTCTTGACTGATTCTAATCCAAGTTGATATTCTCTTATATGCAACCAAAATTTCCGCTTAAATCAGATTCTGGATATTGCATGTGGACCATTATTCAATATAGTTTGTGAAGCATGAACTTTCTGTCAAACCAGTGAGAACCTTTAGGACTTCACGTTTTTGAATCTCCTATGTTGATTACCTCTATCTCCCCACTTGCATTTTTAGTTGTCGTTACCATTTACATTTCAATAATGCCTTGCAAGAGTTCAGCTTGAAGATCACCCCAGGCTTCTCCAGACTAGAGTGAGTGTTACACACCAAGGGAAGAATTTGTACATGCAGGCGCCTCCTGTACTAGAAGGGATGACTTGGTCGAACCTTGATTTACCTTATTTGATCTAATGGCTGAAATTTTCAAGGTGATATGTATCAAATAGTACGACTTCTTGTTGATAGACGAAAATGTTAGGAATGTTTGAGTTTTGCCCGAAAGTGTACCTGAATTTTGACATAGAACTTGTGTATATAAAAAATATTGTAATGCAATTCCACTCTGACTCAAACACCTCAGATTAGGGATAGTAATGGATCCAATCCAATTCGAACCCATCCTATTTAAGACGGGTTTTAACAGTATAAATGATTTGGGTTGGATTTTGGATTTTCATTTTCAAACTCAATTTGATTAAGATTCGATTCATTTAATTTTTTTTTATTTTTTAAAAAATTATTATATATATTTATATAGTATTTTTTTAAAAAAATTAATACCATTTTTAAATTTTTAATATTTTTTAAATTATAAAGAGAGTACAGCGGTGTACTCCTTAAATTTAGATTTTTAAAAAGTGGGTATAGTCTTGAGTCTATATAAATCACCCATTACCATTCCTTAAAGAGTCCAAATCCAATACAATTAGATTCTCAATATCCAATCCTGGAAGGACAACTCCTTGTAACCATCTAGGCCCTTTTAGAATCACTAACTGGATTAGCTAAGTTGACTCACATTACAGATCCTATTGACTGAAGTGTGCAAATGAGGTCACCTCTTTATAAATGAATCTTGGAACTGTTCATCATCTTAGTAGCTGGGCCCAATTCCCAGCCCCAAATTCCAGGGCTGACTTTGGCCACATCACATGGATATTGTTCAAGTTAATGGTATGGCCAGCAAGGGTGAAAAGAAACAATCTTGTTTGGGGAAACTACTTGTTTTCAAGGGGATTTGATGGAGTTACGGATACCAATATGGGGCATAACTCTTGTGCGCTGCGTTGTTCTTTATTTTAAGAGCTCCTGGAATTGATTATACAGTTGCATATAGTCTCTTTGTTTCCTTTGATCTCATAACTTTGGCAAGTATAGTACTTCAGCAGAAGGCAGGGGCAAAGAGGTCGATTTGGGAGTTCTTATACTTCTGCAACTTCCATCTTCCTCATCTATTGTAAGCTCAAGCCTCTAATTTTGTCTCCTTATATCAATGAAATGGAAACTTGCAGCATTTTTTACTTGCATTAGATATTAGGACAGATTTGTTATTGTCTGATGTATATCATAGTTCTTCTCATAATGTGGCTAGGTGGTCCTCAAGGCAGAACTATGGCCATGCAAATATTGGCCACAAATTTCCAGACTCCAGGCTTAGTCTCCACACGAAGTGGCTGGACGGGTGTAACTTCTCTGTGTGGCCAGCATTTTGGCCCAGGAAGTTTGGAGTATATATTACACACTATAAGGAGCTGGCTCTGTGAAATGTTTACAAAATGTTGCTATAGAGGATGACAAATGAACTATCCTAGCTCCATGATCTTTTCCAGATGGGCTTGCCAGAAAATCTTGTGGCATCTGGACCACAAGCTACTGTAATTCACAAATTTATGGGAAGATAAGCCAAGTTATATATTGAAAGTCAATAAGAATGTGACAGTCAAGTTGAAGTGGGTATTGCATGCAAGTGATTCAGTTCTTGTCCCTCTCTTATTGAAGTTTTCTTTGTTTGCCAGAGTAAGCTGAAAGAGTTGAATGATCCTTCAAATCTTGAGAAAGTAAAGCTGAATCTTGGATGATTATCAATCCATGAAAAGAGTATCCACAAGGCTATCTATCCAGATGAAGTGGGAACCAATTGACTGTGTTGATGTATTTACTCACCAGTCCCACTGACTATTTATCAGAACATGCTAACTACTAATCCTAACAACTGTATACATGAGGTTAACACCATAGGAATATGCACCATATCACAAAGAATGACACTGAGACTTGTGTCAATACCAATATTACTTGCGATCTTTTTTTTTTCAAAAGAAAGAGATTGGCTGGTTCCGAACTCCCCTCCAGTTTAGTGTAACGTTACACTGTTCAAACTTTGTAGGTTGGAACTACTTTCCATATATGGTTTGACGAACTCCGTTGGTAGCCAATTTTGGACAATAAATCAATGAGAAGAACAAAGAAGTATCACTTCAATACCTTACAGAGATGATTATATATAGTTCCAACAGTTGTCTTAAGAGCATAGGCTGATTTTACTTGCTCTTATTCGAGGAGAATTTAATGGAATCACATTAAATGTCTGCATGTGAAAATGCATGATCTCCTAGTTAAACTAATAGAATCCCAACTTTCCATAGTATTTTATAAAGGACCAATACCAGAATCAAGAATCCAGAACTGACAAAGGTATCACTCATGTATTTTGGCCTCTATAACTTGAGATAATTAGGCTACCATTTGACCTCCCCAGCTGCTTGATTAAGACAAAACAACATCATCAGCTTATTTGTCCCAAACTACTATTTGCCTCAACTGTTCAATTGTAAATTGTGGATGAGAGACAAAGTGCTTATACATGCACAACCAAGTATATATGCCCTGAAGATGAAGTCTTTGGATGATATATCTGAGTTGTGGGTCTTTTGCTTTGCCAGCTCTTCCTCATCCCTTTCTCCACAGCTGGATAATGTCATTAAAACACACACTTGATGATATCCGTGTGGGGCTGTGCCATGGTGCAACTCTTAAGGAGATCTGAAACTTCAAATTATGGGACAATCATAAGTTGTATAATAGATGGATGGTTGTGATTGTGTCACTCCCACAATCCCGGGTCCTCCTATGCGGTATGGACGTGTGACAGAAGGACCAACTGATGGCTTTGATGACCCCACCAACCCACATGCCCAGCTCATAGTGTGCTCTATTTGAATCCCATCATTTTGCCTTTCCTCCCCTATTTAAAAGACTCGGGCATCTCATTCAACTGGAGAAAAAGAAAGGGTAGTAGAGATTTAGAAAGGAAAGAGAAATATCTGAGGCAGAAATGAAGTGAAGTTCTTGATAGATATTTCCTTTCTATGCTGGCTAGTTAACAACTAGCAAGCTTTTCAAGCTTCTTTGGGGAGAAAACACACATATGGAAGCAAATTTGGAATTAGAATATGATGTCTTCTTTGCAGACCTGAGCAAGCAAATCTCTCTTCTGATCATGGATGATGATGAGGACTCACTAATTGCTCACTGTCCATCAGTAAATCTGCAGGTACTTCATAATCTCCTCTCTTAACATCCCAATGAAACTAGTTTTACGTCTAAACTTCGATTTGTTATACTAATTTTATCAACAAGAATTTAATGGCAGTACTTACTTCGCTCTAAGAAAATGATTCACATACTATATTTTTAGCTTACTTCTGTCACAATAACATATCAAGGTTTCATGTAATGGGTCCCACTACTTATTTTCGCGTCTTAAGTGGTGTCAAGTTCTAATAACAAAGTACAGTTTCACTAAGCCTTTTTATTTTTTTGTGAATTTTCAGGCCTTCAATCAAGCAATCCATCCTGCAGCAACACAAGCATCATTTCTTAGTTATGATCAGCAGACATGTAGCAAAAGAGAGAGCAAAGGCACAGGAGTTTTTATTCCCCGATCGTCGCATCCAAGGAGGAAAAATACCAAGCAAGGAAGATTCACAGCCCCAGGCAACAACTTTCAAAGGCTTTCTGATCATAAATCAAGAGGGCTTCCTCATATGGCCTATGATAACATTAGTCCCTCATACTATGTTTCATCTAACCTTAGAAGATTTTGATTTTGATGGTCTAGAAATGGGCCATAACTCAACAAAAAAAGAAGGATTTAGAATGTGTTCATAAATTTATGTACAAGAAAAGATCTGTATTTGTTTTGGAGATGTTTCACCTAAGGTTTGTGCCTCTCCTGTATGATTCTTCTTTTCAGGGCTTCATTTTGTAACATTGGCTAGTCGTTTTTCCGTCAGTGCCCAAGAATACTGTTCTTTTCCTTGCCTTAAATTTGTTACACTTTTTAGTTTTGATGTTTAAGTGATGCAATTGAAAGTATTTTAGTGGAATTAATTTATTATTTTATATATTTATATATGATGTGAAATAAAAGATTAAATATCAATTTAAAGTAAATTTGAGTAAAAATCACCCTCAAAAGTCTCGACGCCCAAAGCACTAGGCTATGCACTGCAATGCTAGCATCACTTCCGTCTCCGATCAATTGTAATTTGGACACGTATTTGTTATAATTTTTTTTGGTAGAATTCACCCTCAAAAGTAAGGTACGTGAGGCCCGCTTATTGATTGTATTTTATATATTCTATTTACAAATCTAACGGGTACCCTAATTCTAACTGCTAAATTAAAGAAATAACAACGTCCCTCTTAACGTGAACTTTGCTGTTTTGATGTCGTCGTGTCTTCTTTTGTTACTCGCATTTTAGTTTTAATTGTTTATAACATGAAATAAAAGATGATCCATCAATTTATAATGAATTTGAACTGCTGTCAAGCTCTCAAAATTAATGCAATGATCTTATTCAAAAAAAGTTCAAAAAAAAAACAATTATCTTATTCTATAAAACTTAAATATTGAAGCTTGTGGGATCCGTCATTTGATAAAATTAATTATTTTGGAATCTATTTCTATAAAAATTAATAATACTGAAATCAGTTATTCCAGAATTCATATGGATCTCACATTACTATACCAGAATTTTATAACGATTTATCATTTTGGATCCATTTTTCCATTAATATTTTAAAGAACATTACAGGCATAACATTCTGCTGATCTCCACACTCAACAGAAGAATCTGAGCTTCCTCCAATGGCGGGAGTGTATATCTCCTTCTCTTCACTAATCCTCATCATCCCACTCTCTCTCCTCCTCCTCCTCTACTTCATCGTCCGCCCGAAGCCCGTCCGCATCCCCATCAAAAACCGCCACGTCTTCATCACCGGCGGTTCCAGCGGCATCGGCCTCGCCCTCGCCCACCTCTGCGCCCACCAAGGCGCCGACGTCACTCTTCTCGCCCGCAACGTCGCCAAGCTCGAAGAAGCCAAGCAATCCATCAAGCTCGCTACCGGGCGTGACGTCAGCGTCTTCAGCGCTGACGTCAGGGACTATGATGCCGTCAAGCGGGTGGTTGAGGAGGCGGGGCCGATCGACGTGCTCGTGTGTAACCATGGGGTGTTTGTGCCGCAGGAACTGGAGGAGCAAGATCTGGAGGAGATTAGGTTTATGATTGACGTGAATTTGATGGGGACTTTTCATTTGATTAAGGCTGCGTTGCCCGGAATGAAGAAGCATCGGGCGGGCCGGGGTCCGGGTTCGATTGCTATTATGTCTTCTCAGGCGGGTCAGGTATTATTACATGAATAAATGTCACCAGCATTATTTTCTTTAATGTTTTTGTTTTATGGATGGAGTTGTTGATTGATTTTCCTGGGATATATTGTATGATGGAGCAGATCCAATGGTTCAAGAGTAGGTTTCTGAATTTTGATTCCAGAAAGTTTGAGAGATGTTAGTGGGACATGTGTTAATAAATGCACATTGCTGGAGTTAATTAGACAAAAAAAAAAAAAGGCTGTTTAATCCTCGATTAGAAATCAATTTGGATCTTATTTTTTAATTTTCACAAATGTATATTAAATATACAAAATATTTTCTGAAATATACATTTGCAGACAACGGAGCTGGGCGGCACAACTCCACTCCAATTTTTTTAAATTAATATAAATTTTATATACAAAATTATTAAATTTTAAAAATTTGTCTTTATAATAAAAAATATCTTTTTATTTATTTATTTTAAAAAAAAAAAGTAATTCTCGCCCCATATCTATTTTCTGGCTTCCATTCCAGTTTGCAGACTCATGCCTGAGTCAGTCAGCTTGTTCGACATTATTGTGAGTCCTATGGATACTTGCAGTGTCTTCTGTTCAGCTGTTAACCTCTGACTATTTTCCAACTCCATTGAATTTTCATAGCTTGAAAGTCATCAGATATGAATTTAATAACTGGGTTTCTGAATTCCAATTAAAGAAAATGGAAGAAATATTAATTAGATAATGAACAATTCAGTATGCATTGCATGTGGCAATAATACAAAATTGAATAGTTTCCAGTTTTGAATTGGAAATTGTAGCCTTTCAATGCCCTGTCCCTTACTCACTTCATATTTACTCGGTTGTAGGTTGTGTTTTTTTGAGTAAACAAGGGAGGATATTATTCATGATATGTGAATTTCTTCTTGACATGAACAGTGTCTCCTTTTTTCTCAACTTCTCTTGATTTATTTTTTGTTAATCTGGTACAGGTTGGTATTTATGGTTATACAGCTTATTCAGCCAGTAAGTTTGGCCTCAAGGGTTTGGCAGAAGCACTGCAACAAGAGATTATAGCAGACAACATTCATGTCTCCCTCATCTTCCCTCCAGACACTGAAACTCCTGGTTTGTTGGAAGGTCAAAATCCCACTTATCTACTTACATATACATGTTTTGATTGCGTTGCTGGTTGCATGATTACATCATTCATTTTATAATCGAACTATACCGTGCTTAGCTTCACTTCCTTTGCTTGGACTGGTGGAAGTTGTATTCTAATGCTCTTACTGCTTTCTACTGGTGAAAATGAATAACTTGTAACATGCCACTGATGCAATGGTAGAAAATATTTTATGCATTATTTTATTACCAAAAACATTGATTGTGATTATTCTCAAGCACATTCATGTGAACTTGTGTTTTCTGTTGTTTCTTGTCTGATGTAAAACTCTTTTTTTTTTTCTCTATGCAAGGATTAGAATCTTGTTTCATAAAAAATTAGATTGGAAAAATAAGAAAACTTCCATCAGCACAACTTGATAGGAAGAAGTTACATCTGTGGGATATTTTGACAGTCAAACGTAAAGCTTTATTCACATACCTGAGAAATCTTAACAGCTAGACACTCATATTTTCCTTCTATTAAGGGTGTGATGCATATTTAGGCCTGTCCGACGTTATTCTATACTATGAGAAGTTGCAATAGTTAAATGACTTAGGTGTCTTTAAATCTGATCTTACCTGCTTTCCACATAGCGCTGGAACACTCGGTCCTTTTTCTTTATGTACACCTTCCGTGAATTTAAAGACAACTGCATCTTTTTTCTCTCAGATATTCAGTTGCTTCATTTTCATGGAAATGTATGCTTATCTTTCGGACATTTTCATTTTTCCTCTGTTACAACTTCTGTTGAAATTTCTGTGCTAATTACAGAGGCAAAAAGAAGGCCACAACTTACCAGTATAATAGCAGCTTCCTCTGGCGCAATGAAAGCTGATGAAGTTGCCAAGAAGTCTTTGAACGGAATTCAGTCGGGTACTTTTATTGTTCCCTGCAACTTCGAGGGATTCTTGCTCTCTGTTGCAACTGCTGGTCTATCACCTCAGAGATCGTATCTGATGGCATTTGTGGAGGTGATGACTGCTGGTATAGTGCGTCTTGCTGGCTTATTTTTCCAGTGGAATTGGTATGGGAGCATTGAAAAGTGGCGTGCAACAAACAGGACATGTTAATTGGCATCCTTGAGTTACGGTTTGAGCCCACGATGGAGATTGAAAAGCAAAGATTGGCTTTTCATCTTGTGGTAGATATTTTCTTGTAGCATTTATTATACCTACATTCTGATACGGGGAAACTCGACATTGGGAGCTGAAACACTCTCCTCCATTGCACACCCCATTCATATGTTTGTATGAATTGAATCCTTTCCAAACTACTTTTGATAGGATGAAATGCCAAAAGAAAGAACAACTGGTTATCATCATTATTTTTCCAGAACGGAAATTGTTGTCTTGTTTATCATTTTCTCTAGGTGTACAACATTTTATGACTGTTGGAATGCTCTCTCTTAATTTGACAAGTTATTCTCATCTTAAAGAAACCTCTATTGAGAGAGAGTGAGAATAAAGATTTTTTGAGTGTTTTCCTTCAAAACAAAGTAAGAATACAAAATACCTTTTTATAGCATTGTCGTTTAATACAAAATGAAACATGTGAAACATGAAAAAGATAACTAAGAATTCTTGTGGTTGTAGAAGTTCCAACCACAGGAATGGAGAGTTGGTTTCGTTTTAAAATTGAGTGATTGCTACTGTCCAATTTGAAAACGAAGAGAGTGATAGAATGAAAAGATTTTTTATTGTTTTTTTTCAAAATAAAATGAGAATAGAAAATATTTTTTAGTATTTTCCTTTTAAACAAAATGAGAAAATATTTTTTAATATTTTCCTTCAAAATAAAATAAGTAATTAGCTTTTTAGGTCGTGTTAGAGGATAATTTAGTTATTTACTTTTTCAAGCAATCAAAATGAATAGATGACATTTATTTTTTAGCTTAATATACCTAATAGGCTAATATTTTCGAGACTCATCCAAGTCAAATTCTTTCCGCATCATTCTCCCGCTTCCTAGTAAAAGATAACAAATTGTAACACGCGATTTTAGCGTCCCCACTTTCTGCAGACCTAAAAGCGTGATCACAATATCCTTCTATTTTTTTTTTCTTTTTAATTTTCGTATACAAACCCCCATTACACTATCAAGCAGCAACGGCAAAAAAGAGACAGAATTTGAAGGGAAAAGAAAAGGAAAAAGCTATGGCTTCCTCTGCATTGCTGAAGCGAACGGGGCTGATGAAGTCAATGGTCAACGGATTCCAAGCTTCAAGGGCGTACGCGTCGGTTGCAGTGGGCTCGGACTTGATATCGGCCGCATCGGGTGTCTCCCTCCAGAAAGCTCGCTCTTGGGAGGAGGGCGTTTCATCCAAGTTCGCCACTACTACTCTGAAGGACATTTTCAAGGTCCCAGAATTTTTAAGGAAGAAATATTGAAATTTTGCTTTTTTTGAGTTAAATTTTAGGATTCTGTTAACGGTTCTCAGGTTGTTTTTGTTGGTATATTAATTATGTTTTGTTTTCTGATTTTTCAGGACAAGAAAGTTGTCATATTTGGCCTCCCTGTAAGTTTTTTGAATTATTTTGATATTTTCCTTTTATTTATTCATATCTGTGTCACATTGGTTTGTCACTAAGTGTTTGTATCTTGTGTGTCTACAGAAGTAGTGATGTTTTTGTTGAAATGGGGATTGTGGATTTATGCCTTTTTTTCCCCCATTGGTGATCAATTTAATTGATTGTATTGAGATGAAGCCTTATTTTTCACAGCCCTTCAAATTGATTTAAAGAGGTTCTTCCGCGGGTTTGGTTTTCTTACCCAAATTCATGATCCAATAAATGAACTGGAAGTGAAAATGTGCTGAAACTTAGTCAGCTGCTTAAATGTTGCTGCAGCTAGGATTTTGTGGGGAAAAAGAGGATGGGAGGCAAGGGGCATGTTTTATGTAAAAGAAGTCGAAAGAATATTCTTCCATATGTACTTTTAAGCCCTAAAATGATACAAAAATTATTTACATGATTATTTTAATTTAAATTCTGGAATACAAACTATGTACCAGCGAACTTTTCTCCTTATAACATTGTTCAAATTTTTAATTTAGATTTTGTAAGAACTAGTATATTCTTTATCATCTGCTCTTATTTTTCAGCTAGATTAAGTGATTAAATTTATTTTCTTTCGCCCAAGTGATCAACAAAGTATATTATTAGAATTTTTTAGCAAATTAAACAAGTGTATGATGACTCAGTAAAATTGGAATTTAGTGAGGAACTGTGTAGATAATGTCTCCCTTCTGTAAATAAATTAGGTATAGTAGGATAAAATCTAGCTTGATTTAGTTCTTGTTTTTTTGCAAAAAGAGCATTATTCATCTGTTTCTCCACTAAATCTCTTTTGTCTGTATGGACTTGGTTTTACATTCCCCAGGGCGCATACACTGGAGTTTGTTCAGCACAGCATGTCCCTAGCTACAAAAACAATATTGATAAATTCAAGGCAAAGGGAATTGATTCAGTGATATGTGTAGCTGTCAATGATCCCTATGTAATGAATGGCTGGGCAGAAAAACTTCAGGCTAAGGAAGCTGTAAGTCACACTAATTTATCCCTTCCAATTTACTTGAGAAAGATAAGTATTTCCTAATGGTGTGAAATCATAAATGTTTGTCTTTGAACTATGTATTTGGCTGTAATGGCACTCTAGTAATTTGTCAAGCCAGTGCTCTTGCTCCGGCCACTCTGGTGCTAAGAATGAAGAATTTTGTTGCTTTTTCTAGAATAAATTTTGGTTAATGTTGAATGAAATTTATTTCTTGCTGGATTATGAATTCAAAGATTTAACTTTGCTGACTTTTCAATTGGAGGATGAAAGACTCTGATTGTGCATTTAAATAGTGGTCAAATGTTTTGCTTTTGTAAATAGATTGATTAAAATTATGTAAGCTACTTTGGGAATACTTATTTGATGCTGCCTTCACTATTTTCTGTTTTATTCCGCTGTTTGTTTTCCTAGTGACCAGTACCACTCTGACAACCAACTTTCTGTTCTTTTTAACTTTTAAACTTTGTTGTCTATCTGTGGCTTTGCTGAGATGATTGATATAAGTAACTTCATCAGTTGTTATTGTTCACTCCTTCATTTTGCGTTATGATAGTGAGAAACAGGAAAAAAGTTTCAACTTCTTGTGTGAACTTAATAATTAATTCTCTAACGGATTTGTTGCACTTAATGGATTCAGTGCCAACCTGAAGTCTCAGTGGACACTAGTTAAGCTGCTCTATTATTCTATTCCAACATAAGTATATGTTAACTGCAGCTAAATTGTTGTTTTCTCCATCCAGGAAATCTTTTCTTCTTCATTCTTATTCTTGTACTGTCTTTCTTGTCTTTATGAAACTTGGATTGCTGAGTGAGAATTATTATAGTGTTGAACTCCATCGTGTGTTGTTATTGCAGATTGAATTTTATGGAGATTTTGATGGGAACTTCCACAAAAAACTGGACTTGATGATAGATCTATCTGCTGCTTTACTTGGACCTCGGTCTCACAGGTACTTAGTCTTGATTCTTTGTATTAAGTAATTGCTGCCATTCCATCTTGAGAAACTGATGCTTGTTGTATTGTTCTTGCACAGGTGGTCAGCTTATGTGGTTGACGGCAAGATTAAAGTTCTTAATGTGGAAAAAGCACCATCTGAATTTGAGGTTTCTGGGGGAGATGTTATTCTCGGACAGATCTAAAGTGTTTTTTTCCTTATGCGCTGAATGGGCAACAAAGCTTTATTGAGTATATATCGTTTTGTTCCTCTAGGCTCTTGTTACTGTCTGGTTAATCCTTTTAGCCTTACCTTCTGGACTGGGATATGTGCATGTGTTAATGAATAAGACTAGGCCTTGATGGCAGATAACACAATATGGTTTACTTTCATGGTTTACCTGAACCTGGATTAATTTGACCTCAATCTTCTCAATCTGTTCTTTACTGTGTTTACCATAAATTAACTTGCTGCTCGTTTGATTGTGTGGATATGATGTATATGGGCATCACCCCTCTCTATCCTCTTGTTTTTTTTTTTTGTTTTTGACGGTTAGTAGATGTTACACTTACAGGTGTGTGAATATATGGTGAGATGCACATCCAGTATATATAACCGGTGTAGTATCTACATTACCTCTTTTGACATGCTCACTAGCGTTTTCTATTCTCGTCTTTTGACGGTCAGTTGTTATACCTGATGATGTGTAAATGTAAGGTGAGATGCACATTTAGTGTATATTATTGGTATAGCATCTACATTACCTCTTTTGACATGCTCACTACTAGCGAGAGATAGTCGACATCTTGGGTTCTCAGCTTGGCAAAAGACGAGATAGAACACTACCTATAGTTGATGGCGATTGTTATCCACAGGAGTTCAGTCCTTAGGATTGCATGTATATCCATTATAAGATGCCATCAACATAATTTGAACACGTTTTCGTGTTCAAAGAGTGAACCTTTGGAGTGATGAAGGATCTGTTTAGTCAATTCTGAATTAAATCCAGACAACCCTAAATAATGTCTTGACGATAGCATCCTCTCGTGCAAGGAATGTAGAAGCATAAACCGAGAGACGGGTATTATTTTAAGTATGTGCCTTAGATAATACACAAAATAGATGTTAAATTTTGGGAAACTTAGCAATATGATGTTATTGCAGCCACCTTCGCTCTTGACACTGGCACTTTACAGGTATTGCACGACTCAAATCAACCATCCCATGTACTGATACTGGATTGATTCCATAATAATCATCGCTTGCAGAGACAAGCTTCTTGGATCGATTGCAGAATTGAGGTTTTTGATTTCACCATATTATCAATTCTTATCCTGAAAAGAAATTAACAAGAAAATGAGTAAAACTTGAAATGGTTCAATTCTAGATGAAAATGGACTGCACAAGCACTGGCCAAGGGATAATAACAAATAATCACTTATCAGTTAGTTTCATATAAGCAGATTCAAAATTTTGATATCACATCTTTAAAAATTCTCCCATCATCTTAGCTATATTAACAATAGAGAATGGGGTGGACGATGGCAGAGGTGAGGCTGTGACAACGGATATTTGGAATGGGGCTGTAACGGAGAAGCAAGAGGGGAAATAAAGGAAGGGAAAATGCACATTTAAGAGAATGGAAGCCATCCTATTGATAATGTTTCATCATTACAAGACTACAATTTCTACCGTTGTAATCGAAAGAAGTCGTATGCCTGGAAATAAATCTTGGAAAATAATCCAACAGATAAAAATGGAAGTTACAGACAGATACCAGTGCAGATCTGTGGTATGATCAAGTCATGGAGTAGGCAGCTGCTAAATATGAGAACTAGAAAACAAGTTAATGATTTGGCATGAGGATGAGAACATGAAAATCCCAACAAGTTCATAAGAAAGCAATATTATTCATGCAGAGTTTTCTGAAGCTTTACGATTCGTGGAGAAACTTCTACACCTCCCAAGGTGCTGCTTGAAATGACGGGGGTGGGAGCTGGATTCATGCCACGAACAGTTTCTATAGTATTTTGGTTCAGCAACGGAAAGATAGTGTTATCTTCAACGCCCTTCACTTCATGTGGCAAGTTTGAATTTCCCACTGTACAACTGGATGAGGAAACAGAAACTCCACCTCGTTTTGGGATAATATCTAGGCGTTCTATCATCCTAGCAATTCCAGCAATACCAGCAGTCATCTCTCGCTGAACCCCTCTACTTAGTTCCTTGACAGAGTCATTACGAGCAACTAATTTTTCCTTTAAACCTCGTGTATTCTTTGAGAGTGATTCCTTATACCTGTTGCAGTTTGTGTGACATTAGCATAAATCAGATTTGTGTCACAACCAAAAGAGGGGTGTTTAAAACTCTCTTACTTGGCTGAAGCAGTAGAAATTTTTGACTTAAGAGACTCTGAGAAGGCCACCAACTCGGATGAGCTTGATATCCCGGGATTATCAGGAAGTGATTGGCTGAAAGAAAAAAATGCGGTGAGTGGATGAGTAAACCATAGGCACAGAGTATATTAGCACAATAGCTTGAAAGCGTACAGCAAGTCAGCAACTGGCAACGACACAAGAGTTAAGACCATAGGACACCAAAAGGATTAGTTCAGAGATTAATAAGGATTGCAAGACAAGAAATTCAAACTTCATAAGATATCCAACTATATAGTGATATCACCAATTATGATTGCCAATGGTAGCTGGGATTATGAGGGCATTGCCTGTTTTCTGCAGCATGGGACGGTGCTAACTCAAAAGATGGAAACATTATTGAAGAAGCAGGCTGAGTAACAGTAGGTGCTCTAGCAGAGGTAGCTGAATCACTGTCCGAGGAACGAGAAGCTGGATTCTGATGCTCCTCTGTTGAACTGTTGATTTGTGTCACATTAGGCATGTTTGTGGCAGGAACAGAAGAGAGAATTTGTGAAGGGCCAACTGCTGGAGTCATCTGCCTTCTCCTTCTACTGATGCTATGAGCTTTGCTAAAAACAGCAGCAAACTGTCGCATAACTCGCTGCTCAAAATCAGAATCATCCGCTTGAGGTGCATCCTGAGAATTTTACATAATCATGTCAAAATATATTTAAAATATATATATATATATTTAACTTCTGTGTTAGGTGTGGAACCTACATTACCGACTTCATTGTCCTGATTATCAGGGTAAAAGTTATTCTTCAATCTCAAATTCTTGTCACTCTCTGATCCAGCTAACAGCTCTTGGCTGTACATAAAAACCAAAAGAGAGTTGAGAGACAAAACAGAACAAATTTTTGCATAAGGGTGCAATTTGTGCAGAGAGACTTGTTGATTCATGAACTCAATAAACATCAAACTGCTATATTCTTGTACAATTGCAATTGTGTTTCTGCTTCTTTTTCTGTTTGAAACAATGCATATGATATTCAGTACCTGGCAGGATCTTTCAAGACAAGATGCTGCGAACATATTGGGCATTTGTTGCTTCTCTTAAACCTAAAAGGGAAGGAATTTGAATGAACATGATCGCACAGGGTATACATCTAATGAAGTAGGAGAGAACTTGTGGGATAAGGGTCTCTAGTTCATTAAAAACAAGAACGATAGAACTTACCATTCAAGAATACACTGCAAATGATAATCATGCTTACACTTGGTGACCTGAAAATAAAAAGTTCATCTTCAATAAAATGAGCATCTAATCAAATGTCATTCTACTGAATAAGATCACAAACACGTTAAACATAGTGAAGAAGATACATTTCAAAACAACTGATTTACTACAAGACTCTAGAATTGGTGCAAGTAAATGAAAGAAAGTCCGCAGACTACAACCCAGATGAAAATTATGAAAATTATTTCTACTACCGTACAGAAAAGTCAATTATGCATCTGGAATAGTCTTGGCTTAGTTGAGTTCGTTCAATTGTAACTAAGGCTGAAAATCAGACCAAGCTGCTAGAATCTTGGTTGAAATAGAATAACACAAGAGCTTTATTCCTTAGTTTGACAGACTAATCTGGAATTCTATCTAGCATTCTTCAATTTTCATGCCTGTAACAGATAATATATCTTACTCCGTATAAAAGTGTACAACTATTTGGGCTCAATTTGTGTTAAACTCTACTAAACCTCGTTTGAGATTGGTCAATGAAGAAGCAAGCCAAGTTCAGACTTAAGTAGAACTCATTCAGAAATTCAAGCCATACTTGAACAATCTAAGTTCAATTGGACTTGACTCGTTTCCACCCTAGTTGTAACAAGCACAGGTAATAAGCCAAATGTTCTTGGTAAAAAAAAAAGTTATACACTGCAAAACAAACAAAGGTTTTTTGGTAGCACATCAGAAAACATAGACTGCAACAATTACACTCTGAAGATAGTACATCTAACAATCCATCAGCAACCCATTTCTTAAAAAATAAACATCAAAAAGTTTCTAGATTTGAGCATGGTAATTGAAAATGGTCTGAGACAAAAGGACATTGCAGGCATTTCACCTGTCAATAGAAAATGAAAAATAAAAGCAACCTAACTATGAAATTTTCATATGTAAAAGCACAGATTTTTATTTCCCACAAGAGAGAGCCAAGAAATATAACTGATGATACCAAGTTCAATCAAACAGTGACAACGTAATAGTGATTATCATTCAATCATAATCACAAAGCAAAAAACCCCAAATCCAATCCCAAATAAGGCCTCTTTCAATTTCTTGAAAAATCTGATATTTGGCACATTCCTGCAATTCAAGTGATCCTAGAAAGTGGCAAATAACAAAAAAATATTCTCCCTTCTACCCCATAAATAAAAATCAAATGAATTAGTAATTGTTAGGAGGTTTTGGACATGAAACTGTGAATATTTACCAGTATCCATACAAATGATTGTGAGTGTCATGGGACACAGAGTCCCAGAACCTCCTAAGAATGACCTTACCTTACCCATAATAGGCACACTCCCAAACCCAACGCCACCCCCCAACCCCCGACCCCACAAAAAAGAAAAAAGAAAAAAGAAAAAAAAAAGAAACACATAAAATAAAACAGATATACATATATAACTACAGAGTTCATGATCACACGCAAATACATATTTCCTCGTCTCTATGTGTGTGTGTGATTGCATTCTTCAATCGGTAAACGCATTCCAAACCATCAAACACATGTATGTACATATATCACAAAGCAGACCCTCAAAGGTCAAGCAACAAACACACATTTAGTGTGTATGTGTGTGTGAGATATCTTAATCTTACAGTGGGAGGATCAAGAGAGCTGAAGGGCTCAAGACAAATGCTACAAGCATCTTCAAAGCTGTCATCAGAAATGGTGGCAGCCCCTGAAAAGGAAGAAGAAGATGAAGGTGCTGATAACAAAGCACCAGCCATGTTCACCTCAAAATTCAAGAATATTGTTATCTAATACTGTTTGTGTTCATATGGGGCGGAGAATGCAAGAAGAAGATGAAGAAGAAGTAAACAATAAATAGCAATAATAATAATAAAGCTTAGAGAAAAAAGTGTACAGAGAGAGAGACAATGTGTGTAAAAGGTCAAAGAAAGGAATTATGGAGAAAAGAGGAAAGAGCAGAAAACGCAGGAAAATTTTCCATTACTCGTTCAGACGGTTGGTGGAGTGAATCAATCAAACTCCATTTTAACTATTTTTTTCACTTTTGGTATATTGTGGTTTGACCCCTTTATTTCATGATTTTGACAATTAACTCCCGGGATTTCACATTAAAAAAAAAAAAAGGAGAAATAAAAAAGTCACTGGTTAATAGTATTAATATCAAGATTTGGTCAGAAATGGTTGGTGACGATTTTTTAAGGGTTATTTTTTTTTTTTTTTTGTACTTGTTATTATAATATAATATCAAAATCATGAGAAAGACAAACTCCTGTCCCCTTGGACGAAATAAAGGAGCAGACTTTGTCCAAACCACTACAATATTGTGTGGTCCTACTTTAAAATTTTAGATGAAAATTTTTGAAATAATTTTTTTTTATCTTCGTATGTTGTATGGGAAATAATAGTGTGACATTATTATTTAATTAAGATGACAGATTGAAAAAAAAAAGATTTTTTTAAAAAAAATAAAGTATTAAATTTTATTTCAGAATATTTCAAAAAAAATTAAGTAGTATCAAATAGGGGACATATGGAATAATGAATAGTATATTGTTTATATATGCCTTTCCTTATTGTTCAAGATTCTCAATGATTATGAGCAAAAAGAATCCAAATAAACTAAATTGCTTATTACATATTCATTAGCATTATTTATAGGGGTTTAATAAATCAATTTCAGTCGAACATATTACTATTTAAATTTATTTAATTTTTTATTAAATTTTAAAAATTATATTTAAATTTAATTTATTTTTTAATTAAATTGAAACTAATGGAATTTTAATCAAATCAAAAACAAAATGAATTTGAGTACTTAATCTTTTTATATATTTTTTTCACTAATCTTGTCAAATTCGAATCGAGTATTAAATTTTATTAAACGAAAAAATATATTAAAACTTAATTTATTAAATTAACGAATTAAATTTAAATAAATTTTTAACTATCGATATCAAATTGAATAACTTTATTTATTTTTCAACCATAATTACTTCTTTATATGTTATTCATAAATTTGTGGTGGCAAATAATCTTTCACACTAGTAAATTATGCCAATCAATTGCTTGATCTAAAGAGCTTCATTTGAGTTGAGCAATAGTGTTTTATTTATTTTTATTTGTCTGATTATTAGATTTTCGTTTTTTGAATTCTTTTTAAGTGTCGTTAAAACATTAATTTTCATACTTTTAAAATTCAATAAATCAAAAAAATTTATTTTTGAAGTGGTCAAACTTTCTACTAGACGCGTTTTCCATACATGTAATTGCATACATTTCCCACAAATGTGTTGACAATTTGTGTATAATGATATTTCTACTTAGTCTCGTGAATATTCAATTCCTAATTTATTTATTTTTTAAACATCACAAAATAAAATTATATTTTTTAAAATAATATTTTATAAAAAAATATTATTCTATTTAAAATAATAATAACGTACCACAAACTCTCAATTAATAATATTACCCTCTAAAAACAACAGGCGCTCCAATCAAAACCGCGACTTTAGTTCAACTGCAACGTTGAAAACGTAAGGGGCACTTAAGTAATTATCCACCGCCTCCACAGCTCACTTCCCCGGTTCTTCATCTTCCTCACTGAAAGAGCTTCAAAGCCAACTCCCATGGCGTCTCCCTCTTCACCGCACCTGCATTCCTTCCAATGGGCATCCTCAGTAAAACCCTTTTCTCCTCTGTTTACCCGCTCTAATTGCACGAACTCGTTCTTTTCTAACCTTACGAACCGGGCTTTAAGCGCTTCTCTCAACCCTACTTGCATGGAGGAAAATGATGCGGAAACCAAGAAGAAGACTGCTTCCACGCTGCGCGAGCTATGTAGCGTCACGTGCCCGACACGTGTTCCTCAGGCGAGTGTTTCCCTGTTCTTTGAGTTTTATTAGATAGAAAATATTGAAAGATTTGATTTTCGGATTCATGCTATGTATGATAGTAGTTTAACGAGTGGATTAAGCAGAGTCGTTGGAAGGACTTACAGCCTTTAGGGTCCTGAATTGTTTATCCGACTTAATCTGAAAATTTGACGAAAATCGCTTTTTTATTAACTGAGTTGTTTAATTAAATTTGAAAAAATGGTTTGGAAGAATCAGTTATATATATATATATATATATATAGGTGAGGGGAAGCAAATAAATTACTTAATGTAAGAACTGATTATCAACATGAAAATGTCACTTGTTGATGTCAAAATCTGAATTCAACTCATTAACGATATGAAAATGTCACTTCTTGATGTCAAAATCTATATCTATATATATACATATATAGGTGAGGGGAAGCAAAATAAATTACTTAATGTAAGAACTGATTATCAACATGAAAATGTCACTTGTTGATGTCAAAATCTGAATTCAACTCGTTAACGATATGAAAATGTCACTTCTTGATGTCAAAATCTCAATTCTGACCATGAATACTATTTCAATTCTGCTCCGTTTATGTATAAAAGACAGAAGCTAATGATTCTCTAATTTTGGATATTTACCCTATCCAAGAGAGGAGGTAAAATGTTATATTACAGTTCCATCTTTAATAGTTGAGTTTTTCAATATTACTGTAACGCCTGACCGGATGTAAAATCCTTCAGAAGTTCTGTCTGCCTCTTGTACGCCCTGCAAATCAATACATGAAAAGGGCAATTGTCACTTCCGCAACGTTTTCATGAGCTTTGAGCTCCTAGTTTTTCATAAAGGATGTGATGCTAATAAAGGTTTGATAAACATTTGTCGAGGTCTTTTGGAGGACTAGAGATATTTTAAGAGTAAAACATGAGAATATTTACTCTATATTTATTTCCAATGGTCATAAGTGGAAGAATGGTGACTTGTATCCACTTAAATAACCGTATTTCCTACTTTTAAGTCAGTGCTCTAAACCATTTATTCAACAAGCTAGTGAGGAAATAAACATGAGTAATTAAGCAAAAGCTTTTCAGCACCAATACCCTAGTTTATGATAATGACCCTTCAATACATGTATTTGGAGAAACGTACCTCTGAATTTTCAATGACTATGTTTCTACCAATTCTAGCATTCTTGTCAATAATGCATTCTCTGCATGATATAGATGGATTGATGTGAGAATCAAAAAGATGTGACAGATACGCACAGGAATTTAAATGTATAGGGAAAAGCCTGTACTTGATTCGTGTATTTTCTCCAATTCCTATAGGAACTTTCCCCTTAGCTAGGAGAGAGGCAACTTCGGAATCGGTTTCATAGTAGTCAGCCCCAAGCATCACTGTGTCCTGCAAAGTTTGGAGCCTTAGATACTTCAATATGAAAAGTATCCATGAGACTTCAATGGACAAAATGACTAGAACCTAAGCATATTCTCTATACAAAAACTTTGATGAAATTCTCAGTGAGAAATCCCTTTCTCTTAACTTTGTAGGTCAACTACACTTAGTTGCTGACAACTGCTGTTAAGTGCCAATTCAAAAGTATCATTATAGTTGGTAATTTCATTTATAGAGTATATCGTAGAAAACTAGTGTTTGTTTGAATGTTCAAGACAATATCAAGCATACTAAAAATGAACTAAGTAGTAAAAAATTAGTGGTATCAAAAGCAAACCTTGAGGTGAACATTGGAGTTTATTCGTGACCGGATACCAACGACACTGTGCTCGACAAAGCAATTATTCAAGAAACTACCATGTGATACAATTGAATCAACAATCTGCAAAAGAATAAACTTCATGACACTGTGCATGGAAAAAATGAAAAAAAATATATGCGGTGCATAGTTTCAATTGTTGACTTTTGAAGTGCTGCAGCCTGCAGTGTGATGAATTCTATTGATGCGATGCCTAACAGTAGCTGTGTTATGCCGAAATTAATAACCTTGCAGTTATCAATCTTTGATGGTGGCAAGTTTCTTCTGGATGTGTAGATTGGCTTTGTTGCATCATAGAAACTGAATCTTGGCGGCTGAAATAACATAGCAGATGAAGGTAAAAATATAGTTATTAGTGTACAATGAACAAATTGGAAACTTCCATCTTTCAGGCACATTGAGCTGCTAACAATATGAAAGCCATGTGATTCTGTAAGGTTATTAGAGGTAGACTGTGTAATCCAGAATTCTTACATGTTCAGTAAGGGCAAGGTTTGCTTCAAAAAAAGACCGGATAGTACCGATGTCTTCCCAGTAATCGTTAAATAAATAAGCCTGCAGATATTTTCACGACGTAAGATTGAATTTTTGTTGGAGTTAAATATGAAGAAAGCCAACCTAGAGGTTGGCACACCAAAAGTACAAGGGGTACTAAATCGATATTAGCAAAACGGGGCCTGAGACTAAAGCACACTGTTGCCAGAGTGAAAAGTCTTTTAAGCAATGATCTGAGATCTTATATAGATGCTTGAATAAAAGAATTGTTCAATAGACCTTAATAAAGAATTCTCTAGCTGAGGCAGGGATTATTTCTGACCCAAAATCATTTGCAGTTGGAAAACGCCATCTGAATCAACAAAAGAAAAAATAAACAAGACTTAATTTCTCACTTGTTTGACAAGGCCTGAATAATTTTGGGTGTTCAAATGTCAAACATGGCCACTCAAGCCTAGTGGCTTCACTTTTTCTTGAATAAACCTTCTGAGTTGAATTGTTTCTTGAAACTTAATGCTGCAGTACTGACAGGATCAGGGGATACAGAATTACCTTAAAAGATTCAAAAGTATCTCCTTCTTAAAGACGTATACTCCCATTGAAGCAATATAAGGTTTCTTCTCTGCCTCATCTCGCGAGAGTCCCAACACGGTTGTATCTACTGCCTGAAATATACTGAATTAATTGCATTCTTTAAAATACATTTGATCTGAAAAATTGGTTCATCTTTTTGGCAATTACCATTGCCTTCAATTCATTTCCTTTGGGCTTTTCACTGAATGAGAGCACCCTTCCTTTGTTGTCAATCTTCATCAAACCAAAATCTGAGGCGCGGCTATCATGAAACAGATAAGGTACTTAAAAATGTTAATTTGCTGTATACCAAGGAATCCCCAAAAGTCAATGAGCGATAAGGATTTCATGTGGAGTTTTTTCAGTCATAAAATGAAATCCTGCACGAGGGAATGAAAGAGAGGACTATCCTATGTTAATATTTGGTGATTGTATGTTCCTTGTCTTAATTTTCAGCATCTACGTGCCAAGGACTTTTTGATGCGTGTTTGTTTTTTCGCAATCCCCTTCTGCAATTTTATTTACTTTTTTTTTCACGAATATGCTCAGAGACGTGAAGATGATGTCGCACCATGGAAGTAAATTTACAATCATAACAACTTATGCTTAAGGAACTTATAAGCTTTTTCAATTATTGATTCTTTTTAAAATCATGACTAATGATTGAACTATGAAAACAAAGATCTACCTGTCATCTATTGGTAAACATGATATAGTAATATCTGCACCACTTTGCCTATGATTCTGCAGAAAGCAGAATGTTACAGATGTAAGGCCATGAATAAACAAACTTAAACTGTGAAAGGTTACAGGTTTATATGTAAGTTCTAGTTTACCTGAACGAAGTCCATGTAGTCCATCCTGTACAAGTGATCACCAGATAGAATGAGAACATCTTCAATATCCTTACTTCTTGGGTCCTATGTTGCAGTGAATAACATCGTCATAAATATTAATACCATATGTCCACTGGTCACAGTATTGTTGATAGTCAAGTGAATAGTTAAGTGTTACTTCTCTTTGTTACAGATACTGTGAGTTAAAAGGTTGTGTCATATACATTTAATTGCTCATTTTAGCCTAACTGAAGGCCTATTGAATTTAGATGAGCTTGAGAATGCACTATAGTGTTCAAAAGGTGGTCTTTTTGCTTCTGTAAGAATTCTTGTGCTTGTCTTAGAATTTTAGCAAGTCTTCTCTTAAAAATATTGAGATTATATCATGATTGAGTATCTATTCATGCCTTCGTTCTCCAGTGAAAAGTTTAAACATACCTATGTAAGAATCGCAGGATTAATGTAACTGAGACATCAGAATGTAGTATAATGCTACTGACTGAAAATTGGGAGTTGAGGTTGTTTTCTTCTCTATCAATGAAGGACAACTATGGAACTGGTGCAAACTTTTCATATAAAACTAGAATTTGATACCTCAAAAAGCCAGTGAAATTGTCTCACAGCATCTGCAGTGCCCTGAAACCATTTTTTACCAGCCTCACCTGGTGTTTGAGTAGCAGCTAAAATCTGTAACAGAAAATGCGCAGTTTCATCTTATTTACAACTTTCAGATGCATTTCCATCTGGAGGAGTTCTTTCCTGTCAACCAAGTGATCGTTTAAATTTTTCTTTGGCAGTGGCAATTGTTAATGGAGGAGGTGGTTGAAGTTTAAACATTACCTCGACATAGCCATCTCCAAATGTGACACCACTTCCAAAGTTGTAAGCACGTGCAAGATGCCTGTTGAGTGATGCTGAATTGAACTGAGTGAGAATATAAACTTTGTTGATCCCACTGTTGATGCAGTTGCTCATTGGCACATCAATTAACCTATATGCTCCTCCAATGGGAACCTGAAATGTAGATGAGCAGTGATAATCTCTGACTGACATTGAGCAACTATTTTTTGACAAGACAAATTTGTGGCATATCTAGTAAAGTGCAGCTTCAAAGCGTATTAACTTGGGATCTTTACATAACGGAACTGCTAATCAAGATAGTCGTGGTATTACATTGTGGAAATGAAGGCACTAAAATTCATTGTGAGAAGTAGAATGTAGACTCACAGCAGGCTTGGCACGGCGCTTTGTGAGTGGAAACAGCCGGGTGCCAGCTCCCCCTCCTAGTATGATTGCCACAACAGTCCTCGGGTCCCTCTTCTCCATCTCCAGGTCCCTTAACTGTGGACATGTACACCATTTTCTTACATCAGGATATGTACTTTCTATAAAAAGAATTCAAGAAACACATCTCCTGTGCAGTAGAGATGATCCATGAATCATTTTATGTTCTACCTCATGGAATATTTTCTTGATACTCCCAAGTCATTGAATGTTTTGTCCATGTAATACTAGAGTAGTATGATGTCTTAATCGAATTCAATGATCCTATTGAAGAAACTTAGGGGATTTGCTTAGTAGTTGAGATTTTGCTTGCATGTTTCGGAAAGTCTCATTGGAAGAAGTTTTAAGGAGGAAAGGGGAGATCTTCCCCAACTTCCTTATGTTACTTGAATAAACCAGAAAGCTCACCTTAGTCTCACCTGCAACACTGGCTGTAAGTGACATGCAGATAGGATTTCTATTAGCATTGCTTTTGTTCCTCTGTTGAAGTGGTGCAAACTTCAGCTTCTCCCCCATTAACTCTCCATTACAAAACTTGACAAGCCTCCCATTTGTTCCGGAGACTCCAGCACTGCTGTGCACTGCACCAGCAGCTGACAGGGCGATGTGTCCATCGATGGTCACTACCATTTTTTCAGGTAAGTTTTCTTTTTGCAGAAAAGAGAGTGAAATTTCAAATACATAAACTTATGGTTTTCATTTGAAAGGCAATGGTTTTGACAGACACTGGGAATCAGAGGAGTGAAGACCCCAAGTGTTCTTACATGGAATGCATGGAGTTGGTGGGCTGAGCCACATTATCCAAATTCAACTGTGTCCATCAATTTTTTGTTGGTGTTCATGTGAACTTGGCAAAAGAAATTAGCAGCACTATATGTTGTTACAGAAATGCCCTTAGATTAAAGGATATTCTATTGGTTTCTTCCATTTCTGGTCCAATAATAGGAGGATTGAAAGTGAATATCTTGATTTTTCTTGATTCAATTTCCATCTGTCTGTTGTAAATTTTGATTAGTTGCTTGATTTATTTTGGGCCTTTTCATATGTATTTTTCCATTAAGGAACTTTGTTTCTCATTGATTCTAGTAACCAAAAAATACATGTGAAATAATACAATTTACAATAAAGAAATTTAATAGTAAAAGTAAAATAAAAAATATGTATTTATTTAACTATAAATATTTGTATTTATGGTTGTTTACAGTTATTCAATCTCAAGTTTATGTTATCGTAACTATAAAGATTTGTTTAATCAAATGATATATTATGAAAAATTAATTGGATAATTAAAATAATCAATTATAAAAATTGTCTTGCTTTGATTTTCTGACAGTACTATACATTGGTTTGTAGCATATTTAGTATTATAGACCAAACATGGTAAACTTGTAAATTGACCTATAATGTGAAATGAACACCCCCACCCCACCTCCCCTCCCCACTCCACCCCCACGTAGAAAGAAGTATTCATCATGAGATAGGCAATCCACCAGGATTAGAACGAGTTTCTCAAAATTCAAAACTCGTACGATACATCCATTTTTATAATTTTAAAATTAATGAAAAATATAATTTTTAAAAATAAAATTACTAAATTTTTTTAGAAATATATTTTTTAAATATAATATTATATAAATACATATATATTATAATAAAAAATTAAATGGGACGGATCAAATTTAAAAATAAAAAATTAAGATCCAATCTAAATTTATTTATAACTTTAAATGTTTGTTCCAAATGAAGTGAGTTCGAAGTAAATTTGAATTTGAATTCATCCTATTATCATTTGTACGAGATACCAAAAAAAAAAAAAGAGGAATAAAAATGATGCGTTAGTCCTAAAGATCCTAACCCATTATTTTCATTGTCCCACCACTATTCCATATGATAAAATCAAGATAAATTAAATCATTTATATTTCATTTCAATGAGCGATTGATTTTTCGGAATTCAATCCACCTAATTTAAATAGAAAAATTAAACATACATCAATTTATCATCAACCAATTATTAATCATCAATCAATAATTTATAAATATTTACAAATATGAACAATTACAATTTTAATCCAAGGTATTGATACCTCAATTTCACCACTACTTGGCACAAAATTTTAAATTTGAGTCCAACAAATTTATTAATTTCTAGTGCTAAAGAATTGCATGAATCTTTAAATTGTTCATGTTATAGGTCACTAGTCTTTGTCATGATGTTGGTAGACTAACTAAATGTTGGGCACCAACTCAAGGTCTTCCAATTTACAAATGAGACCTTCATAAATTCAGTATAAGTTTTGGATTATGGTTCTTTTCTTCTGTCTTTAAACAACAAGGTCAAAATTCAAACTTTATGTTTCATTTCTACATATTACCTATGTTTGGTGTTCTCAAAAAAAAAAAAAATAATAATAAATATATATAATATTTCTCATACAAATTTTACCTGCAGTAAAAGGATAAAAATAACACAAAATAAAGATTGTATGAATTTTTACTTTTACTTATATAATTATTTCTTAATATATTATTTTAAGTAGAAAAAAATTACCGATCGAGGCATTCTTATTAATTGAGGGCGTCGAAGACCAAAAAATCACTTATAAACCAAGTATTTTTCTTATTTCCAATTACTACAAACAAGAAACACAAATTGAGAAAAAAAAAAAAAAAGTAAAGAAAAAGAGCACAAGGATGAGCCCAGCTCATATTTGGTAAAATTCTAAAGCTTTATACTAAAGTTTCACCAAAAAATTAAATTTGAAAATGAAATGTTAACAGAACGACACCGCAACAAGTATCATATAGCCGCGTCACCAAGATTTCTATGTATGCACAAACTCAAGTCTTCTGGCACAGAAGGCACCTTCTCCACAGAAAAGTTTTGAAGTTTTCAGTTCAATTCATCAAGATCACATCAATGGCATCTCTCCCACAACTCATCCTCCTCTCTTTATTGTTTCACTCCATTATCGTCATCAAATGCGATGGTAAATACTACACTAGTTTTTACAACTAATACATTTCTTCATTTTCTTGAAATTTCATAAGATTTTCTTTGGTTTGCTTTATTGTTGATAGTTTTTGGTATAATAAAATGCTTTTAGGACAAAAGGGCTCCTCTTTTGTCTTTCTATCTAAAGCTTGAGTAATTATAAAGAAGGGGAAGCAGTGAAATTTCAGTGTCTTGAGTATATCCTGTTATAGATTGAAGATCTGAATCCAGTTTCTTTATTTTCTTGAATTTGTATAGAACTTGTTTTCTTTAGTTGTTGGGTTATTGGATTTGCATTGTGCTATGCTCCTTTTGTTGCTTTGTTGTGATTATGTTTAAGCCAGATTGGTTCTTCTCTTTTGTCCATTTTTGGGATTTGGATCGAAAAGGAAAGGGCAAAAGAAACTGAAATAGGATACTTCTCTGTTTAATTATTTTATTTTGGGTTTAAGATCTAACCTTTTTTACTAATGCATTTTCTTGCATTTGTTGAATGTTGTGATTGAGGATAAATTAAGATAAGTGATAAGCATGTTTCTAGACTTCCTTTGAAATTTGGTATAACAACAATGAAGGTATTGCTTTATGTGAACTGTCATTTGAATGTTAGATCTTCCCTTTCTTCTACCTGATCCGATATCTTCTTGTTTTTTCTTTTTTCTTTTTGTGTGTATGTGCGCGTTTTTGAGCTCAAAACAAAACTTTGAATCTTATCGAAAGGTGTTCAAGTTTGTTTTGATATGCTTAATTGTTTTGATATGCATAATGAACTAAGCTCAAACGAGATTTTAGCTATCAATTTCAAATACAAATCAAGTATCGAGTAGTTGATTTGTTTTTCAGTCCTAATTATTGCGTAGGTATAGTAATGGGATATGTAGGTCATTATTTGCATTTGATGCAATTAATTTCGTTAAGGTTAAAAAAAAAATAATTTTCTATTACGCCAGTATACCATCATTCCAGTCAGTATATCACCGTGTCGTCTACTTCTCTTGTCGTGTCCATCTTCTCTCCATCGGCCATGGCAGTTTCCTAATGGCAGATCTGTGAGAAGAAAAGTGATTTTTGCTGGTGGATAAATGTTGAGAGAATAAGTGGAAATGGAGATGAGTTTTGCAAGATCTCCATGGCCTTTTTGAAAAAAAATGGGGATATTTTAGATTTGGGGTCTTCAGAATAATGCCCAACCAAACATATTTCACAAAAGGGATATGAGGGGCCCACATGAGCCTACTAAACATAGCTAAAAACAACAATTAACTTGAAAACTAAAGAACCCAAAAAAGCCATAAACATCTTGGATTATTCACCCTTCTATGTTGAACTTAGGGTTTGGTATGTATAAAATCGTTGAGCTCAGATTGTGGGAAATTTCTTGTCCTTTTGTTTATCTTGTTGGAGATACTCTTTTTTTGTGAGGACAAATACCAAGACACCCTTGTAGATTATTATTGAAGAGAAACCCCTACTATTTTGATAATTACACTGACATCCCTTTCGACAATGTCTGTTAAGATAAGGCCCCTTTTGGTTCATTTTTGTCTTAGGTTTTCATTTCGAACATATTAAGGTTTTGAAAATATCCTGCATCAGTTTTTGTGTGAAAATGAAATTGTGTATGGAACAGAAGGGTTGACATGCATACTGGATTTACAGGGTGTAAAAATAAAATGTGATTAACTTTACGTATTGGCCATGTGAAGTTAGAAGAAGAAGAAATTATTTAATTTGTTTGGTGATTATAGTTATTTTTAAATTAGTAGAACATCATATCAATGATGGTTCGACTCTGATAAAATGGGAGTGATATCTTTGAAAATGCCTCCAATAGGTTTTAAAACCGTTGATCTTAATTTCTACCTTTGACTTAGAAACATAAAATGAAAACAAGTATAATTTTGGTTAAAATGGGGTAAACTCATACATGATTCTAAGGGTTCGAAAAGTAGAAAATTAAAATTCACGATGAAAATGAAGTCAAACAAGGGGTAACTTTCTGTCCTTAAAATTTTTCCCCGATTTTTTCGAGAATAAAAGTGCATTGTTATTTAAAAAAATTGGTCTAACTCGATGACCAGAATGTTTATAGCAAAATTAAGTTTCCTACACCAGCTTTTTTTCCATTACAGCAATGCCATAGCAAGGAGAATCTGGAAGAAAACATGAGTGACAGAGGTGCCACTGTAATTATCAAAATTTTAGTTTTTTTTTTCTTTTTTCTTTTTTTTTTTGTGTGTGTGTTATTAGGCCAAAACAAAGGAGGTAATTACCTATTTGCCATAATTCTACTTCCAATCTACTAGACTAGATTCAGTTCTATTCATACAACATAACAGATGGCAAGTTCTTACTTTGACTGCTATTTTTCAAATGTTTTGGATGACTACTGTTCAAAACATTGCAAAAAAGTCTGCCTTAACACTCGCCTTATATGAATTTCACAATATTTAGAGGGTGTGTTCGTATACCGAAGCCTCACTTTCTCCATAACTAGCTACAAGTGCTTCAAGATTAGGTAGGATGTGTAATTCTTCAGTTTTTGTAACTGAATTGGCTACTATTCCATTTAGTTGTCTCACAGCTTATACTATTTACATCTTTCTAGGTCTCTCATCCTTGTTTTTCTCTCCGTTGATTGTTTTTGTTATCCCTTTAAGAGTTCATAGTCATTATCCTGTTTTCCCCAGTGCACTGCCATGACAAAGGCATGTTCCGTCTTTGTCCTTTGGCTTACAAAATTAGAAGTTCAATGTTTCTGAAAATTATGAACTGTTCTTTACCTTGTTATTCTGTTGTCATATCTTGATAGTTAAGCAGATTTACTGTTTATGTCGTGCTGTAAAGATGCATTGGTAATGATCATCAATCTATTTAATCTGCAATGACTCACTAAAAATTTGATATGTAGTATTGGATCTACATTATGCACTAAGAATTCTATCTAATTTTGAATGCAGATGAGGAAGACAATCTTCTTCAGGGAATTAACCAGTACAGAACATCTTTAAACTTGACAGCTCTAACTAAGAATGACAGAGCAGAATGCCTTGCCGGTGAAGTTGCAGACCAGTTCAAAAATCAACCTTGTACCAACTCTACGGGTTCCAACACTGTACCTGGCACTGAACCTCAGTATTCCGACTTTCCCAACCTTCTAGCAAAATGCCATTTGAATGTCACCACCACAAGAGATGGCCAGATAATGCCTGCTTGTGTTCCTAACCTGGAGCCAGGTCTCGTTCTTTCCAATTTTACAAAGTCGCAGTACTCAGGCTATTTAAACGACACCCAGTTCACTGGCATTGGGGTTAGCTCTGAAGATAACTGGATAGTTGTTGTTTTGACTACAAGCACACCAGAGGGAAATTACTCACCTGGCACTAATTCAGACAACGGGGCAGCTAGCCTTTCTGCCATCAGCCATATAGTATTTTTCCTAGTCAGTTTTTTCATGTTTGTATAAATTAGATTGATGAACATATACCTCGGCATGACTTCTCCTTTTCTTGAGTGCAACATTCTTCATAAGCTGTTGAAAGTGTATCCTCTGGTTGAAGATGGGTAAAGTAACAATGTAAGGAAACACAATAATCTATTATCAAATCATTTGGAACTCAATCTACAGTCTTCAATCTTGAAAGTTACAAATTAGGGGGGGAAATCCATACAATGATGTGTACTGGAAAATAGCAGTAAGCCATTGTTCATCTCCTTCTGCCTTAAATTTGTTCTCTTCTGTTGGTAGTCCTCTGTTTGCAGTTGGGCTGGAACTCATGGAATTTCCAATCTTTATTGTATCTGTGTTCTCTGGGCACCTCAATTCGACATTTCTTTCTTATATATATAGGTCTCTTGTTTTGCTTTTACTCTGGAGAAGCATCCCTGTCTGCAACAATTTAAATGCTCTACAAATAATGATAATGGAATTCCAAATCAGCAGGAAACTGCAGTACTGCACCTTGACATAATGCAGATGTAACAATGAAATCTCACAGATCCAGGGAATGAGTTGAATGCACAGCTCATATTCTGTGGCCAGAGAAATCTAAGTTGCTCTAATCAGTTTAAGCCGTTCATGCGGTTTTTGATAATGACAGATATCTTTCAGACAGATTCACTTACAAGAACGGTCTTTCCAGCATTAGATTTTATGCTGCATGGAAAGAGAACTAAAGGGAATAGTTAAGAGTTATAAATGGCGGCATGAAGAACAAATGTATCAACTTAAGAGGAGAGACAGAAAAACCTACATGAAGTATCATACTCAACATATGCTCAACTGGCAATTTATACCACAACATATCAATTTGTAGATCAGAGCTATAAAGTTACATTAACTTGTGTCTCTTCTTCAAGGGGGAAAACATAAACTCCTGCTTGCTAAGGCGCCCTATCCATACCTGAGACAAACAATGGACACAATCTCGGTCCCGGTGAACAGGTACAGGAAATTCAAATCTCATTTGAATCTCATGTCCTAAATCGTCTCTCCAAAGTAAGTATAGTTCTTTCCTAACCTTAATGAGATTGGATTCTTTCAAGCAGCATCCAGTAGTTTACAAAGTTCAGAGTGGGGACATATTCACATTATTGCACTTACAAAGGGGTTTGCTGCTATATGTCCCATTATTTACATGGGAATCATTCCGTGATGTCTTCAAGAGCTCTTTAACTTGGGTCTAGTTAACAACATGAACCTCCTCAATGCAATCATTAGGACCCATGTGGTCTTTGTAATTTTCTCCTTTATCATCAAAAGCAGTGCCGAGCTTAGGACAGTCTTCAGCATTTGGGCCTGTAACCCTTTGAAGAAACCGAGTACCCCTTCTTTTTCCCAAATGGAGTAGAGTGTTCCGGGTACTGTTTTACGGGATTTTAATTGAGCTTTATCCTCCTCGTTTTCATCTGACTTGGTTGACTGAATCATCACCTTACACCTGTCCACAATCTAGATTTAGCTAAATGATATTGCCAAAATCAATTAAATCATAAACAAACTACTACGCTCTTGCTACGTAAGGTCCTTGAGTTCTGCCCTTTATGAATGCAAGTCTTGAAATGAAGAGTCAAAAGAATGGTTGATTCTAAGATCAGAAGTAGACGTTTACCTTATAGCTGGGTAGGTTAAACAGGTAGCGATGCATTTTGAGACTGCACCCAACACGAAAGCAGAAAATGCAGAAAGAGCTTCGGGAGATGATACATCATAGTTTCGTTTTCTCATCTTCTCCTTTAGTAGTCTCTGCTTTAACTGATCAAATACGGTGTACTGCATGCCATTGTAATTTCACTCAGAATTCTTTCAATCAAATTTTCCTATTGACCTGTTACTATGGCAAATATTCTGAACTTAAAGGATCTCTCTCCAAAATTACTGTATTGTATCATATTTGTCACAAGACAGAATTTATGGAGAAAGCACAGATACCTGTATAGAAGGATTTGTGGTAAGAAGAAGAGAAATGCCCAGACCATCAAATGCATCACTCCAAGTGCCCTCTGAGAGGGATTTCCACAGCCCTTCAGATTTTCCAAAATCACTTGTTTGCATTCTTGAAGATGCTGTATCAAGAGGCTGAATCAATGAAACTGAAATCAGGCCAATAACATAGAATAAATAGGCTGCATAACTCAGAGAGATGACATTATCATACGAACATAATTAATCTGAGTCACCAGGGCCATATAATAGCATGGAAGAAGCAGCAGCCACCATCCTTTATTTTATTACCCATACCAACGATTATGATCTTTGTTTTTAGTTAGATATTTAAAATCACAGACAAAGTTGAGAAATTATTCTTACCTATGCAATCCTTCAAAACGATCACAAAAATAACTTAAACTAGCAATTTAATTATGAGAGACCAACTGTGAAAAATATAACAAACTACTAGATCATCCTGGGTATTCTACATACAGCAAGCAATTATTTTGCAGCATGAATAGTGCCATCCTTTATGGCTAAAATCAGAACATCAATAACTTGCCTGTGTCACTATTGCTGTGCAGGCACCCGCAGCAGCTGCAATGATTAAGTTAGCTTTAGTTCCTATAGATTTAAATCTACTTTCTTTTAAATACAGTCTCTTGAAGAAGCTATATCCATAGAAGTAGATAAACTGCGAAATGAAAGACTGCAAGTTCTTTGTCCCCAGGCCCTGGTACAATGATAGTACTTGACCATTGGATATTGCTTCCCAGAAGACATCTGAAATGTTCCTGTTCAAATAAGAGCAATTAGTTGAGATTAGCTCCCTCAAAACTAATCTTTATCTGCATTATCTGACTCAACTAGCCAATAGGTCATCCACAAGGTAGTAAACTTGGGAGCCACAGGAATATATTTAACACAGATATTGAGTTTTGGTTATGACACTGGATTTCCATTATCCCTTTGCTTTATGAGAGTTCAATGGTATTTTTACTACACTTGCCACCCCAACAAACTTTACAAATAGACAAGTGTACAACTGACTAATTAGGTCATGTAAACTCCCAGTAATACTACTTCCATGAGATAAGGGATACTATGTTCCTTATCTAAACCCTACAAATCTTTTATCAAAGATCATGCTGCTCGGACTCAGGAATAGGAGCCAGACATGGCTACAGATCCAGAAAATGAACATACCAGGGCATTTGAATATACTGAAAGGCACTAGTAGACTCCACTCATGACAGTAAAAAGCTAAATATAGGATGCTTAAAAGATGTTTTACATGAATTTGGCATTATAAGATGTGGGGGTCAATGCATTCCCAAGATAGAATATATATTATAGTAGAGAATATGATATGAGAGAACACACCAAGAAAATGATATGAGTGAGGACGCATTCTGTAACTCGTACTTGTGGTTTAGTGCTATGGACTTGAAATGGGAGTCTTAGTCCACAATTCAAAAGGTGAGGCATTTGTTGAGTTTTGGTTGCTACCAAGACATGTCTACATAGGTATGGCACTACAACATAAGTGCCAAGAGCCTCATAATAGAGAACAATGATCATTAAGAATTCTTGAACATGATAAAGGCCAAATTTATCAGTTCAGTCACACAGCGAAGCCATTGTTGGCATTAAAGGAGGGGAAGGACAAAGGCATCCATTATGTGCCTGGAAGTATCCATCTTGAAGTTGAGGCAGAAAAGGACCAAAATTCAAATCAAAGGAGAAAGGAAAATAGCTGAAGCTGTATATCTGAGAGATTCTCAGCTCAAAAGTTCAGAAATTAGAAAAGCTTTGCTTCATTCAAATCAAGTTATTTTTTACCATTAGTTTACTGATTAAAATTCAAAAGAATAGACAAAGACCGGTGTCCACATAAAGGGCAGGCCTTGTCTTACTAATAGAATGGCTTTGTGAAACCTCCTACTACCCGACCGAATTCTGTTCCCGACCTCAGTGCCACTTGATGTGGACGAGAAAGAAGAGGATTTCTCGTGGGCTGGGAAAGTGGCCGCCTCTTCACTCTCCTTCAGCCTATTCAGATCCCGAAACTCTCTCTTGGAGAGAGGTGCACATAAGCTCTCCTTTTGACTAGTGGGGCCTCCACCACTTCGTTTGATTCGGACGCAGTTCTCTCTTCATGAAAGAAGTAATGAAAGGGAAGTCGGAGGTTAAACCATGTTTGTTGTTGCCTGGAAAGATTTCTAGAGTAGAGATCTAGCACCATTTGTTCTAATTACTGTTGCATTTTTTTAAAAAAAATTACCAAATCTTATAAAATACTTCAGACAATGACCCATGAACTGTTCAATTTACGGGCTGCTGAATGGGCTTGCTTCTAAAACATTGCTATAGGGCATGGAATTTGACACGAAAACAGGGCAAAAATGAAAATCGAAACACGAAAGCGTTAGGCAATAAAAAGCATATTAACAATAAGTGTACCATCAACATGTCGCCAGCAGGATTCAGAAAAACGCATTGGGAAGTTTAGAGCTAGTTTGTTTAGGGGCTGTTAGTTTTTTGTTTTCATGTTCAGAAATAATCTTTTTATTTTTTATTATTTGAAAATGAAAAAATATGTTTGTATCCATTTCCATTAGAAATACCACTTATTCTCATTTTCAAAATTTATTTTTAAACCTAGTAACATTTCATTTTTTTTCAGACACAGATCAAGACTCATTTTCAAACCTGTTAATATGAAAACCATAAAACAAAAATATTTTCATTTTCAAACTTCTATGACCTACATAGAAAAATATATGTTTTCAGTTTTATACGAAAACCTAATGAATGAAAATGTTGGAAATATGTAAATGGGTTTGAAAATGAAAACAACGAGGCACTTCATTTTCAAAGAGCATTTTTTAAAATTTTACTATTTGAAACTCTAAAATGGATTTGTTTTACCAATTTTAATTACCAATACCACTTATTTTTGTTATCAAATTTTTTTGATCAAACTTATAAATGAAATATATTTGTTAAATACATTTTTTTTTCTACTAATATTTCACGTCTTTTAATAAATAAAAAGATTCCTTTCCAAATATACATAGCTAACATACATACATAACCAATCCAAACATAGAATATTTTCCCAAATTAACATAAAAATATAGCTAATCTAAACGTACTTTCATTTGTATATCAAAATCTACTGAAAATATTTTCAATTCTACACGAGAAACACGAAAATTAATTTGAAAATGAAATCAAACGGGCTCTTAGCAAGAAAACAACACACGATTATGAACAACAATCCATGGTAATCCTAGACTAATCGAGACGTTAGAATTATCAGCTTCAAAACAAGAAATAGAAAAAAAAAAAAGGTACCTGTATTTTTGGTGGTGATGAGCTCGATTCTCAGCTTGGTATTTAGTCTTGCAAGTGTCGAGCGGATACAAAACGGCGGTGCTGACCAGTGCACCCACCGCACCCGACGTCGCCTCCACTAACGACTCCATATTCAACGCCATCGAAAAAGAAACCTTGATTCCTTCTTTAATGGAGGAGAGGGTGCAGAAATTAGGAGAAAATCGCCAGCGGCGGCGCGTTTTTTTCTGACCGCAGCGGGAAATTTAGGAATTAATATTGACTAACAAATCTTTTGGTACATGAAATTTATGCATTTTCATATTGGTACATTAACTTTTTAAAATTATTCAATAGCACATAATATCTATTTCTTTAATTTTGTTATTTTTTCTTGTAAAGACTATTTTACTCTTTATATCAATTTGGAAAATTAAATATATCAAATTGGAAAAGACAAACAACACACCCAAAAAATTTTTGGTAGTTTTCACCCTATAATCTAACTCCCTTTTTAATATAATTCAACACTTTATTATTTATAAGATATTAAAATAATAATATAAGTATTGTATTTAAATATTATTATTACGTTCGATATAGTAGAGTAATAATAACGACTTTGTTATGTAATTGATAATGCGACGTTATATTGAGTTTTTTTTTTAAGTATATTTTTTGAACATCTCAATATGACAATATTTTTATAAATTATACATGAAAGAAAATATTTTTTTATCCCAAAAAAATTTGAATATTAAGATGTAATTTGGATTATTTTTTTCTTTTTATATCCAAAAAAGCTATGTAATTTTACCTTTGCATGCATTTTTTTTCTTAACTTGAAAAAAGAATAATACAAACCATACATAAAAGTTAGAAAAAAAAATGTTAAAATTACACCACATGGATAAAATTCTAAAATAAAATACCAATTTTTTATATAAAATATATATAAGAGAATTTATCATTTCTTTAAATTGAGAAAGTAAAGGAATCTTATAGTAAAAAAGAAAAAAAAAAGTTACTTTGTCTAAACAAACTAATGATTTCACTAAAAGAAAACGTATTAAATTTGGAGTTTATTAATAAGATTTTTAATATTGAGCCACAAATAAAATGAATTAAACTTGAATGATACTGTGGTTAATTTAAATTAGCTAAATTCTAGATACTCAAATAAGTAACAAATAGATAATAACCAAAATTCATTAAAATAGTATTTGAAAAATGTCACCTAAAGAAAAGTACAAGGAGAATTCTATTAGTTTGGATTTTTTATTAAATTTGATGTTTCATTTCGTATTAAATATTCAACTTCACATGTACACGTCGAGTATATATGATTCACGCTAACTATATATTTAAAGAATATTTCATATACTTAGTATTTATTTGTGATATAGAATATGAAACTAACTCAAATATACAAAATCGTGAATAAATATAGTAAAACAGTAAAAAATTACCACACTTTTCATGTGAATTCTAGCTTAAATGAAAATCAAATTTTGAGGTTGTTTTTCACTCTATCATTGAACACAAACAATAGAATGTAGCATCAAAAATTAGTCTTGTAAAAGAGTAACTTGATACCTCAAGTAGTCAGCAATGGAACTGCAATGCCCTGAAACCATTTTTGACCTGCCTCACTTGAAGTCTTGAGTGGCAGCTAAAACCTGTATAGTATATAAATTTTCACAAATTTGCATTTATTTTTCATCTGCACCATTTCTTAGTTCTTTCCTTTGTCCCATTTTGATCATTTGGACAATCCTTAAGAAGTAGCAGTTCTTACTGGAGAAATATAAACTTTAAACATTTACCTCCGCAAACGTGAAGCCATTTCCAAAGTTGTAAGCAGGGTCGGAACCAGGATTCCTAAGGTAGGAGTTGAAAGAGGGCAGAAACTCGAGTTTCTTGAATATTTGTGACCAGAAAATTTCTCCATGGGTGGAGACTGCCATTTTTCAAGAAGTTGGGCAGAAAAATGAAAGTTTTAGCAAGATAAAATTATGGTTTTTTTTTTTTTTTTTTTGAAGGAAATAGTTTGACAGATACTGAGAAGAAGCAGAGGACAATGGAGGAACCCCAGTGTGCTTACATGGGATCGGAGAACTGACCCACGTTATCCTTATTTAACTGTGTCCACCAATTTTGGGTGTGTTCATTTTGAACCTTGACAAAAGGGATTTTGTGTTTGTGTGTTGTCCGTTTGGTTTTTTTCCTTCTTTTAGGTGCTTCCACAAGAGCATTTTCATTGTTCACCAGTGGGAATTTAGGACACGAGATTCTTTACATCAATGTAATGTAGTTCAATTTTCACACTTAAATCAGAAAATGAACTAGTAAATCATAATAATTATCAAAAGAGAACTAGTAAACCATATTGTTTTCCACTAGAATCCCCTTGATCTCGTGTTATACGTCTATTTTTGACATGAGGTCCAGGTTTTAATTTAGATTATATATTATTTACTCCATCCAGTATCTCATCTTGGTTTACGCACCAAGTGGTAACTTCAGTCATCTTTATTTAGCACCTTGAATAACAACTCTTATGACAAACCATGTCTGTGCAACTCTTACTCGCATGTATTGAGTGGTCACCTCATGATGTTGGGTGGCTATGGGGCTTAGGGAAATAGAGAAATCCATCTCACATAGAGAAACAGAGCAAAAGGCTGCACCAATCTTATTATATATAAAAAAAAAAGCAAGAACCATTAAAGTTTTCGACGAGTCTACAACAATACACTCAACTGACTAGCCATGCCCCCAAACATTAATCTGAGGAAGAGGCAAAATATTATACAACAATTTGTATTTCTTTAAGGGGGAAAAGTTATTCAACTTCATTCTGAAGGGCACTTTATGGATACTTGAGACAAGTAATTGACACATTCTTGCTCTCCAGTGAATTGGGACCAGAATAGAGGCTGCCAAGCAACCTCATGTGCGACCATGCATCCAAATACAGAATAGAAGTTCTGTTCCTAATCTTATTCATTTGGATTCTTACAAGTGAATTACAATCAAGCAGAATCCTTCTTGGTACTACAAAATTCGGAAATAAAGCATCTTCACCTTTAGTGCATTTACCAAGAGGCTCTGCTACATAATAGCTCACATGGGACTCAAGCTGAGACATCTTCAAGAGCTCTTTAATTGAGTTCTGGTTTGAAACAAAAACTTTCTTAGTGCAATCATTAAAACCCATGTGGACTTTGTGATTTTCTCCTTTATCATTAAAAGCAGTGCTGAACTTAGGACAGTCTTCAGGATTTGGGCCTTTAAACCTTTGAAGAAACCGAGTAAGCCTTCTTTTTCCCAAATTGCATAGAGTGCCCCGGACACCGTTTTACGGGATTTTAGTTGAGCTTTGTCATCCTTATTTTCATCTGACTCGGCCGACTGAATCATCACTTTACACCTGTCCACAATCCCGATCTTGTCTTAATGATTCTAATTGAAGTTCAATTACATGAGGTCCTTGACTACAGTCCCTCTATGAAATGCTAGTTCCGAAATGAAGAACCAACAGATTTAGTTTATGTAAACATGGGTTAGTAGACATTTACCTTATAGCTGGGTATGTTACACAGGTCGCAATACATTTTGAGACAGCACCCAACAAGAAAGCAGAAAATGCAGAAAGAGCTTCTGCAGATGTTACATCACCTCTCTTTTTTCTCATCTGCTGCTTCAATAGTCTCTGTTTTAACTGATCAAATGCAGTATACTGCATACATATGATTGAAATCAGAAATTTATTTTCATTACAACATACAGTTGACCTACATTAGTAACAAATCTTACAAACGTAACAGAAGCATCAACCTGAATGGAAGGATTTGCTGTGAGAAGAAGAGAAATCCCCAGACCATCAAATGCTTCGCTCCAGGTGCTCTCTGAGAGGGATTTCCAAAGCCCTTTGGATTTGCCAAAATCACTTGTTTGCATCTTTGAAGATGCTGTATCCAGAGGCTGAAGTAAAGAAACAAAATTAATGTCACTACAAAATATAATCAAATAATTCAGCAACATTGTTAACAGAAGCAACACTAAAGCAACAGCAAAACATTACGACAGAGAAGAAGCCAAATCCTAGCAAATCCTTTTCTTTTTCACCCATATTACTGATCCCACTGGACCTACATTGGAAGTCCTCAGTAAGGTTATTAAATGGATTATATGGACCATATATAGTACGAGTCCTATTATGGCCAACTTATCAAACTTTTTCTTCCCAATTATTGTGTGATCTTGATGATGATTGGTGATATCTGTTTCATTAAAATGTTTCAATTCATTAAGAAAAATGTGAAATACTTCTTAGCCATGTACCGCTTCAAAACTGGTAATAAACTTAACATGAAATTATAATTTCCAAGTACAAGATTTTGAACATTTTATTAATTAGATCATCCATAGATCAAGCATTCATCATGCAACATTAATTGTACAAGAATCCACAGTTTAAAATCAGAGTATCAATCAAAATGGTGACTTGCCTGTGTCATTATGACTGTGCATGCCCCAGCAGCAGCCGCTATGATCAAGTTGGCTTTAGTTCCAATATATTTAGATCCACTTTCCTTCAAGTAAAGTCTCTTTAAAAAGCTGTATCCATAGAAATAGATAAACTGTGAAATGAAAGACTGGAAGTTCTTTGTTCCCAGGCCCTGGTACAATGAAAGTACTTGACGGGTGGATATTGCTTCCCAGAGGACATCTGAAATGTTCCTGTGCAAATAAAAACAATCAATTCAGATTACCTTCCCTAATATTCATATTTATCTGATTATCAGACTCTACCAACAGACAGGTTAGTAGACAACATGAAATGAGAGATGACACCAAGGACACATCTAGCACTGTATCAGTAAATTGTAGTAGTGGTTTGGGAATTGGTGTTATGGACTTGAGTAAGGTTTCAGAGAGTAAATTCAAGTTTTCAGAGGTTCGACACTTGTCAAGTGTCATGTCGACACAGGTTTAACATGGTTAGGGGCAAGATCATTAAAATTTTTTTGTATAAGTGCAAAACCAATTTAACAGTTCAGTCACATGAGTTAAAGGAAATATTGGCATCAATAAGGAAAGGTAGGAAAAGGCATTTATTATGTGCCAGGAAGTACTTTTGTTGAAGTTGAGGCACAAAGGGACCAAAATTTCAATAGAAGGGAAAGAAAAAATAGTCCAGCTGCACATATCAGTCAATCTCAGCTCAGATCATTATTTTTTTTTTTTTCATTTTTCTTACCTCTTCCTTTATCTTGTTTCCAGTTTCAAAGATGTGAAAAGATAAAACATAGGACAAAAGACAAAGATATCTAAAAACAAACAAAATGTCTAGCCACATATATAATGACAACTCTGTAATGCCCAAACTCAAGGGTACAGCTTTGCACGGCACAGTTTTAGCTCTACTTGGCGTGATTGAAGAAGACTTTGGGAGAAAGGATGCGTTGGCATGTGTCAAGTTTACGATCATTAAGCACTCAACAAAAGCAGAACTTTGGACCAAGAATAGATTTAAGGTTGCTCCCTTAGGGCAAGAAGAAGGTTTCAAGATTTAAAAGGGAATCCGAGAAAGGAGAATGATACATATCAGTAATATTACTTAGCTCCCATAAATTAACTTTTATATCCCCACAAGGGTAAGGAAAAGATGCCTATGTCTTACTTTGTTCGAAAACACAAACCTAAACAACATAAGCATAGAGCTCTGCGATTCTGGCTCACCCACTAATCTATTCGGGATGGTACAAGCTTAAATAACCATAGAGAGTGTTTCCTATCACACTTCAGAACATTTCAAAAATATAAATATCATCCAATTGTCTATCCCTTTACTTCAACACTTTTACCAGTCAAAGCAAACCTCCAAGGAAACCAAACCATTTCCCCACTCTCCAGCTTTCTCACAAGCCTAAAAAGGAATATAAGAACAACCCAGCTAAACTTTACCTCCAAATTCCAATTTTCTCAGGTTTCCACCTTATTCACAACCCTAATCCATAACAGATACCCATTTTTATTTACCTCCAAAATTTAACTAATGTCCACAAACCTCAATAATTCATGACAAGGACAGCATCACTAAAGAGCAAAACACAAATTATTAAAGTGATAACAAAAGAGAGCAATCATAGATAAATTGAGATTTGCAATCACAAGAAGCAGAATAATTGATAAGTACTCCTCCATCACTGCAGCCATTACATGGTTCATAGAAATTACTGAAATCTTCAACAAGAAAACAGGATAACACACAAAAAGAAAAATGAAAAAAAAAAAAAGGAACCTGTATTTCTGATGATGGTGGGCTCGATTTTCAGCTTGGTACTTAGTCTTGCAAGTATCAAGGGGATACAAAATGGTGGTGCTGACCAGTGCACCCACCGCACCGGAAGTTGCCTCCACTAAAGATTCCATATCAAAATGACTCCAACTCTTTCATGTAGATAGATTGTAGGACAAACAATAAAATTATTGAAACTAAATTGGAGTGCAAGAGTAATGAAGAAATGAATGGGGTGGGGTGGCGGGGGTGGAGAATTGGGAAAAGAATTGTGTTATTTGTAAGCCGCCAAGACTTTTGGTCGGTAACCGTGTTGGGGAGCGTGCGAGGAATGGGCGCTTGCAGTGTAATAAGATTGCGGCGTTTTACACGTTGTTGTGTTGTTGGAGTGTGAATGGGGGCTATATTATGATGGGGAAAAAATAGTAATTTTAATTTTGTGAAATTAATATTTAAATAAATTTTTAAGATATTATAAAATTAAAAATTATTTTCTAAAAAATATTTGTTTTGAAATTATATTTCGACACCACTAACTCTCAATCATAATATTATATAATAATTGTATATAATAGTGTATAAATTTTCAACTTTAAGTTAAAATTTTGGATTCGATCAAATTAGATCTAACTTTGGACGGAAGATATTAAATCAAACATTATTATGTAAAGAGTAACCATTGGGTTTGAAAACTTGGTAGAATGTGTTTTTATTGAGAAATATTTTATACAATTTTTTTTCTTCCCTTTATTAAGTTCCAACCTAGTTTGGATAGGGTCCTGTATGGGTCTGTTTTGTTGCTGGATTTCGTGGGATTACACAATCCAATATCTGGTTTGATTTAGAGCCCATGATACAATCCTGTTCGACAATCTTGTGCTCGCCACTAAACGGGTTTGGGCTTGGTAAATGCTCAAGGCCGATATAGACATTTTTTGTCTATAAATTTCACGAGAAATTTTAGTTGGATATTAAGGTTTTAATCTTAATCAAACTCTACCTAAGCCAATGATAAAAAGAAAAAAGAAAAAGTTCTACATATAGGAACTGATATTGTAATCTTCTGATTCATAAGAATTTAACGGTCAATTCTTTTTAAATATTCAATTTAATGATGATTTTTTATCTACAATACGAAAAATCGTTAGAAGCGCCAATTAGAGTAAAAAATATGAAGATAATTAAAAATATAAAAGAATGAATTAAAACGTGCTATAAGTTAAACGTGGGCGTGACATTTATAAAAATTATAAGAAGAGTTGTGTTTCTATTCCATTTAATAGGGCGTGTTTGGGTTGGATCTATCATATTATTTGTTTTTCATAAATATTATAGAGTCCATCGTCAATAAAAAACTAAATTAAGTAGGATTACTTCCCAATTATACATTATCTAACTTTGTTAAATTTATGTTGCTATGCGATGAGAAATTAAATTTTTAATTATTTCAAATTCATCTTATGGAGAAAACAATTGTGATGCAATTTTAATTATATATAAAATATTTGACACAAGTGACATATTTTTTTATGTTTTTTGGTTTATACAACCCTATTTATAAATTGTGTGGCTATGCATTCCATTCTCTATAAATAGCTAAAATCCATTACCTCTTTTATAAAATTAAAATTTCCTATCCCGTGATGCCTGAAATTTACGTGAAAAGAAAATTTGTGAAAATGGATTTTTTTTTAATTTTTTACTATTTAAAAATAAAAAAATGCACTTGTTGTATTTTATTTTCATCAGAAATACCACTTCTTTTATTTTTAAAATTTAATTTCAAACCTACTAATATTTTACATCTTTTCATACACTTATTAATCTTATTTTCAAACTTACTCACATATCATGTATTTTCATACAGAAAATATCATAAAACACATGTGCATTTCTAAAAACCTATATAATCTACATAAATATATGATTATATTTATATCAAAATATTATAAAAATATTTTTAACCCTAAAAATATTGAAAACTTGAAGATGAATTTGATAATAAAATCAAACGGGCATTATAAATTTTATATGCAATGAGTTTTTTTTTTTTGTTTTGGGTTTTGGGCCTAAGCCCACAAAAGATATTTTTAATTGTATTAGTAACTTACAAAAATATATATATACTTGGATTTCACGTTATGCATCCCAACGGCTCATTCCCCAATACTTTCAAATTTTCAGGGTCCAGAAACAAATTCAACAAACTATTGGGGTCAAATCCTCAAAACTAGCGGGTCAAAAATCGAATTTATAACAATTTCTTCCTTATTTTATATTCAAACCATCCTTTTCCCTCTTCTCTCTCCATTCTCTTCACTCAAATGAACATACCCACCACAAAGAAGCCCTAAGATTCTCTCTATTACCCACAAAGTTTGTACTGAATTACATTTCAGCCACTCCGCCGATGCAAGACTTCATAGGCTCCGTTCGCCGATCCCTAGTTTTCAAACCCTCCCGAGAAGAACCCGCCGGATTTGGAGGAATCGTGGAAAAAATTGGGTCGAGCATCCGGAAATCGCGAATCGGACTCTTTGCGAAGCCTCCGGTTCACGCACTGCCTCCAATTGTGACGCCGCAGAGAAATACCGTAAAGGCGGCGCCGTTGATGGAGGAGGAGGAGCCGCTGCCGCCAATGGAAGAAGCCGCTGTGGAAGAGGAGGCGTGTGTAGTTACAGATAAAAATGACGTAATGCTGGTGTCAAAAGCAACAAAAGAAGAAGAATCGAAGAAGAAGGAGGTTTTATTGCCCCCACCAATCCGGTGGAGGAAGGGGGAGTTGATTGGGTGCGGCGCGTTTGGGAGGGTTTATATGGGGATGAATCTTGATTCGGGCGAATTGCTAGCTGTCAAAGAGGTCGATATTGTTGAATTATTTCTTCACATATTAAAAATCTTTTATCGCCAATTTAGCTGAAGTAAGCGAAAATTTACTAGAATTGTCCTGCACAATTAGTATCATCAAATTAAAAGTTTCTAAATATAATTGAAGATCACCAAAAAAGAAATAAATCAATGTACAGATTAGCAAATGTCTCCTATAATTATTTTGTACTAGAATTTCCTTCGTGTTTTGTTAGAAAGCACAGGAAAATGTTTTCTGTATTGTTTTTCACATAGGAATAGTAAGTCCAGTCAGAGCCTTAATTGGATCTTTCTTTTGAATTAATTAGCATTTGTTTGGGTTTTATTCTATGTAATTTGTTGATCGGTTTCTTTTCTCTGTTTTGTCTTTGTTGGATTCAGGTTGCAATTTCGACAAACAGTGCTTCAAAGAAAACACAAGTAATGCCATTGTTTTGAGCTGGTTTATGTATACTATATTTTATCTTTCTACTAGTGTAGTGCCAATTTCTTCAAAATTAATAGTATGATGAAATTGTAATAATTTCTACAATATTAATTATCTGAAGGAAGTTCTTCCTTTTTCAGGAATATATTAGGGAGCTTGAGAAAGAAGTGAATCTCTTGAAAAATCTCTCGCATCCAAACATTGTGGTGAGTTAAGATAAATTTTTTTTGTTTAAAAGTGAGTGCTTTTTTAACCTGTGATCTGAGTGTATATTCTCTTGTTGCTCAGAGATACTTGGGTACTGCTAGAGAGGAGGATTCATTGAACATATTACTGGAATTTGTCCCAGGTGGATCCATCTCATCTCTCTTGGGAAAATTTGGGTCTTTCCCAGAATCTGTAAGTAATCAGCTTATGATGTAAGGCAAAATGTCAGAAAATTGACATATACCTGAATGTTTGCGAGATATTTGCAACTTAGGCCTGGATACGACGTTCTTTTTAGATATGGAATCAGCTTCTTGAAGTTTATGATTGATAATTCAACATTATATGAAAAATTCTTAAGCCATTCTGTTTAGCAAGTGGATTACAACAATTTACACCAAATTGACTTGTTTGGAAACTCAATTGCTGTCGTGGAACCTCATACTGGTGTTCAGAGCTTTTTAAACTTATCTCTATATTTGCATTTCAGGTTATTAGAATGTATACGAAACAACTGTTGATAGGGCTAGAATATCTGCATGAGAACAAAATTATGCACAGGGACATCAAGGTATTTTCTCTGTTCTAATGGTATTTGGTATCATTAAGAGGCATTACATGCTGAACAACTCCCTGAGTTGATAATTTGGGATGTGTTAGGGAGCAAATATTCTCGTCGATAATAAGGCATGCATTAAACTTGCCGATTTTGGGGCATCCAAGAAAGTTGAAGCATTGGTATGTTGTTCTTCATTTTTTGCAGGCTTTTCCTATTTCTCCTCAGTAAATGTTGCATTGTAACTGCTTATTGAATGCTGCTGCAGGCTACTGTAACAGGTGCTAAATCAATGAAGGGTACTCCGTATTGGATGGCTCCTGAAGTTATTGTTCAGAGCGGTCATAGCTAGTGAGTAGAACACACACCTCAGTTCTTCTAGGTGGTGAAGTTAGCATTCGTTTACATGCTGCACATTCATTTAAGTAGTGCATACAACATAATCCATTTGTGCTAATCTATATCTTTTTGTGTCCTATTAGCTTCCCTACTACAACTATTGTAGACCAAAAACTATTTGAATAGTCTGACCTTGTATTTTATATGTCTCCTTTGTAGCATGATATCTTATAATTATTCTAGATAATGCTTTCTTAAGTTTATGGTACTGAAAGCTGGGTGATATGAATTTGAATGAAACACTGTCGTCGAAGTTATTGCTGGGAATTCTTGTCGTGTACCTTTTCCAATTTCTCCTTAGTAGACATTGCACAAAAAGCTGCATTGATACCAAGCTAAAAAAGTTTTAAATGTAATAAATCAAAGTTATTGCTGGGAAATCCTGCTACCTTCTGGTGTAGGATATGAAGTATTGGGATCCCTTCAAACTATTGAATTGTGTTGTCCTATTTGATTTGCTTTCTCTTCATACACTGCTATTCCCACTCAAGACACTTTCTGTTCTGGACTTTTCATCTGTCTGCCTACACCTGAGGTCCTGAACTAAATCTACATTCCTGCATCTGAACTGCAGCTCTGCGGATATATGGAGTGTTGGATGCACCGTCATTGAAATGGCTACTGGAAAGGCTCCTTGGAGTCAGCAATATCAGGAGGTATACCCCAATGTTGTGAATACACTCATTTTAAGGTTAACTGTTTCCTATTTTATCATCAATTAATTCGGGTTCTAACAGTTGGTGGCGTTGTAGGTTGCTGCTCTCTTTTATATCGGGACAACTAAGTCTCATCCACCAATACCAGAGCATCTTTCCACTGAAGCAAAGGACTTTTTGTTAAAATGTTTACAGAAGTATGTGGCTTATATTATCATTTTCTTTTGCCTATTTATCCCTTTGAATGCTTAAATTGGCCTTCTGTATAGTAGTTGATTGTCCTTTGAAGAACAATAAAAAGATATGAGGTATTCTTTTATTTGTTTGTCTTCCCCTCTTACTCCAGTCTTCATGTTCAACTTCATAAATTATGGCAGGGAGCCAGACCTGAGGCCTACTGCATCAGAGTTGTTAAAGGTAGTGCCAAGTTTAGCCTATTTTGGCTTTCTCGTTGTGACCACTGCATTACATTACTCACGCCAGGGGAACATGACAGCAGTTACGCTGTGGTGAAACTATATTTTGGTAATGTAAACTTGAATTATTATGTGGTGATCTTAATTAATGACATTTCTCTTGGTTTTTTCAGCATCCATTTGTTACTGGAGAATGTCGGGAATCCCATCTCAGTCTTCGCCATTCACTTGTGGTCAGCAGATGTTTGTTTCCTGATTTATATTTCTTAGTTCTATAGGCACTCTCTTTACTAATAACCTAAATATCTGGATCAGCGGAACAGTTCTGGAAAGCGGATGGCTGATCTTGGGGTTGAAATTAAGGAATCGTAAGTGTTATGGTAAATGGATTTGGACATCTTTTTTTAACTTGCTTGAACCTGTTGTTTTAAAGGGTTTGTTCATGCCGCAGAATGAACCTAGAGGCAAAGAAGAGGTCCTGCAATGGTTTGAAGGATGTCAGTGTCTTTGGTGGCACCAGATGGTCGACTATTCATCCTGAGCAACCCTCAGAAAGAGGATCCCTGTGGCAACCTGTTAATTTTGATGATGACATGTGTCGAATTGATGACGATGATCTTGTACTTGGCGCATCTACCAAATTCACATCAACTATGGTTTCTAGTGATTGTAATCAGGTGAGGAGTAGACAACTCAGTTGTCATAAATCTCAATATTTTTCTCAAATACAGTGATGTTTAATCCATAGAAGACTATAATGCTGATTAAGGTTCTACATTGACTTTTTTATGCAGAGTTTTAATCCTGTGTGTGAGCCCAATGATGATTGGCCATGCAAGTTTGATGAAAGTCCAGAGTTGAATAAAAGCAGAACAGGGTTGCTTCCAAATCAAAGTATTGATTCTGGAAATAGATTCTCCCTTGCTGGTGGGGATGATTGTGGATTCACATTTCCAAGAGGGCAGTCAGGAGCAGAAGATGATGATGAAGAAACTGAATCAAAGATTAGAGCATTTCTTGATGAAAAGGTAACTCAATTTGTCCAGGAAAATATAAAACTTACAGTTGTGTACAGATTTAAAAGTGTCAGCCAGAATTTTCAAAACGTTTTCCCTATTTTGATAAAATTTTCCACATGTTTTCTAAAATTTACATTCAATAAACAACAAGAAGATTCTAATTTTACTTCTCTTCTGTTTTCCCCTTTCTCCCATTCTCTTCGGAAAATAAACAGAGCCTCATGTATGCTTGCTATGTTTCTATGCTTGTAGGCATTTGAACTGAAGAAGCTGCAAACACCTTTGTATCAATTCTATAATTCCTTGAATGTTGCTGGTCCTCCAAGTCCTGTTGGCACTGGGAATAAGGAAAATGTTCCAAATAATTGCAACTTACCTCCTATAAGTAGGTCACCCAGTAGGGTAGTTAGAAGACTTTCTACTGCCATTGATGTCGAGTACAGCACAAGTCCTGGGAGTTGTTCGAGACGTGCATCAAATATGGGTGATGTAAACTCTCAGGCTTCTCAGGATGTTACTGAGCTTCTTCTTGATTCTCAGCGGGAGCCACTTACTACAAGGTATGTGAATATCTTTGCTTTTGCATATTTTCTTACTAAGATTTTTGTTTCTTCTCTAACTTGAGATTGTGACAATTTTTTGGGCTGTAGCTCTAGGTTCACTGAGATACAGAGGAAATGGAAAGAAGAACTTGATGAAGAGCTTGAAAGGACCAGAGGCAAGTGTTTCTATTCTGCTGGGCATAGCTTGGAACTGTAATGACCTGTTCAGTGTTACTGGGGCTTAATGTCAGCTCCTACTTTTTTTGAAGCAATACTCCAAATTACAAATGCATTCTCAGGAGCATGTTGAATTGTCTTAAACTTTATGCATAAGCTTCTCTTGTCCCATACTTAGCTGCTACCCTCTAGTTAACTGGTGGAGTTTCAGGAAGTACTCGTGCTCAGCATGGCTTGTATGCTTCTGATGGTGTTTGGTTGTCACGGCTTTTTGTATTCTTGTCGTCTTGATTGTTGAATGAATGCCATTGGGCATGCTCTCTTTTAGTTCAGGTTTTTCTGAAGCATGAGACAATTTCTGTATTACAGAGCTCATGCGTCAAGCAGGTGCAGCTAAAACATCTTCTCCAAAGGATCGAATTTTGAATCGACACAGAGATCGATTAAGGTTTGCATCTCCAGGGAAATAAATGTAAGTTTTCAATAGTTTCTTAAAAATGCTCCAGTTGCTGTTTGCAATATTTATCTCCTTTCTCAAGCACGTGAGCACAATATGCAGTTTTGGTGGGACAATTGGTGCCGGTTGAGAAAATGGACTGCCTTCCAGAAGTTTGGATTCCATTAACTCGAGTGAGAATTTACTGAATGGATTGCCATGCCTGTGAGTAAATCGATTTTTGTTGCAATGCTCCTGGTATACAAGTATATCCCGTTTTCTCACTAGAGTTGTGCATAGAGCTCTCTTTGTTGGAAGTTTTATTTTATGACATAATCGTATTGCTTACCTGGCCGTAACATCATGTAAGAATTCATGTGGTGTATAAATCTTCTCTCCTTAAGCGGAAGGATTTGGAGTATGTATCTTGTTGCTGAAAAAGAAATATACACAAGGAAGACTTCAGATTTTGTTCCAAATGTAAAATTTATGTCTATTTTGAAAGTGTATTGTATACTTCTTTTTTTTCCTTTTCCCTGTGCAGTAGTATGTGATCTGAGTTTGGCTTGATGGAATAAATATGGTGGTTATTGTAAGCTTCTGTTTTGATTTGTAATATGTTTGATGTTTCACTATTAAATTGCTAACTTCTAGCAAATATTGGTATTGCTTCCCCCATTTTTAATACCATGCATCTTTAACTGAATGAATCCCAGCCTCATATATATAACTTAACATAAGCTTCTGCTTACTCAAGCTCATCTTTCATAAGCTCGATTAATACAAAAGACAAATCTAAATTTTGACCGACTTAGTGAGAAACACCACCTTCAAAGTTGGATAATCGTGGGTTGGCATTGCTTGTTTGAATACAAAGAAACATGATTTCTTGCAATGGTCATGTAATAAGCGAGCCTTACACTACTCGTTCAATATAATTTATGCATTACATGTTATTTATAAGTGCTTGAATTGAAACTACATAGCATGATCTGTTTTATCTTATAATCACATTTGATCATTAAATTTCTAGAAAATCTCATATAGTGTTAGTTGTCGATTCTCATAATATAATTAATCAACATTAAATTGAAATAAGAAAAAAATGAGGTTGATCAATATTGGATATCGATGGGATATATAGGTTATAATTTTGGAAGTGTTAAAGTTGTTACTAGAAAATTTATACGATTTGATTCGATTTCATCTGGATATTTCAAAAGTATATGTCGGTAACTTACATATTTGCGACATTGAATATAAGATAATATGATTCAAATGTGATATTACAATATTCATTTATGTATAAGATTATATAATTTTTAATATGGACAATTATTTAAAAATCGGGTAACAATTTAAATGAACTGCTAGGAAATTAGTTTATGAATTATCTATGGTATCTTATGGTAATTAAAATAAAATGCAATAAAATTAATATATAGTAAGACATATCTGATCTAGGCTTGAAAGATGGGTGAAATGTCAGATTTATACCATAACTACCACCTCAAGCTTGCTACAAAGTTTAAGCAAGCACCTCAAGTGCCATCTCAAGTTTTCTTTCACTTTTGGCCATTTACCCATGACCCTCAACCATTTTTAGGGTCCAAACTCATGTCAAATTCTCTCTAAACTAGTCCTAATTGATTCCAAGTGATAGAAAAGGGCAAATGAAGCAAAATGAAGTAGTAATCACAAGTAGAAGATGAAACTGACATAAGTGAAGTTCATATACAGTTTTGACATTAATTTTTATATTATTTGAGGATTTTGTGATTTTTTAAGATTTTTATCTTGTTCATGATGATGTTAGAGGTTATTCATAGGGTTATTATGCATAAAAGAATGATTTATTGTTGCAAACACATAGTAAACCACTGAGAGGTAGAATCTGTGTATATGTTGATTTCTAGTTTATTGACCTTAAAATTTGCAAGAAACCTTGGATAAATTCTATATTTATCATCATGAACGTGTTTATATAGGAGTTAAGATTATGTATTTAGGTTTGGATAGCTTAGGAATTAAAATATGGTATGATAATTAAAGAAATGCTTAGAACTGTCTCCATCGAATTTCAGATTCTGTCATATGTGAAGGGGACTGGTTTTACAGAACTAAATCCATTAGTTTTGGCAAGATTATGACCTGGTTGTCTCTTTTCTAAGTGTGGTGAAAATTCGAGAGTGATTTAATATACTTAAGGGTGCCAAAACTATTAATGTCATGAAGTGCGCAAAACTGTCATGGTAGGAAAAATTTGTTTCAGTATGGTGTGAAGGGAGCTGAACTTTGGAAACTATATCCGTGCATTTTAGCCTTTCTATGACATGGTTACATTTTCTTTTATGTTAGCTAGGTGTGATAAAAATTGGGGAATGAATGAATATATCTAAAGGTATCAAAATCATCATGCAAGTTAATGTGGCAACAAAAAAATGTAAAGTTGAGAATCTATCCAATTTGATTTATTAACATGTTCCAACATAGATGTATGCATTTGATCCGTAACATTTAGGGCGATGTTGTAAGAGTTATAATACATCAATTAAGTGAAGTTAGTATACATTTAAGATGTGGAACAAAGGTACGTAGAATGTTGTATTCAGTTATAGTTTCTAAGTGGTAATGTTGTTTAGTTAGTTTGAAATTCAAGATCTTTATACTATATTAGGTATAATGAACTTGTTAATTGAGAATGATGATTCATATCTTATATTTTTACAAATTGTTTCACATCTAGAGTTGGGGAGTAATACTTAAGAAATCTAGAAGTAACACACAATCGATCAAAAGTAAGTAAAGATTCATTTGCAACTACAATGCATAAACATAGTAAATGTGTGATTTATATATAATATCATAGATCATGTGTGCATAACAGATGGCATGCATTATAGTCATTCATATCCATTGAGCATATATATATATATGGGCATTGGCACATGCATACATCATATACGAACATTGTGATAAATTTTGCATTGCACAGTATGATTCTGAGAAACAAAAATATTTTGCTGACCACTACTAGTGCACCGAAACATGCATGGATTTGCAGGTTCGGGTGCATGAATTTTCATGTATATGAGTATGCATGGATTTACATGCTTATATCATTATTGGTCATTGGATTATGGTGGTGTGCAAAGTTCTTTTTCGGTGCATGGAATAGTAGCATTGGTTAGGGACCCAAGAAAGAAATGATTTTGAGAGAAATGTTTTGATGCATGGAATTGCATTATGGGCATAACATTTTGAGATGCATAACTTGATATTGTGGATTATTCTTTGACATACATAATCTTTATTTGCTGAGCGTTAGTTGATATAGTTTATGCATTGTAAGTGAGTCTGGTGATACTTGATACCATGGACTTGCTAGGCAAGTCGTTGGGGTTTCTGCAGGTTTTGAGGATTAGTGTACATGAATGACGACCTGTTGGGTTGTGTTGTGGGTATATTTTAATTTTTATATTCATTATTATTATGTAAATTGTTGACTATATATAAAGGGCTATAAGATGCAAAATGTTCTTACTTATTCCGAAAGTAAAGGCTATTATTTTTATTTTTGAATCTATCGTATTATAACTTTGGTATGCCGTATCCTATATAACTCTTGAAATTTGATATTAAATCAGTATGAGAATAGCGTGACTATGATGAGTGTTGTGTTTTTATATAAACGGTGATTTTTTTATATGTAGAGTTATATGCGAGAAAACACTTTATTATTTCTCAAAGTGCCACATTTGACAAAAATAAATATATATATATACACTTTCACACACATGTGCTACCTTATCAAAATTATTGTTATAACAATATCTATATTTAATATTGGGGGTGTTATATGTTATGGTGTAGGTAAGAGAAAGAAGGTGCTGTCTGCTGTAAACCTGACTCAAGAGCCAAAAAGTGATCAACCACCGTGTTTCCCAACAAATGCACATTATATTTCCTTATATGATTAAATTTTCAATCAAAATGATGGCCAAGAAGAATCTCAAATAATTCTCTATTATAATCTAGAAAAACAGATTTGTTTAGTTTAGAAATAATATCTCCTATGAATATGAAGCACAAAAGGACAATAAAGTGGTTTTCTCGAAATAAAAAATAGGCATGGAGTGTTGGACAATGTAAATTTATTTAAACTGGTAACTTCCTTGAGATTTTTGAAAGATATTGGAAGAGACTTGAGAAGTTCATGAGGAGATGTTTGTGAATGATAAGGTGTGGACAAGTCTTTTTCCTCTTTTCCCACCTCAAGACTTTTTGGTAAGAATGACCTAAGTTTTGGAGGATTTGCAGAAACTAAGGTCATTTTAATTTAAAAGAAAGGCGCTCGCATGTAATTTTTGGATGGATCGGGTTTCCTTCATCCAAAGGTTCTTAATAGAGCACTGTTGATCTACATTAATATTATTTCATTAAGGCTAGGAGCATGAGAACCAACTATGGTGCTGAAATTTCTTTTTTATTTTTTTATGCCATATTAAATCCTCTCTTTTTTTGGTATATTTTTTTGTCCAAATTCGATATTGGAACCTCACAAAATATGCCCCTATTCGCACTATTCTCACCAAACAAAAATAGAGTATTATTCATCAAGTATTATATGAATAAATATAATACGTGTACTAAATATTTTATCTAAAAAATATAGAGTATTAATTGGCGGTTTCAAATATGTATGAAAAATGAAAGTATTTTTTTATTATTCATATGTACGTATACTATACGAATATAGTATGAGTTTGAACTAATAGAGCGACTCTTTGACTTCGAGTTGGCATTTTAGTGGATCTTGAATGTCGGGAGAGTAAAATATAATTCGGATGGATTTAAACAATGGTCATTCCAAATCATCAAAAAAATAATAAAATACAAAAAGAATTAGTTCATTACATGGCAAAAATAAGTGAGATAAGTCCCTACAAGAACCATAATTCCAAGTACAAGTTTAAGGACTCGGCAAGCTCAAGCTCACCCCGTAATTTATGTCAACAATGTAGTAATCTTGTTTGTGTTACACCACTGCTTACAACCAAAAAGATTGCAATTGTTCATCTATTTTTGCCATTTGGTACTGGCCTTGGCCTTGGTGTTGCTCTCCACCAATTTGTACAATGCCTTTGGTCTCTATTTAGGACTTCACCGACACATATAATGTGATTCTCTCTCTTTCTTTCTCTCTCCAATAGTATGGACCCTTAAATCATTATGTATGGACCTTATGTATTTTGAAAAAAATCAGTATATCTTAATTCAAGTCGATTGGTCTCGAATTGAGATATTTAAATTCGAAAAAACATGCAATAGCAACACACATCAGGCATATTGGGGTATTCCTAGTTGAAACCCTTCGATGTTTAAATTAGTTTAAATTGAGAGGTCAATATGAACTGACAAATAAAGTGAGTTGTGATTTGAAAATTGCCTTATAACAATTGAGTATCGAAATATTTATACTGGTTAGTCCACATAGGCATATATAATAGGATTTGTGTATTTTAATATCAAACTCTCGCAACCCATCATTCAATGTATCAACGATCGAGCCTTCTCGGTCTACCCGACCCGAGCAATTTTTTGAGGGTAGTATAACAATTTTGGTATTCTACACACCACTATGAATTAGTTTTTGAATTTCATTAATATTTGAATTAAAAAGGAGAAAATTAAAGAAAAAGGAAGAGAAATGCAAATAAATCACATAGTAGGATGGTTTGATCTATGTGCACAAAATAAGTATCGAAATAACTAGACCTTATTGTTTAACATGTTGATTCAGGCAAAATAGTTACAACAAGTACGTAAACAAAATCATTCCAATATCATAACAGCAATACGTTATAATAGTCGCATCTTATTATTATTGTAGATAATTGGCACATTGATTCCCAATAATTTGATCAACATGTTACACATTAAAATGCAATTTCCTTCCACCAAACCTTTTGAGCAAGAACAAGAACCACTTGCGCACAACATCAAGATAGGCCATTTAGACGAGATTGATGAAAGTAATGCGATGGGGCCTTTCATAAAGATAGGTAACAATATCAAAATATTTGTTTTTGTAACTTGGTGTATTGGCCAGTTATAGACATCTCTGTTCCCCCCAACATTTTCTGACCAAAGTTAATTTGTGGGTTGTACAAATAGTTTTGCTGTGTTTTTCATCTGCAAAAGTACCCAAATTTAATGAGAGATTTTGAGCCCACAAGCCCCACTCTCTCACCATTGATAGGTTATAGGTTCTTAAAATCCAGTCATCCCCATGTCAAATTTGGATATCTTCTTTTATTTCTTTGGATATCTTCTTTTATTTCTATCTTGTTATGCATATTTTTTTATTTTTTTTGGCTACTTCTTAGTTGATTTGAAGTATTAGTCTTGATTATGAAATTGCAACTCATATTTCTTGATTATGGGAAGTATTAGTCTTAATTGTGTATTTCACAACTTAAAATGCATAGTCATCCCACAAGACTCATATTTCTGCTTTACATGATCAATTACATGATTATATTCCCTCGTTTCATTTAGTTAAAATTGCAACTTAAATAAAATTATAAGTAAAAAAAAAACTTATTTTTAATTGCAAATTCGCAATTCAAATAAATAAACAGGGAGAGACGTCAAGTGTCATTAAATTCAACCTAAAAAATCACTATGAGAAATATTTGAAGGGATTGGAAAGGTTTTGATTGAAGAATGAAAAGGGTTTAAGTTGGATTCTTACATTCCATGGAAATAAAAGAAACAATTTAGCTCTTCTATTTAACAAGTAATGTTTTCATTTAAAATCTTTTATTTCACATGGAATGTAAGAATCCAACTTAATTATCTTTTATTTCACGTGGAATTTAAGAATCTCACTTGATAATTGTTTTCATCTTTTTATTTTTTCTGTTTTTTTTAGTAGCTGCAAATATTTATTGTCATCACTTGAACAACAACCACAAAAAAAAAGAACCAAGTTAATTCCTTAGTAACAAAAATTCACCCCATCTCCCATTATAAAAGGCAAGTTGGGGGCTTACATTCAAATACACAAGTTTAAAGAACCCCAGCTCCATCTCCAAAATTTTATTTCCAAGTCATTATTGTACTCGAAAACAAATTTCCCCAAGCCTGTTCCTCAAAAATCAAACCTTTTCAAACAAAAAAACCATTATACATTTTCAAGCCATGGAAAACAAAACAAGCATTTGCATTGAATTATTATCATTGCTAGCATTGGGTTTTGCCACAATAATTTTTTACAAATGGCTAAGCCTCAAGAAAAGAACAACACCTCCTCTTCCACCGGGGCCGACAGGCTATCCCATAGTCGGGTGCTTGCCTGAAATGATAAAGAACAAGCCAACATTCCGATGGATACACAAACTCATGCAAGAAACCAACACAGAAATAGCATGTATCCGCCTTGGCGACATCCATGTCATCCCTGTCAGCTCTCCTGAACTTGCTCGAGAGTTCTTGAGGAAGCAAGACATAGTTTTTGCCTCCAGGCCCGACAGCATGTCGGGCAAACTTACCAGCAACGGGTACCTGACAGCAGCCCTTTCGCCCGTCGGCGATCAGTGGAAGAAAATGAGGAGAATTCTTGCCTCAGAAGTGCTTTCACCAGCCATGCACCAATGGCTTCATGAAAAAAGATGTGAAGAAGCTGATCACCTTGTGCGATATGTCTACAATCAATGCCAAAACCCACACACAAATGGGCTTGTGAATGTGAGAGTTGCAGCACAACATTATTGCGGCAATGTGATGAGGAAATTGGTGTTTAAAAAGAGGTTTTTCGGGACAGGAATGGAGGATGGAGGCCCTGGAATGGAAGAGAAAGAGCATGTGGATGGATTATTCACAATCCTGTCATATCTATATGGCTTTGCCATTGCTGATTTTGTTCCATGGTTGCAGGTGTTTGATTTGGATGGATATAAAAAGATTCTCAACAATGCCATTAACAATGTGAGAAAATACCAAGATCCAGAAATCACTAAGAGGGTAGAGATGTGGCAACAAGGGATTAGAAAGAAAGAAGATGATATCCTTGATGTTTTGATCAACCTCAAGGACTCAAAAAACAGTCCCTTGTTGTCGATTGAAGAGATAAAAGCACAAATTACAGTAAGTTTCCTCCATTTTCTCACTTGGAAATTGACTACAAAAATTGCTATTTTGATGCATCTTAATTAAGAATTTATAAGTTGCACCTATTTAATTACATAAACATGGTCACAAAAAACGTGTATAGAATGTTATTGTTTTGGCCTAACAAATCAAATAATAAAGTGCGAATAGGCTGTTTATCGAGGGTATGGGACTAAAGCCTAGAGATTCGAGAGTCATATTAATTGAAACCTAACCTGGTGATAGGAGATCCCACTAATTAGGATTAACTATATAATGTAAATAAATGTTGTCTATAAATTTATTAAAGATAAGTTTTGCTTTTAATGATATCTATATCTTGTAAAAGTACAAATGAAGTATAGTATAAACTAGGTTGCTTTTACTGAGAATAGGAAAGTACAAAAACTATGATTATCTTAAATAGAAAAAAGTTATTAATCAAATTGTATTACCTCTTGGCGTTTCTCATCAATTGACGTTAGTATTGATGACATTCACAGGAAATAACAATAGCCGCAGTCGATAATCCATCAAATGCAGTTGAGTGGACTATTGCAGAGATGATCAATCAACCATACGTTCTTGACAGGGCCTGTAAAGAATTGGATCAAGTTGTAGGCAGGAACAGACTAGTCGAAGAATCAGATCTGTCTAAGCTAAACTATGTCAAGGCTTGTATAAAAGAGTCATTCAGATTGCACCCTATAGCACCTTTCAATGTCCCACACGTATCGACTAAAGATACTATTGTGGGTGGCTATTTCATCCCGAAAGGCAGCCATGTGCTGCTGAGTCGTCCCGGCCTAGGGCGGAACCCTAGGGCTTGGGAAGAACCTCTCAAATACAAGCCTGAGCGCCACATTATAGACGAAGACGCAGAAGTTGTGCTTGCGGATCCTGAACTGCGCATGCTGTCGTTTAGTATTGGAAGGCGAGGATGTCCAGGTGCCATGCTTGGTTCTACCATGGCGACGATTCTTTTGGCTAGGCTTATTCAGGGGTTCAGTTGGACAGCACCGCCTGATGGGCCAAGAATTGACTTGGTTGAGTCGGAAGGCAATTTGCTATTGGCCAAGCCATTGATTGTTCATGCAATGCCACGGTTGGAACTAGATGTTTATGTACAACTCTTGCAGAACTAGTATCATATGCATGCTGGTAATGTACGTGTCTGGCACACGATACTGCGGAGAAGCATCGCACCTACTTAGTCATGGATGGCGAAAAAAGACTATATAACACTTACATTATGATTGGTCACTCTTCTTGAACTAATTACTAATAAATATAATTCACTTGTTATCTGATATATTTGGATACGAGGGAAACCAATTCGGGCAAGAAATCCCCATGTGTGTAGTATGTGTGTTGTGTTTAGTTATGTTGTGATTAACTTATGTTGTTATTTTGGGGTTGAGTTTCCTATCTGTCTATTTTCTTTTCCAATCTTGCAAAGATGGTTTGCGTTGGTTTAAGAAAAGTTGTCTAAATAAATGGTTTTTGCCTATTTAGAAATGATGAACAACTCACACATAAGGCATTCAGCAACATTAATTATAAGTAAATATCTTTGAAAATTTTATTAGCATGAATTAATATTTTGAAGAATAAAGTTAAAAAAAAAAGTTAAATTAAAAAAAATGTTAAAGTTCTTAAAGTTTTGTAATTCATACTTTGTAGCTTTCTTTCCTTATGGATAAATATTTTTGTGGCTAATTATTTATGGAGATTATCTCCAAAAGGGACCATTAAAGATGAAAACATGTTATTTATGAAAAATTGTGGGTCTGAAATTTAATTTTTGTGAGGCTGGTTAGTGACATACTTATCTCATATTTTTTTTTATTCGATATTTTCAATGTAAATGTAATCTATGTATGCTTGAAAAGCTTCAAATTCTAAACCTAGTTTTTAATAACTTTTTCTGTTTCTTGCTGATTTATTTATATGTATATAAACATATATATTTATTTATAAATATGGAGACTAAATGAATTATAATATCGGTACTTGTTGATATAACAAGTTATTTACTCATTCAACTAAGAATTATCTTTTTTTTTTAGGTTACACAATTAGCATGTATTAATGCATAATATTAAATAATTAAGTGTTTAGAATTATAATAGACTCATTTAAAATCTTTACATAGCAAACTAACATCTGATTCTTGCCCACGACTCAAATTTCGCTCTTGCCTTTGCCACTTGAGCAATTGAGCTAGGCCTGATTAGCCTATTACCTTTTTTTTTTTATTAAGCTTAATTAATTTTTCCAACCATAATTGATATAAGCTTTCTGAAAAGTAACTTCATCACCAACATATTTTCAGTTATTGATATAAGTTTGAGTGTGTCACGCTTGAGAATTTGTTAATACTTGCCAATTTTCCTTTTGTGAGATCAATTCTAAATATGTGCTAAGGGGATGTTTGGCTAAACTCATGTAAAATATCCTATTAGGGTTCTGCATTTTATTTTAAAAAAAGCTCTAGAATTATTTCGATAAAATAAAATTATAAAACCTATAAAATAATAATTAATAATAATATAATAATATATAAGATCTAAATTAAATGAGTTTGTTAAAAATCTTAAAAATAAAAAGATGTTTGGATGAGATTGTAAGCTCCTTAAATTTTTTTATTAAAATATATATTTGGGAGCTTAAAAGAAGTATTAAAGTGGTTGGTAAAAATAAATAAATTAATAATCTTATAAGTTTTCAGAATAAGATATTTATATAAGTTTCTTTAAAAAAAAAAGAGTTTCTAACTTATTTTTAAGATCGTTTATTAAATTTCGTTGATTTTTATCATTTTAAGTACAAAATTGACATTATTAGCATCTTATAAGTTTTATTATTTTATTTTTCCAAACACTTCAAGAACTTACTTTTAAAATAAAGCATAATATCTTATAAATTACAAAAATAGGAATTTATAAGATGCTTAGCTAAACACACTCTGAATTAAGACCTCATTATTTTTTTTAATTGACCTCGTTAATTAATTCTAGAAGTTTTTTACCAAACCCTTTTAACACATTTAATATTTCAAGGAGCTTATAAGTCAAACACCCTCCAAAATAAATATTTGAGTATTTGGAAAAAAATGAATTCAGAAAAGTTTTAATTTAAATATCTCATTCAACGCCCCGCGATTAAGCTTAGTAATGAAAATATCCATGTTTTTGGCATGATTTTTAATTTGTATAGTAGGAACTCAAGAAGATTCTGATGCTTAGTCAATATTTAATTTCTCCAAGATTTTCAATTTCACAACCTTGAATTTTTTTAGAGTTGTTACTACATAGGAATTTGGAATTTCTTGAAATTTTATGCTGTGCTCATTGCTTTCTACCCACCGTAATTTAGTTTAAAAACAATGCATAAATATGTTTAGAATATTGGACTTATCAGATAAGTTTAGGAACCTTTATATCAAAATTTAGCATGTATGCATATATATATATATATTTGAATATATACATATTTGTATTTCATTCTTCAATTTATAAAGCATTAAAAGTAACTCAATCTTCTTTTCTTTTTGAATAAAACTGTAAACATTATTTCATAACAAAAATGTGGCAATATTCTTATGATTCAATTTTTGTACAAATTTACTCCATGTGATTAATATGAAACCTAAATTTTTTTAAAATTGTGAGTAGAGCTTAGACTCTTAACAATTTTTTACCCTCTATAATGTGGAATAAAGAATCCATTGAGAACTCGGCGGCGCATATTTTTCTTTGAACGTTGTTGTTTGTTTTGTTGTTGCTATGAATGAATTGGGTTCTTTTTGTTTGACTTTTTAGTTAAATAATTTTAAAATTTCTTGTAATTAATGCATTGATAAAGTTTTAATAGTTTGTAGTTATTAGGGTTGTTATTGTGGTCACATCCTCCATTTCACAATTATTTTTGAATGTTGGAGAGAAAATCAAAAGTTATATGCTTCGTTCGTTTAGAATTAAATGATCAGTTGGTACTATTATCTACCATCTATATTATTTTTGTGAATATATAATCGAATAAAAATACGAGAGAGAATAGTCTACATAAATTAATTACTCGAAAATTTAAAAAAAAAAAACAAAAAACAATTACATGTTTTATTTATATGATATCCTCTTGACTTTCAAGTCCATCTATTGATAATTGCACTTGATAACTTTTAGTTATATCACATACTCTTAACTAGGAACAAAATTAGAAAATAAAAATAAGGAGCAAAATTTTATTTATTTTATTAAAATAATAAATAAAAAGGTATTTTAAATTTTTTTAAAAGAACAAAATTTTAAAATCTAATATATATATTAATATATAATTTATATTAATTTAAAAAATTTATAAAATTAACAAACACGACCACCGCAGCGCTCCCGCTCCATCTTTGCTAGAGACAAGGTGGGGCTTTTTTACCACCTATGTCTATTTAGGAAATTCAATTTTCGATGCTTCCCCACGTTCAACGAGGTACAACAACCTTGGGATGCCTTATAAATTAGATATAACTTTTTGAATGACTCCATAAGTTTAATTTTGGTACCCTATACTAAGAACTCATGTTCAATAGAAAATCCACGTTTCAGAAATTCCACTCTCCTTCGTCTCACGCCAGTGTTTGGCGACTTTCACTTTCAACCATGACATATATAGTTGGCTATCAGTGTGGCCGCCCGCCTCGTAGCTAGCTGGGATAATGACATTTTAATGTTTTAATATGCAAATTCATCCTTTATCTTATGTTTTCATCTCAATTTGTTTACCACCTCTTTTCTTAATACAAAGTCAAACTGTTAAAACTAATTTAGCAAATTTGATGTATAAAGTCTCAAATCACACTTTTACCTCTAGAGAAGCTCCTAAATATCTAGAATATTCAAAGGCCGGTGTCTGTTTATCTGAGGCTGAACTTTCGATTATTGATGCTCGGGGTTGATCGACCTGATGAGCCGATTAGATCATGACATGTGAATCATAGTTTATACGGGTTACATGTGGATCAACAAGTATAAATACTTGAATTCTCAGTTGTTATAAAGTGATTTTTGTATATTACTAGTTATTTACGATTTTTCAACCTAAATTAATTTAAATATCGAAGGGTTTTAGTTGGAGGTCACAACAAGTCTAATGTGTATTGGTGTTTAAGTCATCCCGAATTCAATGTATTTGAATTCAAGACCATTACAATCCAAATTCAAGTATACTGATTTTTTTCTCAAATTAAAATTGATTTTAAATATTTAAATAATACGGAAATTTCAAATCTTAGTATTCTTTTATATCATTTTATCATATTCAATTATCTAGCAAAAAAATGACCAGCAAAATTATCTATTATTGTACTTAAAAAAAATTAATTGATTAACAACAACAAATAGATCTATAATTTGGAGACCCAAGGAGTATGTAGCGCAGAGGTCTAGGGCTATTCGGAAAATTGAAATTCAATGTGCAAATTGCACCCAGCCCCCACCTTCCAACTCCCATCTTAAAAACCATACTGCTTTATTTCAGAGCTCATATTCAATCCACAAATTGCACCCAGCCCCCACCCTCCAACCCCCAATCTAAAAACCCATACTTCTGTGTTTCTGCCATAGCCACTAGCCATCATTGCCAAAAGTGTTTACGCGGATAAGACCAGGATAAGACGATACAAGAGAAAAATAGACAACCAACCTAGCCAAGAACCTTATTATAGTCGGGGACGAAATTAAAAAGTAGAGATTTGGGAGGATGAAATTTATTTTTTTTGTAAAATAATAGATAAAAGAGTATTTTAAATTTTTTTAGAGAAAATAAAATTTTAAAATTTAATAATTTTATATATATAATTTATATTAATTTAAAAAAAATTATAAAATCAGGAGGGCCGCCGCCACCACCCATCCCTTGACCCTGTATCTGATTATCGTGTTTAATTAATAATCTTTTCAACCGATTTCAACCAATCTTACAACTCAAATATCTTAAGTATGACAGTATTATAGTAACATTTTGTTAAATATCTTAAAAATAGCAATAGCTCCGCCATAAACATTGTATAATTACTTCAATTAAATATTTATTTACATAACTCTATACTTTGTTTGTTGATCAAAGAGCAAATCATTGTTCAAAATCAGCATAAGAAGTATTTATATTGAAGGTTTTGGAGTATAGATAGAATTCAGATTTATTTTCTGAAAATAGATCTTGAGCAAACATAAATTTTTTGTTATGCATTGGATTTTCTATTACACTCATCATTTTCAGATGAAATTTGAGATTTAGAAGAAGTTCAATATATTTATGCAAAGACAAATTAATATTGTGTTATTCAGGTAAAGTTTTTAAAAACTAAATAGATGAAATTTAATAAATGTAATCAAGGGTAGAAAGGTAATATTATGTTGACAAAATATTTTCAAATGAAACTAGTCAACTACATGTTTTTTGGCAATATGGTTATCATTCTCATAGTAATTTTCATGAGCCAGATACATGGAAAAAAGGGAAAAAAAAGAAAACAAAATCCAAGATTTAATTGATGAAATTTGGGGTGTAGAAAATTCAGATCAAGTCGAATATATTATTGTTCAAACTTGTTTGAATTTTTAACGAGTTTAAAAAATTATTTTTGAATTTAATTTGATTGTTGAACGAGCAGAGCTTGAACAAGTTTTAATTAAATCGAGCACGCTCGATTAGTTTGATCTTTTCTACACATATTTTTTTTATTTTTTTACTAATCAAGTCGAACTCGAATCGAATTTCAAATTTTATCGAACGAAATATTGTGTTCAAGTCTGATTTGTCAAGTTAACAAAATAAATCTAACGAATTTTTAAAAATTTATTTCAAGTTGAGAATAGAGTAGTTTGATTTACTTATAATAAAATTAGTGTTTATCAAATCTATGCCAACATCGAGCCAAATTTCATCTATATAAATTTAAGTAATTTTTGTTTATGGTGATGAAATTAGTATTCATGCAGATTGTTGTTTTTTGAGCCATTTTAAACAGGTTTGATATAAGTAATGGAATTTGCAAGGATATATACGCAATATTTGTATATATCAGGGAAGGAGATATATGTATATGTAATAGTGGAATTAACTTTGATATATTTGATCTTCAAGTGCTATATTTATCATCGATTTAATTCATAATTTAAAATTAGTAAATCATATTTTGAACAGATATATTAGCTATTTATTAAATTTATTAAACTTACATGGAAGATTTTGTAGGAAATGATATTTTCGGCCAGGCCAAAGATTGGTTCAATGGTTTAATTGTTAAGAGTGTGTTTGAACTCGATTTTAGTTTTCAACAAAAAAATAAAAAGCAAAGTAGAGATACATCTTGTTGTAGACATGAAAAATTTGCAACCAATTATGCATTGACATGTATAATATATTTTTATTTTATCAATTTTATATTTATATTTATTTTTGAAATATCATTTATAAAGATAAAAATTATCATATGCCAAATTATCATATTTTGACAATAAAGAGCGTATCTTGGAGATTATGGAACTGAATACCAATATTATGGTAATTCAAATCACATCTTGTGGTTAAGACAATAAATGTCCGTTAAGTTATGAAAAATCAATAAAATCCTTTCATGTCATCAAGTAAAAAATGACAAGAGTTTCATTCCTACAAGTATAAATAGCGGTAATCTTCAACATATTAAACACAAGTGGAGAATAAGAAGAAGTTCAAATAAGAACGGTGGTGGAGGAAGTTCTTCAACTCAAGTCCATTAAATTCAATGAGATCCACGGCATTCAAGACGAAAATCAAGACGGTTATCGTGGAGTTCATCAAATTATAACGTTTAATTTAAGATTAAGTTATTAAACTTTTGAATTAACGTTATTAAAAATCAAGTTAATATTGGAGGAGATCGGATGATCGACTCCATAAAAAAGTTACCAAATCCATAAAGTTAAATTCTTGAAAAGAAGAATAAGAGGATTAATGGAGATTGTATCTACATATTTTCATCAAATTCAATAAAACTTTATTTATATTATTTTTCTTGTTTGTAATTTTTACAGATAACGAAATTTGTGTTATAAATTTCTGGCACGTCCAGTGGGACAATCTCTACCTTTCATATTTTCTTTTCAAATCAAGTTCGAAGTTTAAACAGAAATGAAGGACAATTACTCCAATTTTACAAATATCAAATTTCTTATATCGAGACATGAGGGGGCAAAAGAAGATGATATTTTGTCGACTTCTAAAGCCACCACTACAAAACACAAGCATGAGATGGCAAAAGAAGATGGTGTTTTGCCGAGTCATGAAACAACCACTCTAAAATAAAAGCATAAAGGAGCAAGACAAGATATTATGTTGTCGAGTCATAAAGCCACTACTCCAAAACACAAGCATGAGGGGGCAAAAGAAGATGGTGTTTTGTTGAACCATGAAATTAACACTCCAAAATACAAGCATGAGGGGGGAAAGAAGATGGTATTTTGCCGAGTCATGAAGTCACCACTCCAAAACACAAACATAAGGGGGCAAAATAAGATTGTGTGTTGTCGATCCATTAAGTCGCCACTCAGAAATTCAAGCATAAGGTGACAAGATAATATGGTATTTTGACATTGTCAATCAAATTTCCGCTAAAGCGGGGGAAGGGGGGTGCAAAGTACGAAATAGAAGTTGCGGAGAAAGAGTTGTTGAATCCAACTGTAATGCTCGAATTTGCTACAAGCTTAAATTTTGAAATCGCAATAGTCATGGTGGTCCATACTGCTTCACTAGATGAACAAATTGCAAATTTGATAAAGGCTGTTGAGGAACTCACGAAGCATATTCAAAAGCAAGACACTCAAATCACGAAATTGATGAACAAAGTTGACAATGATGATGTTAGTCGCATAATGGGCAAACAAATTGAAGTTCATGACGAAACTGAGACATCCATGAAGCAACAACCAAGTGAAAGAGAGAAGTCTTCTAAAGAGTTACAAGTTTTATTTGATGTGATGATTTCTGTTGACCAACTCAAAGAGTTTATCATGGGAACGATCAATGAAAAATTCGATAGAAGCTCCAAATCATCTTCGACTTATGTCAAACCATATTCTAAAAGAATTGATAATTTAAAGGTGCCAATTGGCTACCAACCTCCAAAATTTCTGCAATTTGATGGTAAAGGAAATCTGAAACAACACGTGACTCATTTTATTGAAACTTGCAACAATGTTGGAACATACGAGGGCTGTCTGGTTAAGCAATTTGCCTGCTCATTGATGAAAAATATATTTGATTGGTACACCGACCTAAAGGTAAACTCAATTGATAATTAGGAGCAGTTGGAACAAGAGTTTCTCAATCGCTTTCATAGCATCCGTTGTACTGTTAATATGGTTGAACTTACTAACTTTAGACAAAAAGAAGACAAGCCTGTGGTTGAATATATCAATAATTGGAGAAATTTATCTTTGAATTATAAAAATACTTTGTCAGAAACTTCTACAATTAATATATGCATCTAATCAATGTATTGGGGTCTCTACTGCATACTTCGAGGAATCAAACCAATTTTTTTTTTAGAATTAGAAACTCGTGCACATGATATTGAGATAAGGATAAATTTTGACAAATAAAAATGCCCAAGTGATGTCAATGATGATGAAGATGAAGAAGATATGGTACCATATGTAATAACCGTTGACTTCAACTTTTCAATACTTCTAGATACGAGTATAAACTATCTACAAATTCAAATTCAAATAAAGTACTTCTTGACAAGAGTATAAAAAGTTTACAAGTCAAATCAAATGAAGCACTCATTGACAAGAATATAAAATATCTACAAATCAAATCTTATGAAACACTAATTGACATGAGTATAAAAGGTTTAGAAGTCAAATTCAAATTAAGATTCCTTGAAATGAGTATAAACTATTTAATAAAATTTAAATTCAAATTGAGACTCCTTGATACGAGTATAAACTATCTACAAATTTCAAATAAAAAAAAAAATAACTTGATACGAGTATAAACTATTTATAAAGTCAAATCAAGTCAAGAACTCCTCGATATAAAGATAAACTATCTACCAGTTCAAATCAATTCAAAAATTTTGAGACTTATTCACTTGTTACACCCGTTGGATGCACGTGACCAAGTTTTGAAGGGGCATTTATCGACATGGAAAATTTACAGTCAATTATGCATTGACATGTGTAATATATTTTTATTTATATTTATATTTATTTTTGGAATATCATTCCAAAATTAAATACGATACTTAATTGATAAATATAAAAATTACCATATGTCAAATTATTATATTTTGGTAATAAAGATCGTATCTTGGAGATTATAGAAGTGAATATCAATATTTTGATAATTCAAATCACATCTTGTGATTAACGTAATAAATTTCCATCAAATTATGAAAAATCAATAAAATCCTCCCCTGTCATCAAGGAAAAAATGGTAAGAGTCTCGTTCAGATAAGTATAAATAGGAATCATCTCCAACATATTAAACACAAGTGGAGAAAAAGAAAAAAATCCAAATAAAAAAGATGGTGGAGGAAGTTCTCTCAACCTAAGTCCATCAAATTCAAAAAGATTCACGGTGTTTAAGGCGAAAATCAAGACGTTCGTCGTGGAACTCATCAAATTATAGCAGTTAATTCAAAATTAAGTTATTAAATTTTTGAATTAACGTTATTAAAAATTAAGTTAATATTGGAGGAGATTGAAGGATTGGTTCTATAAAAAAGTTACCAAATTCACAAAGTCAAGTTCTTGAAAAGAAGAATCAAATGATCAATAGAGATTGTATCTACATATTTTAATCAAATTCAATAAAATTTTATTTATATTATTTTTTTTATTTATAATTTTTTATGCATTTAAACTAAATTACATGAAAGAAGATATTTTCTTTTCTTGGAATAACTTATAAGATAGTCATTCGAACATCAGTGACAAGATATTATTAAGAAATAATTGTGTCATAATAATAATTTTGTATAAATTTTATTAAAAAAAATGTTGTAAGTTATTGATAATTAATAACATATGTACAATAATTAAAAAAAAATCTTGTAGAGATTGTTAACAATCTTCATGAATATTTTAGAGTTATTGTTGACAGTTTTTTTCTTTCTTTTATTGTTGTCACTAGGCTGTTATTACACATATATTATTAATTGCCCAATAATGGCAACTTAAATATTATCGTTAATTTGTAAAATTTGTTATTGCAATCAAAAATACCTAACTATTGTATAACTAGTCACACTTTAAAATTATCATTTAACATCTTATCACAAATATAATTTTTAGTTTTAATGCTGAATATGACTTTTACTAAAATAAAGCATAAAAGAAATTAAAAAGAAAAGGAAATTTCAGCACCATGGTTGGTTTTCACTTGTGTCCTCTGGAATGTTGAGGCCTGCAACCAGTTTCTTTTCTAACCCAAGCTCCAATTTTAGGTTTGGAACAAAATTTTTTTTTTTTAGAATAATAAATAAATATTTTCAATTATATTGAAAATAATATAATTATCTGTAGGGCTAAATTCTAAAATACAATAAATTTATATATAAAATTTATTATAAATTTAAGATCACGGTTGGCCCCTCCCTGCTCCGTCCCCATTTCAACTACAATCATGTGGTTATGGGTATGGGACTTGGACCCCATGAACTACCTCTAATGCCTAAGTATAAGATCAACAAAGCGAGTAGACTTAACGAGGCTCCACAAGTCTTTTAGCTCTTATAAATGACTATTTATGGTGGTGAAGGTCTGTTTCCATTCAACCCTTGAGCTTGGACTCATTTTCATTACCGAGAGCGATGGCATCGCCATTTTAGATTATTATTTTAATTTTGTATTTTATATAATATATATATATATATTATATATATATATGATTACTTTCAAATATATAATTATAAAAATATTTTATACATATGATATACATATATTGTATCAAATATTAAAATACAGTCGCGCACTATAAATTCTATTGTTGTAGATGATGTTCACTTGCTCCAAAAGATGGAGTTAGGGTGTGGATGCGACGATCTCCTTCAACTCTATAAAAAAAAAAATTAATTTAAATTTTATGTATAAAATTATTAAATTTTAAAAATATATCACCTAAAAAAATTAAAAATATTTTTTTATCTATTATTTAAAAATAAATAAATTTCACCCTTCGATAATTAATTTCTAACTCAGTCCTATACGCTCCTAGTCTTAATGAAATAGTTCTATTGTAGATCGCCAGTGTATTGCTCACGATCTATCAAGAATCTTGGATTTTGAGAAAGCAGGTGGTGAATTAGAAGCAGCAAACCTTGTCCCTTAAAAAATTAAACGCCAAGTCAATTAAAATGTCCTTCATTCTTCAAATCCTCCAAAGTTTATGTCCATTCTTACCAAAAAGGTTGTCTTGATGTCGGAAAAGAGGAAAAGGACTTCTCCCCAACTAGGGTGGCGATAGATCCGTGCAAAAGCTGAACCCATCAATACTCATTTTGTTTGGTATTTATATAGTATAAATGAATTTGCATAAAATTTAAAAATTACTATTTTTAGACTTGATCCATTTATTTTTTTAAAAAAATTATTATATATATATGTTCATATAATATTTTATTTAGAAAAATATTTTTTTAAGATTTTTTAATAATATTATTTTTAAAAATAAAATTTTAATATTTTTAAATTATAAAATAAATCTTACGATCTCAGGTTCATATAATTCCAGCTTGACGTTAATCCACTGCCGTTCCTATCCACACCTCAGTCCTTTCCGAACATCTCCTCCAATATCTTTCAAACAATCTCAAGGAAGTTACCAACTCAAATAAATTTACATTAATGTCCAAAAATCCATGCCTTTTTTTTTTTTACTTCCAGAAGACCACTTAAATTTTCCTTTATGCTCCATTTTCAAAGGAGATATGATTTCTAACAATCATATATATCTTAGACTTTGACCAACTAAACAAATCTGTTTTTATAGATTATAAGAGAATTATTTGTGATTCTTCTTGGTCATCATTTTGATTGAAAGTTTAGTCATCAAGGCATTATAATCATTTCGCTCCTGGACAAATTGACGAACAATCAACAGTTAGAGTAGAATTGCCGAGTTTCTTATATATCATATTTTAATAGAGTCCAATTGGAGACGTCGGGGGTTGGGGGTGGGGGGTGGGAATTTCCTCACTTTTACCATTAGTTAGCATTTACTTGTATTAATTAAAAAATAATATGTTTGATCACTTTTTATCTACATATTTTAAATTATTTATTTTTATTTATAATTTATCATATATTATATTTTATGGATACATACATTATGTGTATGTGATCCAAAATCAAGTAATTATTTAAAAAATTATTTTATATATTTAATATATATCTATATGAAATAAAGATAAGATATCAATTTAAATTTCTCTTGCCTACATACTAACCATTGCAAGAAATCATCTTTCTTTGAATTCAAACAATAAGCAATCATGTTTTCCCTAGTTAGCAAATGTATTTTCTATGGACACAATCCATCGACAGCCGCCTTATTTTGATGAATACATTAGTTTTGAATATCTTTTTAGGTTAGGTAATGCAATAAAACAAAATTTATGTAGCGTTTATTCTCCAATATATTCTTCCTGGCACAACGAATTAGTTTTAATTTTTTTTCTTTTTTAATTTCATAATTCAATAAAGAGGTTGTTAGCTATGTTTTAATATGATTATATTAGCATCGTGTTTGGCGAGTGACAAAATTGATAAATAATAACATTTCGAATTTTAACGGTGGTAACCATGAGATGAAAAAAATTAATATGAAGGCCCTTTGTAAGAATTCATGCACCATTATAATGCTCCTTTTCATCTTCTCCCTTCTAATTTTTCACTTTAATTTGGATATTTGGACAACGATGCTTGAAAAGTACACCTTGTTGTTCTATATTTATTAATGAAAAATTACCACCATATTCACTTGATTATATGTTAATGAATTGCTGTATTTTTATTTTTATTTTTTACCTGTAACAGTTGCATTTTCATGAAAATGATAAAGGTTTTGCAGATTTATCATTTTTTTCTGTTTTGTACATTTAGTCATAGAATTAAAATTAATTAAACATCTATACAAACTTAAGCGAAAGTATTACAATTTTGATTTAGGATTTATATATATATATATTACTCATTTCAGTTATTTGATGTGTTTATAATAATGTTATAAAATGAAATGATGACGTTATTGTATGTAATCCACCTATTTATAACTTGTTTGGTATCGACATCTTATGAGCATATATACATATATATATATATATGTGTGTGTGTGTGTGTGTGTGTGTGGAAGTAGGTTTATTGTGAGAAATATCTAGGAAAGAAAGTTAGGTTTTAGGTTGGGAAATTATAATAATGCAATAAGATATGGGTATCCAAGTGAATGGACAATCAAACTCCACGATTATCTCCTGCCTTCCTATTATCCTACGTTTCAATCAATGTGAACAACTCATAGTCATGGTTCCATGTCAATCAATTATTTGCATGAACTAATTAATTTCCCGATTTCCAAGAAACATATATATATATATATATATATATGGGGGGGAGGGGGGGGGGTGGAGGGCGGCAAGAATTTAAATGAGGAAATGGATAATGACCAAAATCAAGTTGTTGAATTTTTCATACAATGCAACCACACAGACACATGTATACATACAGAATTGAAATGACACTAATAAATTATAGATATAGATTTATGTGTACTTTTTACATTTAATTTTAGAAACTAAATTACTAATTTAGAAAATAAAATATTCATTCCGTCTCAAACTGAATGCTATTATTATTGTTATTGTTATTATTATTATTATTATTATTACTATTACTATTTTTTGTGATGTACACAAATAATTTATTATTTTCTAAAAGAATATCCGATTTTCAAAAACTACGATCTCCTTCAAAATATTGGACACCCTAAATACAATGTCTTAATATTGCTATTTTGAGAAATTATTAGTTAGATTGAGTGTATTACTCTTGATTCACTATTTATATTTTATTCTGTAAATACAATTGGTATGTTAGTCTTGGTATAGTAGTCTGTACATACTTTATTTATTAAATTATTCTTAAAAAAAATCTCAATGATCTGATCAAAATCGTTGATGTCCTATAATATGTACAATATATATAAATAATTATCGTTATCATATATGAGTAATTATCGTTATTGCAGAACCAAAATTCAAAGGTCCCAAGATTCTCTGAGAATTACATGTATTTATACATGTCGATGCTCCCAGTGGCACTGTGATTTCATTTAGTTTATTATTTAAACAAAAATGATCAACATACATTGCATTTATGGGTCTCTTTTCTCTCGTGTTTGGTGATTTTTTTATTTTTTTTTTACATGTACATCTCAATTTACACTGTTATGCTCATTTTTTTTCTCATTGATTCCGATTTGAAGACAGATTGTGATTGACAGTCAAAGTCCTAAAGTTCTAAGGTTTCACCAATATTTGACAACCACATCAGTGGATTCCTTTTGAAGTGAGAAGGGCGGCTTCCAGTAGTTCAAACCACGTGTTGCAGATTGATATTTTATTTTTTTTATTTTATATTATAAATAAATATTAAATAAGAAATATTTTTTTAAATAAATAATTGGTATGCATCCCATACAAAAAGAGATATAAACGATTTGAGTCAAGTAAAAAATATTACTGCTCAATCATGTTTGATTTTTTATTAAATTTAAAAAATTGTATTTGAATTTGGTTTGATAGTTAATTTAATTGAGTTTAAATGAGTTACACGAATCAAGATGTTATAGTTTGATTTTTTTACATATTTTTTTTTTTTTACTAATAGAATTAAGTTTGAATTGAGTTTTAAATTTTATCAAATAAAAAAATATGTTCAAATTTAATTTATTAAGTTAATGAATTAAATTTAAATAATTTTTTAAAAATTAATCACTAATCATCTATGAAATAACTTAATTTATTTTTCAGTCTACTTAACTATTTTCATGAAATACAGTTCATAATAAAACAATTTGAAATAGATGATTCAAAGTTGGCTTTCCACCTTTTCTAGGACAAAAGAAGGAAAAAGATTCTTAGCCACTGTATATAAGAATTTAAATTCTGATTTGAATTTCCAAAGACAATTAGACAAATAAATCAATCAAAAGATAGATTGAATATGCGGCAAGATTCCCTTTAAATGGACCTAAGTTTAATATCACACCCTCATAGTATTTCATTTTCTTACATTCTACATATTTCTTAAGGTGGGATATATGGAATATCGATATTTTATATTTTAAGAATTATAAAATAATGTTAAAATATGAAATAATTAGTAAAAAATTACCAAAAAAAATGCTGGAAAATATGAAAAGGAATTTCATTACTTGATTTAGAAGAAAAAATGAAGAAGAACAAACAAAAAAGGGTTTTTGACTTTAACCATTATTCTTATTTGTGAAAGATTGCAGAACATTGATACAAATTTATTTTCTAAATAGCAAATCCATTAAAAAATATGATGAATATATTCTTTAAAATAAAATAATCGAACTTATGTAAGAATGTGCCACATTAACAAAAGAATTGTCCCACAAAAAAAACATAGTAATAAAGTTCCAAGATTTTAGTGGCCGAGGGATTTGTCGTGGACGTTTTGCTGGCGGTGTTTGACAAGTTAATATCTCAATTTACATGACCTGTTAAATATATTTAATAACCGAAAGATAAAAAAAAAGTCTATACATGCATGTTATTTCGTATTTCAATGTAAATGTAAACATAATATATATATATATATATAAGAATTTAAATGTAAAGACTGAACTTAATATTACTTAGTTGTGCTAAATACATAGGCTAAATTGATCTGGGCTTACAATCAGTTAATGATTTTATGATTCTTTTGGGGCTTAGACCCACTAAATAGTTTTATTAACCTATGTATTTAGCACAATTCAATAATATTAAGTTCAGTCTTTACATTTAAATTCTTGTTGGATTTAAGCTCAAGATCACATTATCCTATTTGTCTTTTGGCTCAGTTTCTTTGATTGAGGTGTTCGGTGAGCCGAGCTGAGGTACTGATTTTCTTAATAGCTCTGATGGGTCTTTTTTGAGCTAATTGAATTGGTCCGAGTTAACAAGATCAGTTCGAGTCCAACTGAAATTAACTCCTATTTTATTTATGTCAAGTTTAAAATAAACAAAAATGTGTTTCTATCTTATTCAAATAAGATGATATAATCCTTATTAACATCAATTACATTCACATATTATATATACTCTTTACTAATTACAAGATATGTTCTTTACATGACATTGTATATAACATTACATATGATATTCTATGATTCTCTTTAATTACGGATTGAATTAAACATCAGATGATTTTCGTTGAATAACTCTCGGCACTCATAATCCCTGCTTTTGCAAGCTTTTGGACGGCAATTAGAAAAAAAAAACCCTGTTTAACAGCCTTTTGGATGTGAATTAAAAAAGATTTAAACATTCATTTACTATATTAAAGATTCGTGGTCACTTTTAATTTTAAATCCATCTCATCCATACAATAAAATATTGCAACAACTTTTATGTAAGTCCCTTATGCCTAAGACTATAATTTAGGGTCGGATTTTCTGAAGTTTGGGAAGTGTGAGGGATGCCTTATTGTCTAGGCCACGAACTATTGGGAAAAAAAAACAAGAAAATTGTTATAGTGATGTGTTTATAAATAATGCCATTCAAAATAAAATAGAGATCGAATTTGACTTGGTATACGATGGAAATTCTTATTACGTTTCACAATCAGTAACACTAGATTTTTTAAGTCAATTTATTTGTTATTGGGATGATTCAATCACAAACTTGATTAGCTAGAACTCATTACACAATATTCACATTCAACCATCTATATGCCACTTAAACTAGTAGCTTATTATACTGTGCGTGTGTGTGTTTTCTTTTTCGATAAATAATGATATTTATTATGTTCTTTAATAGTATTATTTTAATAATTTTATTGTTATTGTAAAAATGAAAAATTGACTGATTAATTACAGCAAAAAACATTCATTTTTTAGTGAGGGAAAAGTATTTGGCGTCATATCAAATGAAGCTTTTTTAAAAAAAAAGAAAAAGAAAAAGAAAAGAACCCATAATGATATTATTAAATACATAATCTAAAAACATGAAAAGATTCTCAGTTTTGGGATGGTTGAAAATCCATACAAGTTCATGTTCATTATTATAAAGTACCATTATTAGTAATATATAACATTAAAAATGACCCCCCAAAAAATAAATAACAAACTTGAAATTTGTAATACATAAAAAATATAAGAAGAAAAAGGTTAAAAAATTAATAACCAAAAATCCAAGGGAAAAAAGTTTAGTGGTTAATATTTAGGAAGTGGCCACCCAAACAGGATGCTTCCAATTACTAAATCCTCTGTTTCCATGGCCGCTTTCCTTGCACCTACTCAGCCTCTGAAATTTCTCAACTCCCATTTCGACATTCATTTCTCCATCAAACTCTTCATTTTCTGGTTCATATTAGCTTCTGGGCTCGTCGATTTCCTCTTCCTCCGCCATTCCCCCGCCGCATTCTTCTCCATTTTCCACTTCTTCTTCGCCGGCAGAGATGGTGGTCGCCTCCGAGTCGAAGCCCGTCAGGAAGCACAGCCGGAGTCTGCCGTCACTCCTCTCCGCCTGCAAACAAGTGAAAACAAATATTATAAATTGATATTTGTTTTCTTATGTAATAGATTGTTGAAATACAATGATAAATAGGATTAGAATCCTTCCCTAAAAATCTGCCTATATTATGTTTTATTCAATTTCAATGATATTTACACATTTATACAATCTCCTATATAAAGAAATAACATAAATTGACTATCTTTACATAATCGCTCACAATCTCAATACTCTGCTCAAGTTGACGCATAGATGTCACATATAATGTTTTCATAATCGGACTGGTAATTAAACCGGTCTTATTAACAATTAGCGGTTTAATCGGTCGAATCGGTTCAATCGGCGGTTGGACCGACTTAATAAAAATTAATTATATTTTTTTATTTTATTATATAAAATGATAATATATTAGATTAATTATTATGCAATACATTTTAAATATAAAAATAAATAAATAACTACATAAAAAATATAAAATCCAAATAATCACATAAATATAACAAAATATCAAATTTAAACCTTTATAAAAATTAAAAATAATTTTTTTTTAAAAAAAGATGAAAACCAGTCAAACCAATTTTGGTTGATTTTGACCGACTTTGGGCGGTTTTGACCAATTGTTGACTGATCAAACCGGTCAAGTGGGTTTTTGGGCTGGTTCCTGATTGGACTGGTTGAACCGATCGATCCAATTCGATTTTGAAAATATTGATCACACATGCCCAACTTATCTAAGAACTTTGAAAATATTCAATTGGATACCCCTTTGGTAAGGATATCAACTAACTGGTCTTCTAATTGAATCTTTGGTAATTCCACATTTTTTTAATCGAGTTTCTCCTTAATAATGTTTTGTATGATCATGTTGCACTGGATTATGGGATATATCACATGTTGCTTTGTTGTCATAATATACCTGAATTGGTTGTTTTAGGGAATAGCCTAGGTCTTGTAAGAGAAATTTCAACCATAGTGCTTTACAAATTCCTAAGGTCATTCCTCTGTACTCAGCTTCTGCACTAGATCTTGCAACCACATTCTGTTTCTTGCTCCTCCATATAACCAAGTTCCACCTACAAAGGTAAAGTATCCAGAAGTTGACCGCCTGTCGTCAATTGCTCCGGCCTAGTCAGCATCTGTATATACCTCGATATTTTGCTTGTTTGTATTTTTACAGAATAAAATTCCCTTTCCTGGAGCAGATTTTCGATACCTCAAAATACGCATGACTGCATTCATATGTTGTTCACCTAGATTATGCATGAACTGACTAACAATACTCAAAGTATAAGCGAGAATTGGTCTTGTGTGAGCTAAGTACATTAATCTTCCAACGAGTCTCTGGTATCTTTCCCTGTCCACCGATACCTGGCTTGTCTCAATACATAACTTTATGCCCTCTTCCATTGGAGTATCAACTGATTGGCAGGTTGACATACCAGTTTCATGAAAAAGATCTAAGGCATACTTTCTTTGAGATAAGAATATTCCTTTACTTGATCGAGATACTTCAATTCCCAGAGAGTATTTTAAGGGGCCTAAGTCTTTCATTTCAAATTTCTTGGACAAATACTCCTTCAAAACTTTCATTTCTTCTGAGTCGTTGCCTGTGATGATCATGTCATCCACATATACAATAACCACAGTAATTTTCCCATGTCGTTTCTTTAAAAATAATATGTGATCTGAATTGTTTTGTTTGTAACCAAAGGTTGTTATAGATTAGGTGAATCGGCCAAATTATGCTCTAGGGGACTGTTTTAATCCATATAGTGATTTCTTCAACTTGCACACATTCTGTTTTTGTCTTTCTGTTACCATACACCCTGGTGGGAGATCCATGTAGACTTATTTCGAGAGTTCACCATGTAGAAATGCATTCTTCACATCAAACTATTGTAAAGGCCAGTTAAAATTTGTAGCTAAGGATAACAAGACCCGAATAGTGTTGATTTTAGCTACATGTGCAAATGTCTCAGTGTAGTCGATTCCATAAGTTTGAGTCTATCTTTTTGCCACTAATCTTGCCTTAAAACATTCGATCATTCATCAGCTTTGTATTTCACTGTAAAGATCCATCAAACTAACTCGTTGTTTTCCCCTGGGACGATCAACGAGCTCCCAAGTTTGGTTCTTCTGCAAGTAGGCCATCTCTTCATTCATCGCAGCTTTCCATCTTGGATTATCTAAGGCTTTTTGTACACTATTAGGTATAGATATAGTAGATAATTGATTAACAAATGACTGATTTGTTTATGACAAACGATGTGTAGACATATAATAGTTCATGAAATACCTTACTTTACTAGACAACTGAGGTTCATATGTAGCTTTTAGAACACCTCTGGTGAGATAATGTGGTAACTGTCTCCCAAATGACTCAGGCACTATATAAGGAATATCCTCATACAACGATTGGTTTGGTATATCATTTGGGAGAGACTCGAACTCGATTTCATACATTTCTTGGGTTTCTAGGTGCTCATTTTCACGTTGATCTAAGGTTTGACCACTAGACTCCAACTCATCCACTTCTACGCTTATTATATCGTTGTGTAGGGTACCACCACTTATATCCAAGTTTTGACCACTAGGATCCAAGTCACTTATAATTTGATCAGATACTTTCACAACATCTTCCTCAATGTTGTATATAAGACTCTGAATTTCCTCAAGATGCTCCCCCTAAAATTCAGACTTGGAGAAATTCATAGCATCTTCATGAAAGATAACATCTATAGTGATAAACATGCGTTTAGTAGGGGGATAATAACATTTGTATCATTTTTTATGAATAGTATAGCCAGCAAAAACACATTTCAAGGCTCGAGGCATTAACTTACTGTATTGGTATTTGGGGAGATGAACATAGGCAACACATCTAAAGACATGATGAGGGAGGTTTGGGACTGTTGAAGCAACAACAACTTCTGCAAGAGCTTGGAAGGGTGTTTTGAAGTTGATAGAACGAAATAGAACACGATTGATGAGATATGCTGTAGAGAGAAGAGTTTCTTCCCAGTAACATAAAAGCATGTGAGCCTTAATGAGGAAGCGCGAACGACCTCCAATAAGTGTCTATTTTTACGTTCGGCCACACCATTCTGTTGAGGTGTATCTGGACAACTAGTTTGATGGATTAAGCCATGAGCGTCCAAAAATTGCTGAAGTTCAGAACTATGATATTCTCCGCCATTATCACTACATGACACTTATATTCGGGCATTATACTGTGTATGAATGATATTATAAAACTTCTGAAACAGCAAGTTAACTTCTGATTTGGATTTCATCAAACACAACCAAGTCATTTGAGTACAATCATTTATAAAGGTAACAAACCAATGTGACCTTCCCAACGTGGGAACTTTGGATAGTCCCTAAACATTAGAGTGAATAACCATAAAAGAAATAGGACTTTATTTAAAATCAAATGAAATGAGGCACGATGACTTTTTGAAAGTTCACACACATCACATTTGAAAATAGAAATATCTAAATTTGTAGACAAACTTGGAAACAACTTTTTTAAATAACCAAATAAGGTACCTCCTAAACGTCGATTGATAAGTGCATATTTTGACATATTTTTATATCAAATCCTTTATACTTTTCTTGCTTTATTCTTATTAATATTCTTTTTTTATTAATATTTTGTGTTAGGAAATAAATGGAAGCATGTTTCCAGATTTGTGTAGTTTTTATAATTTGAGCATAACTTCATTATCAAAAGCCCTATGGACCTGAAACTTATTTTATTTGAAAGCTAAGAGATAGAGGTACAACTTTTATGTTGGAAGCTCAGCCTAATTCAATCTTGATGATAGCAGAAAATTCATTCAACTAGTTGCACAAAATGGATCACCAAAATTCGAATCATAGTTCAGCCCAGTATTTACTTATTTCACCAATTCGGTTATATATCTTGAGCCTAAATTTATTTTGGGTTGAAATTCGAATATGTTATACCAAGAGGTAATAAACAAGTTTGTTGAAGACAAGATAGTGTGAAAATGTGTCAAAATAGTAAAACTATAGGCTGTAAGTTGCTGCTGATGTTAAAGGGCGGCTTTTGGACATGATTCGGTAATTTAATTATATTTCCTTCATCCGACTGCCAAATTTGACAAAAGATATATGAAAATATATCAGGACTGAAAGATCTATAATTTTTATTCTTTACGTATCTTTAAAATTTGGTTGTATCTAACCAAAAAATATAATTTAATTCAGTGGGTGAGAAATTTGTGTAACAACTTACCAACTCTTGGCAACTACCATACCACTTGATTAACCCCTCCATTATCTTTTTAGCCTCTAGCTTACTCCAAGTACTATAAATAGACCATATATTAAGCTTGTAAGAGGAGGGGGATAGAGGGTTTCTTTAGGTTAAGTTATCTAGTTTGTATGTTTTCTAGTATTGTAAGTTTTCTAGTAGTAATAGAAATGCATTCTCTAGTTTCTCTTATATTTTTAGTCTTTGTTACTTTTATTATGTCTTTCTAAATTTTATTTTGTTGAGGAAAAATGGTGAATCTCTTGATGGAGGAAGAGAAATGGTTATAAGGGTAGAAATTATTTAAGTATGTTGTAGTATTATTTTTATTTTTGATCTAAACCCTATTTGTTTTGTGGTGATTCTTGATTTATGTATCTCCAATGGCACAACAAATTCTAGGGTTTATTTAGCTTATTGTACGATTTTACCCCACCGACTGCTAATATAAAATCTTGATTTGTTGTTGACGAAGGTGTACATAAATGTTTGATCTCATAAATAAGTGTTGGCGTTAAGAGATAATTTGCAATAGTAAGACAATATCATGATTACCTTATTGCATGAGTTACTTGATAATATCTTTCCATTAGAACCTTCATTATGTATGGATTCCAATTGTGACAATTAATAGAGATAAAAAGAATAAATAACCATTTCTCTAACCAAATCTCAAGAGTGGATCCTAATCCTCAATACTTTTATTACTTCGATTTTTCTTTAGTTACATCATACATTAATTGTTCATATATTTTGATTCACATAAACTCCATCTTTTTAAAAATATAAACTTGAATTTTTCAAACAACTTCCCTGTGGATCGACCTCGGACTCACGAGAAATTTATTACTTACTACAACCTGCACTTGGGTTTGCAATCTTAAAGTTGTAGCATCGATGCTAGAGCAAGATCTCAGCTATCTTTTTTGGTGAACCAATGCTCTCTACTACTAAAGCCTGTTGTAATCTGCTAGAAGTCTCTGAATCCAAGTTCAAGTAATATAGCTTCTCTATCTTAATACCATAACCAATCGTTTGTCGAGTCTGAATGTCCTTAAACACACAATAATCAGGCCAAAAAGTAACAACACAAGATAAAGTAGTAGTGATCTAAGAGACTGATAAAAGATTATAATTTAAGGAGAGAACAACTAACACAAAATCAAGGTGTAAAGTATTAGTAAGGTGTGATGACCCTTCCCCTACAATCGGGATGGTATTATTGTTGGCCGTGGAGACACAATTTTGGGAGGATGGGTTAAGATTTGTGACTTGTCTAACATCAAATGTCATATGGTCCATGCACTATTCAAAACAGGTGTAGAAGTGGTGAAGACCTTACCTCCAGTATTTGTAGTGGTTAGTAATGCCGATGACGTTGAAGGGACATTGTCTTTCTTTATTTAAGGAACTACGATAGTGGAAGAATGCTTGGAATTCTGATGCCTTGTTGGGTCCCACCAATCTGGATATCCAACAATTTCAAAGCAACGACTTTTTAAATGACCTGTTTGATTGCAGTGAGTACATTTGTATGTAGGTTTGTCTGAACTATTGGAATTCTTTAGATTGGTGGCTTTGGGTCGGTCTTAGGACGTCTGACTGGGTCGATAGCGGGAAAGCATAGCAGAAGCTTTAGATTTCTCAATGTCTTCATTTAAAGTAGTAGATCGTATGGCCTCACAACAAATTAAGGAATAACACTCTTCCGACTTAGGAGTGGCTCATGACATAATATTTCTCGCCAAAGTTGATCAAAACTTTTATCCAATCTAGCAAGAAATATGTTCACTCGGGTTCGCTCGATGGACTGCCGATATGCTGTAACATCATCAAGATCATTCATGACCACTTTATCACGATGATCGAGTTCCTGAAATATTTTTGTTAACTCCCTATAGTATACTGAGATTGATTTGACACCTTGTTTGGCTGAGAAGGTTTTCTGATGCAAAGAGTAGACATGCATCTCATCATTACCATCATAAAAGGCTTTGGATAGAGCACTCCAGATTTCACGGGCAGTGGGTATACGAAGATAGCGCTACATGATGTCAGGAGTTATGGACATCAGAAGCCAACGTTTCACTTTCTGATTTTTAGCATACAATTTTTTATATCCCGTATCCGACTCAGCAAGTGGAACAGATTTGGCCATGATGTAGGAGAGTTTTTCTCGTTCAGCAATATGCCATCAATTGAGACCACATATCATAATTTATTTTGGTAAGTTGAATGCCGGCATTAAAGACATCCTCAGACTGAACAAGAATTGGAACAAATTTGGTTCCAAAGGATTCAGTGTGTTCACTTATTCTCTTTTTTTTTTCAAAGGCAGGTGTGACGACGAGATGGCGGTGGTGGATCATTATTTTTTTCGACGGCAGGCGTGATGGCGGTGGTGGACGTTGATAGCCTTCAGACGGCTACTACGAGGTCTAAGATTTGTTTTGAAATCTGGTTTTGATTTCTGATTATGGGTATTTTTGATTTTGTGAGTTATTATCTTAGGATGAATTTTTGCACTTGGTTTGCAAAGCTTTTTAGAACCTTGATCGGACTGATACCATGAAAATAAATATGATAAATTGGTATTTGTGTTTTTCATAATAGGCTGATGAAATACAATGATAAATAAGATTAGAATTCTCAATTAATTCTCTACAAATCTACCTATACTATCTCTTATTCAATTTCAATGTACACATCTATATAATCTTCTATACAAGGTGTAAGCAATTTATAGTCGTATATAAATAATAATTGAATCAATATTACCTCAGCAGCAGAAATTCGTTTGATTCATGGATGAACAGCTTGCCTACAAGCCTCCCAGTAATATCACCACAGTCTTTCTCGCTCCAATAAATACTACTACAGTATTCACTAAATTTATAACTACACACCTTAAAGCCGTGGAGATTTCTAAGTTTTTGGTGATACTCCAAGAACAAATGTAGAGAGAATATGGAGGAGAGAGAATATTTTTCTGTAAATTAAATTGCGTATCATTGTGATATCTTATAGTAGTAAGGAGAGATAACAAGAAAAAGATTCTCTCTATCCCTATCACTCTTTGAGTCCGATCAGGAGAGGTTTCTTGATAACCATCATCCTTATCCAAATAGGACACTAACTAATCACAAATATGGATGCAAATAAAAAATGCATCAATATCTCCCACTCATACATATTTGACTCAACTCATTCAAATCACATCTCTATAATTCTTATCTCACGTCCCTTCTTTCATATAGGGAATAAGGCGTGCGACCAAGCGAGAAAGGAACAAGTGAAGAGAGTTATATTAAGTCATCACCTAACTAACATAACTCTACAACTCAAAACTCGCTATGTACCCCAAACTATGTGGTCGCACTAGATCAAGCATCTCTAATCCCTCTATAATGAGTAAAGCATGTTTGAATCTCTCAACTATGTATCTATGCTCATGACTATGCCAAACATATTTTTAACTTAGTCAGCCGACCAATGAGCCATAAAACAAAAGTGCATTACCAGCTTAGCTCTTTCTCAGCCCCTCATGTCAATCAGCTTGGTCTTGACAGCTTTCTTAGTCACGCTCCGACAGACCAGATCAAACGTGGTCATTGGAAACATGCTAAAGTAGCGTCATCAAGCTTACACCTTATGATACGGTCCAGAGTCCCAAAAGGTACAAAAATATGTTAAGGGCTCACACAGTGACGAAGCAGGGATCCATTCAGTCACTCCACTTATAAGGTCGTCTCAAAGCACATGTAGTATGAATACATGCTATGATGAAGCTCCCACTCAATTTGGGCATGCCACGCTCTTAACATCATACGAATCTTAGTCCAGTCGCTATCCAAGCGCCTGACCTGCGTACCATCATAAGTCACTCTCCAAAGTATCATGCAGTAGTTTGCACATTCGGCTATAGACAGGCTTTCATGAAGTTTGGACATACTTCATAATTGATCAAGTATGATCTCATCTTGGCCTTATGCCAAGGCGACTATGAATTAAACTTTAACCTTTCTCGCTATTCCAAGCATCAAGGCGATCATTCACGCCCTGATGCGATCATTCACGCCCCTCCCAATGGTGCGAACATGATCTTTGAGTCTCATCCTGCTTGCTGTCAAAGCGCCAGGGTGATTGCCTGTGTGAGTGGGTCAATCTAAGCCTGGTGACATTCATAATAAACTCAGTACACTAACAAATTTAACAAGAAAAAAAAATCTCATTAATCAACAAAGTGTTCATACAGGCCTATAAACTCAAATCCTATGAAGTCCCATACTACTAACATGCCTTTAGAACACATCTCTCCGCAAATGCTTAGTAAAAGGATCAGCGACCATATCGCTAGTAGGAATATGCCTGAGAACAACTTGACCTTGCGCAATGCTCTCTCGAATGAAGTGATATCTGGTGTCAATATGCTTAGTCTGCCCATGATACTTGGGGTCCTTAGCATATGCTAGTGCAACTGTATTATCATAATAGACAACAACTATATCATCAACATGCGCCGCAACGCGTAGACTCTACAGGAATTTTCTCAACCAGATAACCTCTTGGACTGCTGATGTACAAGCAACGTATTCGGCCTCCATGGTGGATAAAGAGATACATGACTGCTTCTTGCTACACCAAGTGATAACAGCACCTCCCAATAAGAATGCATATCCCGATGTGGATTTGCGCTAATCTCTATCCGCTGATCTATCAGCATCACTATATCCAATTAGCTTTAAACTACCTCCATGGTAGCATAAAGCGAGATCACTTGTTCCCTTCAAATATCTAAGTATCCTTTTGACCACGGCCCAATGGTCGTGTCTAGGATTACTTTGATATCTACTCACCATTCCAACTGCAAAGCACAGGTCTGGTCGAGTACACATCATTGCGTACATCAGACTCCCTACCGCGCTCGCATATGGAACCTTAACCATGCGTTCCCTTTCTTTTTCTGTCTTAGGGCACAATTCTTTGCTAAGAACACAGCTCTTATCCATGGGTGTGTCAACAGGATTAGCATTATGCTTACGGAAGCATTCTATAATTCTCTTGATACAAGCCTCTTGAGACAAACTCAAGAGTTTTCTAGAACGATCCCGATGTATCTTAACACCAAGTATGTATTCAGCTTCTCCCATGTTCTTCACCTCAAAAGTAGAGGACAACCACTTCTGAGTGGCGACAATCATCTCCATATCATTCCCAGCCAACAAAATGTCGTCTACATATAATGAGAGTATTAAGAAATTCCTTCCACTTCTCTTGACATACACACAATGGTCTTCCTCGATCATCGTAAAGCCTATCTTAGTAATAGCTCGATGAAATCAATGGTACCACTGTCTGGACGATTGTTTCAGTCCATAAATAGAATATTTCAAGCGGCATACTTTGCGTTTTTGTCCCATTTCCTGAAATCCAATAGGTTGATCCATGTAGATCTCCTCGTCCAACTCTCCATTGAGAAATGCTGTCTTGACGTCCATCTAAAATAATTTCAGATCTAGGTATGCGACAATGGCTAATATGAGGCGAATAGAGGCAAACCTCACCACTGGGGAGAATGTCTCTTCATAATCTATACCTTCTTTTGGGTATAACCCTTCGCCACAAGTTGAGCTTTATACTTGTTGATTGATCCATCTGACTTTCGCTTGACCTTTAGAACCCATTTGTTCCCAATGGTCTTGCGTCCAGATGGAAGATCGACTAGCTCCCAAACATGGTTCTTAGCCATCGAGCTCAACTCTTCTTTCATAGCAGCTATCCACTCATTTGCATTTGGAGAAGTCATAGCCTCTTCATAAGTGGTTGGCTCATCAACATCCACAGAAGCACACATGAAAGATTCTCCTTCGATTTCATAATACCGACGGGGTATATTTCCACGTTTGCTCTTACGCGTTAGTGGATTTTGAGAGTCTTCTTCCAGTGGGTCACTCCCACTGAATTTAAGGTCGCTTGCATTATCCCTGTCAATTACTGGATAAGGCTGCGAAGCCTCACCCTCGCCAGGGATTGGAGTGCCACCTTGAGGATCTTGCAACTCATACAGTTCAAGGGCCCCTTTGACTTCACCAATGGTCGAAAAAACCTCATCGAGGAAATTCACATCACGGGACTCAATCTCAGTCATTCCTCCATCAGGGTGTTCACCGTACATCACATAGCCCTTTGATTGATCGCAATACCTTATAAAGATATGTTTGACCGCTCTAGGGCCAAGCTTCCCATGCTTATGAGAAGTGTTGTGAACAAACCCAGCCACCCCCAAGGGCGCAAGCCTTCTAAACTAGGCTTTCTGTCATGCCACATCTCATAGGGTGTCGAAGGAACTGACTTAGAAGGCACACGGTTCAATATGTAGGCAGCATGCATCACCCCAAAATGATATTGGAAGATTTGCTTGCGCCATCATTGATCTGGCCATATCCAGAAGTGTGCGATTCCTCCTCTCTGCAACCCCATTTAGTTGCGGAGTGTGTGGAATCATCAATTGTCTAATGATCCTTTTTTCTTCACACATTTGTCTAAATTGATCAGACAAATATTCTCGCCCTCTGTCAGTACGTAGAATTTTGAGGTTCCTATCTATTTGGTTCTCAACCTCTGCCAAGAATCGCTTAAAACAATCAAGCGCTTCTGACCGATGAGACAAGAGATATACTGACCCATAGTGCAAATAATCATCAATAAAAGTGAGAAAATAGAATGCACCATGTCGTGCCCTCACATTCATGGGTCCACATATATCCGAGTGGACTAACTCTAGAGGATGAGTAGCCCTCTTTGCCTTTCCAAAAGGCTTCCGGCAAGCTTTTCCTGCCAGACATGGTTCACACACAGGAAGGTTGACTTTAGGAAGATGGCCTAAAAAACCTTCTCGAGCTAACCTAGTCATCATTTCTTGTCCTATGTGCCCTAATCTTGCATGCCACTTAATAAAATCAGAAATAGCATCAACAGTCGAAAAAACATAAGAAACACAATCATTGGATAATTCTAACATGAAAAATCCATTATTCATAAATCCTAAGCCATAAAGGTCTTTGCCATAAAAAATAGACAAGGTGGTTCGCTCAAACAAGAAAGAAAAACCATATTCAGAAAGTGCACTAACTGAAAGTAAATTACATCGAATGCTAGGTGCATATTACACATCACTAAGGAGTAGCTCTCGCCCAGTGCTGAGCTTGAGTTGGTATGACCCAACTCCAAGAACCTCCTCTTGTGCGCCATTCCCCATAGCAATGTAGTGGCTGCATGCTGACACTCGATGATAATATACAAATCCTGCTCGATCCCTAGTCACGTGTTTTGTTGCCCCTGTGTCTACAATCCAACCAAGGAGAGAATTAGCAACAAAAACATGCGAGCATACGAATGAACTAAGAGAGCTAGGAGTGGGTCTTACCTTCTTCGGCTCAGTGCAATCACGAGCGAAGTGACCCAACTTTCCACAGTTAAAATACTTATCTTTCTTCTTTCCACCCCTCTTGCCTCGGTGACGCTTCATAGACTTGTCACCTTGTGGGGCCAAGTTCAAGCTTTGACCACTGCTTTGTCCAGCATCCTTCTGCTTGTTCCAGCATTTGCCTTTATTGGGCTTACGCTGTCCAGCATGTGCGACAAGAGCTGCTGCTTATGCTCGCTCCGACTCTCGACGGTCAGCCTCAAGCTTGAGATGACTGGCGACACTATCGAATGTCTGGATTTTCTCATTATGCGTAAGCACAAGCTTAACATGTCCCCAAGTCTACTCAGGTAGCGACCTTAGGACAGCCAAAACTTGTTGTTCATCAGTGAGCTCACTTCCAGCATTTTGAAGCTCTCGAATCATATCCTTCATCATATAAAGATGTTGGGTCATCGAGTGCTTCGGGTCAAGTATGTACTGGTTGAACCTAAGGGTTAGTGCCCTTAGTCTTGTAGCCGAAGTGCTACCGTACGTGACCTTTAACACATTCCACAACTCTTTAGCTGTAGGATACTGTTCAAATTCATGGATCAGATTATCGTGCATGCAGCTCAACATTGTAAAGTGCGCACTCTTATCTTGATCTACACACTTATTGTACGCGTCCATATCGCGACGATATTGGGTAGTTGGTCCATTTTCTGGCTTAGTTGGCATAGGCATAGTAGTGGTGAGATGATCAAGGATCTTTTTTTTGTGCAACAAAAATTGAATTTTTCTATACCACATTGCATAGTTTTGGCCATCAAGTTTGCCAGTATCATATAGATCAGAAAAAGCTACTTGGGCATCCATTACTATATAATATGTGCAATAAGTTAGATACTAGTCTAAAATTTTATCCGAATCCAAGTAAATATTTATCATTTTCTTTAATTCAGTTAGATCGAAAATTTCACCACCAAGGCTAGTAATCATCTCCCACCGAATTAAAGATCACAATAAAAAATTATCCATGAATAAAATTAAAAATATCCATAAAAAAATGTATACATTAAATACGAATAATAATTTTGAGTTGAAATTTGGTGCGTCATGCCGAGATAATTATTGATCTATGGTGGTAATTAACGAAACATATCCCATAAAATATATATATATATATGGCCTCCAAAAAAATGGCCTCATAAATACATAAAAAAAATTACATTTTTCAAGACCTAATACATAAATCTAAAATTGGAATACCGTATTACCACCATTTCCATTAATTATCTCTCAAATAAAATAATTATAAAAACATAACATACATGAGCACCCAGAATGTCAACTCTCATTTTATGCATATTGATAAATAATCGCATTGGATTAAATAGCATAATCACAAAAAAAATGCAATTAAAACAAATTTAACCCAAAAAAATAAATTCTAGAATTTAAAAAAATAAATTCTATATTGTTCAAATAGGCCAGAAAAAATAAAAATTAAATTCTGCCCATTTGGCCAGCATGTAGCCATTTGCATGCTTTGTTTCTCCTGCTGCTGTGCCACATGGCGCAGCAGCAGACTTTTTCCATTATTATTATTATTTTTTAATAAAAAAAAAAATTCAACGCCTCATGGCAGTCGTCCTCCGGCGCGCTTTTCCAACGGACACTAATTTCCAATAAAAAAAAATCTTTTTCAATACTAATTCATTTTTGATACATAATATATCGATTTAATAGTTTTTTTTTTCTTTAACATGACATCAATATTATGTATCAATTGAATTTAAACATGCATTTGTACATACAAATACAATATATAATCTTTAAAATCTATTTTCATGATTGAATTTAAATCACGAAGGTGAGGTCGAGCTCTATTGGCTCTGATACCACTATAAGCAATTTATAGTCGCATATAAATAATAATTGAATCAATATTAGCTCAGCAGCGAAAATTCGTTTGATTCACGGATGAACAGCTCGCCTACAAGCCTCCCAATAATATCACCACAATTTTTCTCGTACTAGTAAATATTACTACAGCATTCACTAAATTTATAACTACACACCTTAAACCCGTAGAAATTTCTAAGTTTTTGGTGATACTCCAAGAACAAACATAGAGAGAATATGAAGGAGAGGGAATATTTTTCTGTAAGTTAAATTCAGTTCTGTAAGTTAAATTCAGGAAGTGGCCACCCAAAGAGAGGCTTCCCAATTACTAAATCCTCTGTTTCCATGGCCGCTTTCTTGCACCTACTTAGCCTTTGAAATTTCTCGACTCCCATTTCCAAATTCATTTCTCCATCAAATTCTTCATTTTCTGGTTCATCGCTTCTGGGCTCGTCGATTTCCTCTTCCTCCGCCATTTCCCCGCCGCACTCTTCTCCATTTTTCACTTCTTCTTCGCGGGCAGAGGTGGTGGTCGCCTCCGAGTCGAAGCCCGTCAAGAGGCACAGCCTGAGTCTGCCGTCACTCCTCTCCGCCTGCAAACAAGAACTCCTAAACGGCTTCTCCACCGCTTCAATGATCAGCCTTCCGCCTTCTCTATGGCGGCGCACTTGCAAAGAACTCGGGCCTCTCATTGTAGTCAGCGGCGGCGGGAAGTTCTTGATTTTCCTGCAAAAATTCGCCTCCGCATTGGAGTCAGCGGCTTCAATTTCTTGTTTTGATTTTTCGAGTTCAGCCCTTTTGTGGGGCGGTGAATTCGAGGGATAGAATGACGGCGAGGAGGAGGAGAAATTGGTGATGCTGCTCTGGGTGATGATTTCAGTGCATGTTTCACTACCTAAATTTTCAGTGCACAATTCCAGGAATTTTACGTTGAGTCTTGAAAATGATGAATTTCTAGCTAAAGGGTGTGTGTAAAAGCTCTCATATTTTTCCACTGATTCTTTAGGGAGAAAATCCCAGTTGCCAAATTCAAGATTTGTGTGTGTGTGTGAGTTTGCTTTTTGCACCACTTGAATTATAAAACTAGGGGGCGAAGTTGTACAATTTTGATAGAATAACAATAGGTCGATGGAGGGTTCATATATGGCAATGTGTCTAGAATTAATTAATGTTGGAAATGCAACTTTTGAGATACTGAATCTCTTTCAGTTTATATGATACGTTCACACTGGTGGAGTTTCGGGAAGTACTCGTGCTCAGCATGGCTTGTATGCTTCTGATGGTGTTTAGTTGTCACGGCTTTTTGTATTCTTGTCGTCTTGATTGTTGAATGAATGCCATTGGGCATGCTCTCTTTTAGTTCAGTTTTTTCTGAAGCATGAGACAATTTCTGTATTACAGAGCTCATGCGTCACGCAGGTGCAGCTAAAACATCATCTCCAAATGATCAAATTTTGAATCGACACAGAGACCGATTAAGGTTTGCATCTCCAGGGAAATAAATGTAAGTTTTCAATAGTTTCTTAAAAATGCTCCAGTTGATGTTTGCAATATTTATCTCCTTTCTCAAGCACGTGAGCACAATATGCAGTTTTGGGGACACAATTGGTGCTGGTTGAGAAAATGGACTGCCATGCCTGTGAGTAAATTGATTTTTGTTGCAATGCAACTGGTATACAAGTATATCCCGTTTTCTCACTAGAGTTGTGCATGGAGCTCTCCTTGTCGGAAGTTTTATTTTATGACATAATCATAGTGTCTACCGGCCGTAACATCATGTATGAAATAATGTGCTATACAAGTATACACAAGGAAGACTTCAGATTTTGTTCCAAGTGTAAAATTTATGTCTATTTTGAAAGTGTATTGTATGCTTCCTTTTTTTTTTTTTTTTCCCTGTGCAGTAGTATGTGATCTGAGTTTGGCTTGATGGAATAAATATGGTGGTTATTGTAAGCTTCTGTTTTGATTTGTAATATGTTTGATGTTTCACTATTAAATTGCTAACTTCTAGCAAATATTGGCATTGCTTCCCAGCCTCATATATATAACTTAACATAAGCTTCTGTTTACTCAAGCTCATCTCTCATAAGCTCGATTAATGCAAAAGAAAAATCTAATTTTTTACTAACTTAGTGAGAAACACCACCTTCAAAGTTGGATAATCGTGGGTTGGCATTGCTTGTTTGAATACAAAGAAACATGATTTCTTGCAATGGCTATGATGCAGGTAAGAGGAAGAAGGTGCTGTCTGCTGTGAACCTGACTCAAGAGCCAAAAAGTGATCAACCATGGTGTTTCCCAACAAATGCACATTATATTTTCCTTAGATGATTAAATTTTCAATCAAAATGTTGGCCAAGAAGAATCTCAAATAATTCTCTATTATAATCTAGAAAAACAGATTTGTTTAGTTGGTTGGTCAAAGTCTAAGATATATATAATTGTTGGAAATCATATCTCCTTTGAATATGAAGCACAAAAGGACAATCAAGTGGTTTTCTGGAAATCAAAAAATGGCATGGAGTGTTGGACAATGTAAATTTATTTGAACTGGTAACTTCCTTGAGATTTTTGAAAGATATTGGAAGAGACTTGAGAAGTTCATGTGTGAAGGATAAGGTGTGGACAAGTCTTTTTCCTCTTTTCCCACCTCAAGACAACCTTTTTGGTAAGAATGACCTAAATTTTGGAGGATTTGCAGAAACTAAGGTCATTTTAATTCAAAAGAAAAGGCGCTCGCATGTAATTTTTGGATGGATCGGGTTTCCTTCATCCAAAGGTTCTTAATGGAGCACTGTTGATCTACATTAATGTTATTTCATTAAGGCTAGGAGCATAAGAACCAACTATGGTGCTGAAATTTCTTTTTTTTTTTTTTCATGCCATATTAAATCTTCTCTTTTTTTTGGTATATTTTTTGTCCAAATTCGATATTGAAACCTCACAAAATATGCCCCTATTCGTGCTATTCTCACCAAAAAAAATCTTAAATCTAGTTGTCCCTTCGTATAGATTTATATACGAGTATATTATAAATTTTTGTTAAAAGTTACGGTGAAAAAATCGGCACAAAAATATGAAAAAAGTTAATATTCTGATTCGTAGATGTACGTATAAACTACGAATGTAAAAGAATTGTTCGAAATTAAAACTATAGCTTATTTTGATATTATTTTTTATATAAATTGTGTTTGTTCTTATTTTAAAATTAAACAAAAAAATATTTTATAAGTATTTTTATATCATTTAATTTAATATTCTAACATAACTTAAAGATAAATATTTAATAATAATTAGTATGCTCATAAATTTTAGAATGTTTATTTTTTATTTATATGATATTCTATTAATATTTATAAATAATTTTTTAAATATTTTTAGATTATATTTAAATATTATAAATATTTATTAAGATAGAATATTAGTAAGTATAATACTTGTACTAAATATTTCACCTAAAAAATATAGAGTATTATTTGGCGGTTTCAAATATGTATGAAAAACGAAAGTATTTTTTTATTATTCATATGTACGTGTACTATAGAAGTATAGTACGAGTTTTAACTAATAGAGCGACTCTTTGACTCCGAGTTGGTATTTTAGTGGATCTTGAACGTCGAGAAAGTAAAATATAACTCGGGTGGATCTAAATAATGGTCATTCCAAATCATAAAAAAAAAAAAAAAAAACACAAAGAATTAATTCATTACATGACAATAATAAGTGAGATAAGTCCCTACAAGAACAATAATTCCAATTTATTTCAAGTTTAAGGACTCGGCAAGCTCAAGCTCACCCCGTAATTTATGTCAACAATGTAGTAATCTTGTTTGTGTTACATCACTTCTTACAACCAAAAATATTGCAATTGTTCATCTATTTTTGCCATTTGATACTGGCCTTGGCCTTGGTGTTGCTCTCCACCAGTTTGTACAATGCCTTTGATCTCTATTTAGGACTTCACCGACACATATAATGTGATTCTCTCTCTTTCTTTCTCTCTCCAATAGTATGGACCCTTAAATCATTATGTATGGACCTTATGTATTTTGAAAAAAATCAGTATATCTTAATTCAAGTCGATTGGTCTCGAATTGAGATATTTAAATTCGAAAAAACATGCAATAGCAACACACATCAGGCATATTGGGGTATTCCTAGTTGAAACCCTTCGATGTTTAAATTAGTTTAAATTGAGAGGTCAATATGAACTGACAAATAAAGTGAGTTGTGATTTGAAAATTGCCTTATAACAATTGAGTATCGAAATATTTATACTGGTTAGTCCACATAGGCATATATAATAGGATTTGTGTATTTTAATATCAAACTCTCGCAACCCATCATTCAATGTATCAACGATCGAGCCTTCTCGGTCTACCCGACCCGAGCAATTTTTTGAGGGTAGTATAACAATTTTGGTATTCTACACACCACTATGAATTAGTTTTTGAATTTCATTAATATTTGAATTAAAAAGGAGAAAATTAAAGAAAAAGGAAGAGAAATGCAAATAAATCACATAGTAGGATGGTTTGATCTATGTGCACAAAATAAGTATCGAAATAACTAGACCTTATTGTTTAACATGTTGATTCAGGCAAAATAGTTACAACAAGTACGTAAACAAAATCATTCCAATATCATAACAGCAATACGTTATAATAGTCGCATCTTATTATTATTGTAGATAATTGGCACATTGATTCCCAATAATTTGATCAACATGTTACACATTAAAATGCAATTTCCTTCCACCAAACCTTTTGAGCAAGAACAAGAACCACTTGCGCACAACATCAAGATAGGCCATTTAGACGAGATTGATGAAAGTAATGCGATGGGGCCTTTCATAAAGATAGGTAACAATATCAAAATATTTGTTTTTGTAACTTGGTGTATTGGCCAGTTATAGACATCTCTGTTCCCCCCAACATTTTCTGACCAAAGTTAATTTGTGGGTTGTACAAATAGTTTTGCTGTGTTTTTCATCTGCAAAAGTACCCAAATTTAATGAGAGATTTTGAGCCCACAAGCCCCACTCTCTCACCATTGATAGGTTATAGGTTCTTAAAATCCAGTCATCCCCATGTCAAATTTGGATATCTTCTTTTATTTCTTTGGATATCTTCTTTTATTTCTATCTTGTTATGCATATTTTTTTATTTTTTTTGGCTACTTCTTAGTTGATTTGAAGTATTAGTCTTGATTATGAAATTGCAACTCATATTTCTTGATTATGGGAAGTATTAGTCTTAATTGTGTATTTCACAACTTAAAATGCATAGTCATCCCACAAGACTCATATTTCTGCTTTACATGATCAATTACATGATTATATTCCCTCGTTTCATTTAGTTAAAATTGCAACTTAAATAAAATTATAAGTAAAAAAAAAACTTATTTTTAATTGCAAATTCGCAATTCAAATAAATAAACAGGGAGAGACGTCAAGTGTCATTAAATTCAACCTAAAAAATCACTATGAGAAATATTTGAAGGGATTGGAAAGGTTTTGATTGAAGAATGAAAAGGGTTTAAGTTGGATTCTTACATTCCATGGAAATAAAAGAAACAATTTAGCTCTTCTATTTAACAAGTAATGTTTTCATTTAAAATCTTTTATTTCACATGGAATGTAAGAATCCAACTTAATTATCTTTTATTTCACGTGGAATTTAAGAATCTCACTTGATAATTGTTTTCATCTTTTTATTTTTTCTGTTTTTTTTAGTAGCTGCAAATATTTATTGTCATCACTTGAACAACAACCACAAAAAAAAAGAACCAAGTTAATTCCTTAGTAACAAAAATTCACCCCATCTCCCATTATAAAAGGCAAGTTGGGGGCTTACATTCAAATACACAAGTTTAAAGAACCCCAGCTCCATCTCCAAAATTTTATTTCCAAGTCATTATTGTACTCGAAAACAAATTTCCCCAAGCCTGTTCCTCAAAAATCAAACCTTTTCAAACAAAAAAACCATTATACATTTTCAAGCCATGGAAAACAAAACAAGCATTTGCATTGAATTATTATCATTGCTAGCATTGGGTTTTGCCACAATAATTTTTTACAAATGGCTAAGCCTCAAGAAAAGAACAACACCTCCTCTTCCACCGGGGCCGACAGGCTATCCCATAGTCGGGTGCTTGCCTGAAATGATAAAGAACAAGCCAACATTCCGATGGATACACAAACTCATGCAAGAAACCAACACAGAAATAGCATGTATCCGCCTTGGCGACATCCATGTCATCCCTGTCAGCTCTCCTGAACTTGCTCGAGAGTTCTTGAGGAAGCAAGACATAGTTTTTGCCTCCAGGCCCGACAGCATGTCGGGCAAACTTACCAGCAACGGGTACCTGACAGCAGCCCTTTCGCCCGTCGGCGATCAGTGGAAGAAAATGAGGAGAATTCTTGCCTCAGAAGTGCTTTCACCAGCCATGCACCAATGGCTTCATGAAAAAAGATGTGAAGAAGCTGATCACCTTGTGCGATATGTCTACAATCAATGCCAAAACCCACACACAAATGGGCTTGTGAATGTGAGAGTTGCAGCACAACATTATTGCGGCAATGTGATGAGGAAATTGGTGTTTAAAAAGAGGTTTTTCGGGACAGGAATGGAGGATGGAGGCCCTGGAATGGAAGAGAAAGAGCATGTGGATGGATTATTCACAATCCTGTCATATCTATATGGCTTTGCCATTGCTGATTTTGTTCCATGGTTGCAGGTGTTTGATTTGGATGGATATAAAAAGATTCTCAACAATGCCATTAACAATGTGAGAAAATACCAAGATCCAGAAATCACTAAGAGGGTAGAGATGTGGCAACAAGGGATTAGAAAGAAAGAAGATGATATCCTTGATGTTTTGATCAACCTCAAGGACTCAAAAAACAGTCCCTTGTTGTCGATTGAAGAGATAAAAGCACAAATTACAGTAAGTTTCCTCCATTTTCTCACTTGGAAATTGACTACAAAAATTGCTATTTTGATGCATCTTAATTAAGAATTTATAAGTTGCACCTATTTAATTACATAAACATGGTCACAAAAAACGTGTATAGAATGTTATTGTTTTGGCCTAACAAATCAAATAATAAAGTGCGAATAGGCTGTTTATCGAGGGTATGGGACTAAAGCCTAGAGATTCGAGAGTCATATTAATTGAAACCTAACCTGGTGATAGGAGATCCCACTAATTAGGATTAACTATATAATGTAAATAAATGTTGTCTATAAATTTATTAAAGATAAGTTTTGCTTTTAATGATATCTATATCTTGTAAAAGTACAAATGAAGTATAGTATAAACTAGGTTGCTTTTACTGAGAATAGGAAAGTACAAAAACTATGATTATCTTAAATAGAAAAAAGTTATTAATCAAATTGTATTACCTCTTGGCGTTTCTCATCAATTGACGTTAGTATTGATGACATTCACAGGAAATAACAATAGCCGCAGTCGATAATCCATCAAATGCAGTTGAGTGGACTATTGCAGAGATGATCAATCAACCATACGTTCTTGACAGGGCCTGTAAAGAATTGGATCAAGTTGTAGGCAGGAACAGACTAGTCGAAGAATCAGATCTGTCTAAGCTAAACTATGTCAAGGCTTGTATAAAAGAGTCATTCAGATTGCACCCTATAGCACCTTTCAATGTCCCACACGTATCGACTAAAGATACTATTGTGGGTGGCTATTTCATCCCGAAAGGCAGCCATGTGCTGCTGAGTCGTCCCGGCCTAGGGCGGAACCCTAGGGCTTGGGAAGAACCTCTCAAATACAAGCCTGAGCGCCACATTATAGACGAAGACGCAGAAGTTGTGCTTGCGGATCCTGAACTGCGCATGCTGTCGTTTAGTATTGGAAGGCGAGGATGTCCAGGTGCCATGCTTGGTTCTACCATGGCGACGATTCTTTTGGCTAGGCTTATTCAGGGGTTCAGTTGGACAGCACCGCCTGATGGGCCAAGAATTGACTTGGTTGAGTCGGAAGGCAATTTGCTATTGGCCAAGCCATTGATTGTTCATGCAATGCCACGGTTGGAACTAGATGTTTATGTACAACTCTTGCAGAACTAGTATCATATGCATGCTGGTAATGTACGTGTCTGGCACACGATACTGCGGAGAAGCATCGCACCTACTTAGTCATGGATGGCGAAAAAAGACTATATAACACTTACATTATGATTGGTCACTCTTCTTGAACTAATTACTAATAAATATAATTCACTTGTTATCTGATATATTTGGATACGAGGGAAACCAATTCGGGCAAGAAATCCCCATGTGTGTAGTATGTGTGTTGTGTTTAGTTATGTTGTGATTAACTTATGTTGTTATTTTGGGGTTGAGTTTCCTATCTGTCTATTTTCTTTTCCAATCTTGCAAAGATGGTTTGCGTTGGTTTAAGAAAAGTTGTCTAAATAAATGGTTTTTGCCTATTTAGAAATGATGAACAACTCACACATAAGGCATTCAGCAACATTAATTATAAGTAAATATCTTTGAAAATTTTATTAGCATGAATTAATATTTTGAAGAATAAAGTTAAAAAAAAAAGTTAAATTAAAAAAAATGTTAAAGTTCTTAAAGTTTTGTAATTCATACTTTGTAGCTTTCTTTCCTTATGGATAAATATTTTTGTGGCTAATTATTTATGGAGATTATCTCCAAAAGGGACCATTAAAGATGAAAACATGTTATTTATGAAAAATTGTGGGTCTGAAATTTAATTTTTGTGAGGCTGGTTAGTGACATACTTATCTCATATTTTTTTTTATTCGATATTTTCAATGTAAATGTAATCTATGTATGCTTGAAAAGCTTCAAATTCTAAACCTAGTTTTTAATAACTTTTTCTGTTTCTTGCTGATTTATTTATATGTATATAAACATATATATTTATTTATAAATATGGAGACTAAATGAATTATAATATCGGTACTTGTTGATATAACAAGTTATTTACTCATTCAACTAAGAATTATCTTTTTTTTTTAGGTTACACAATTAGCATGTATTAATGCATAATATTAAATAATTAAGTGTTTAGAATTATAATAGACTCATTTAAAATCTTTACATAGCAAACTAACATCTGATTCTTGCCCACGACTCAAATTTCGCTCTTGCCTTTGCCACTTGAGCAATTGAGCTAGGCCTGATTAGCCTATTACCTTTTTTTTTTTATTAAGCTTAATTAATTTTTCCAACCATAATTGATATAAGCTTTCTGAAAAGTAACTTCATCACCAACATATTTTCAGTTATTGATATAAGTTTGAGTGTGTCACGCTTGAGAATTTGTTAATACTTGCCAATTTTCCTTTTGTGAGATCAATTCTAAATATGTGCTAAGGGGATGTTTGGCTAAACTCATGTAAAATATCCTATTAGGGTTCTGCATTTTATTTTAAAAAAAGCTCTAGAATTATTTCGATAAAATAAAATTATAAAACCTATAAAATAATAATTAATAATAATATAATAATATATAAGATCTAAATTAAATGAGTTTGTTAAAAATCTTAAAAATAAAAAGATGTTTGGATGAGATTGTAAGCTCCTTAAATTTTTTTATTAAAATATATATTTGGGAGCTTAAAAGAAGTATTAAAGTGGTTGGTAAAAATAAATAAATTAATAATCTTATAAGTTTTCAGAATAAGATATTTATATAAGTTTCTTTAAAAAAAAAAGAGTTTCTAACTTATTTTTAAGATCGTTTATTAAATTTCGTTGATTTTTATCATTTTAAGTACAAAATTGACATTATTAGCATCTTATAAGTTTTATTATTTTATTTTTCCAAACACTTCAAGAACTTACTTTTAAAATAAAGCATAATATCTTATAAATTACAAAAATAGGAATTTATAAGATGCTTAGCTAAACACACTCTGAATTAAGACCTCATTATTTTTTTTAATTGACCTCGTTAATTAATTCTAGAAGTTTTTTACCAAACCCTTTTAACACATTTAATATTTCAAGGAGCTTATAAGTCAAACACCCTCCAAAATAAATATTTGAGTATTTGGAAAAAAATGAATTCAGAAAAGTTTTAATTTAAATATCTCATTCAACGCCCCGCGATTAAGCTTAGTAATGAAAATATCCATGTTTTTGGCATGATTTTTAATTTGTATAGTAGGAACTCAAGAAGATTCTGATGCTTAGTCAATATTTAATTTCTCCAAGATTTTCAATTTCACAACCTTGAATTTTTTTAGAGTTGTTACTACATAGGAATTTGGAATTTCTTGAAATTTTATGCTGTGCTCATTGCTTTCTACCCACCGTAATTTAGTTTAAAAACAATGCATAAATATGTTTAGAATATTGGACTTATCAGATAAGTTTAGGAACCTTTATATCAAAATTTAGCATGTATGCATATATATATATATATTTGAATATATACATATTTGTATTTCATTCTTCAATTTATAAAGCATTAAAAGTAACTCAATCTTCTTTTCTTTTTGAATAAAACTGTAAACATTATTTCATAACAAAAATGTGGCAATATTCTTATGATTCAATTTTTGTACAAATTTACTCCATGTGATTAATATGAAACCTAAATTTTTTTAAAATTGTGAGTAGAGCTTAGACTCTTAACAATTTTTTACCCTCTATAATGTGGAATAAAGAATCCATTGAGAACTCGGCGGCGCATATTTTTCTTTGAACGTTGTTGTTTGTTTTGTTGTTGCTATGAATGAATTGGGTTCTTTTTGTTTGACTTTTTAGTTAAATAATTTTAAAATTTCTTGTAATTAATGCATTGATAAAGTTTTAATAGTTTGTAGTTATTAGGGTTGTTATTGTGGTCACATCCTCCATTTCACAATTATTTTTGAATGTTGGAGAGAAAATCAAAAGTTATATGCTTCGTTCGTTTAGAATTAAATGATCAGTTGGTACTATTATCTACCATCTATATTATTTTTGTGAATATATAATCGAATAAAAATACGAGAGAGAATAGTCTACATAAATTAATTACTCGAAAATTTAAAAAAAAAAAACAAAAAACAATTACATGTTTTATTTATATGATATCCTCTTGACTTTCAAGTCCATCTATTGATAATTGCACTTGATAACTTTTAGTTATATCACATACTCTTAACTAGGAACAAAATTAGAAAATAAAAATAAGGAGCAAAATTTTATTTATTTTATTAAAATAATAAATAAAAAGGTATTTTAAATTTTTTTAAAAGAACAAAATTTTAAAATCTAATATATATATTAATATATAATTTATATTAATTTAAAAAATTTATAAAATTAACAAACACGACCACCGCAGCGCTCCCGCTCCATCTTTGCTAGAGACAAGGTGGGGCTTTTTTACCACCTATGTCTATTTAGGAAATTCAATTTTCGATGCTTCCCCACGTTCAACGAGGTACAACAACCTTGGGATGCCTTATAAATTAGATATAACTTTTTGAATGACTCCATAAGTTTAATTTTGGTACCCTATACTAAGAACTCATGTTCAATAGAAAATCCACGTTTCAGAAATTCCACTCTCCTTCGTCTCACGCCAGTGTTTGGCGACTTTCACTTTCAACCATGACATATATAGTTGGCTATCAGTGTGGCCGCCCGCCTCGTAGCTAGCTGGGATAATGACATTTTAATGTTTTAATATGCAAATTCATCCTTTATCTTATGTTTTCATCTCAATTTGTTTACCACCTCTTTTCTTAATACAAAGTCAAACTGTTAAAACTAATTTAGCAAATTTGATGTATAAAGTCTCAAATCACACTTTTACCTCTAGAGAAGCTCCTAAATATCTAGAATATTCAAAGGCCGGTGTCTGTTTATCTGAGGCTGAACTTTCGATTATTGATGCTCGGGGTTGATCGACCTGATGAGCCGATTAGATCATGACATGTGAATCATAGTTTATACGGGTTACATGTGGATCAACAAGTATAAATACTTGAATTCTCAGTTGTTATAAAGTGATTTTTGTATATTACTAGTTATTTACGATTTTTCAACCTAAATTAATTTAAATATCGAAGGGTTTTAGTTGGAGGTCACAACAAGTCTAATGTGTATTGGTGTTTAAGTCATCCCGAATTCAATGTATTTGAATTCAAGACCATTACAATCCAAATTCAAGTATACTGATTTTTTTCTCAAATTAAAATTGATTTTAAATATTTAAATAATACGGAAATTTCAAATCTTAGTATTCTTTTATATCATTTTATCATATTCAATTATCTAGCAAAAAAATGACCAGCAAAATTATCTATTATTGTACTTAAAAAAAATTAATTGATTAACAACAACAAATAGATCTATAATTTGGAGACCCAAGGAGTATGTAGCGCAGAGGTCTAGGGCTATTCGGAAAATTGAAATTCAATGTGCAAATTGCACCCAGCCCCCACCTTCCAACTCCCATCTTAAAAACCATACTGCTTTATTTCAGAGCTCATATTCAATCCACAAATTGCACCCAGCCCCCACCCTCCAACCCCCAATCTAAAAACCCATACTTCTGTGTTTCTGCCATAGCCACTAGCCATCATTGCCAAAAGTGTTTACGCGGATAAGACCAGGATAAGACGATACAAGAGAAAAATAGACAACCAACCTAGCCAAGAACCTTATTATAGTCGGGGACGAAATTAAAAAGTAGAGATTTGGGAGGATGAAATTTATTTTTTTTGTAAAATAATAGATAAAAGAGTATTTTAAATTTTTTTAGAGAAAATAAAATTTTAAAATTTAATAATTTTATATATATAATTTATATTAATTTAAAAAAAATTATAAAATCAGGAGGGCCGCCGCCACCACCCATCCCTTGACCCTGTATCTGATTATCGTGTTTAATTAATAATCTTTTCAACCGATTTCAACCAATCTTACAACTCAAATATCTTAAGTATGACAGTATTATAGTAACATTTTGTTAAATATCTTAAAAATAGCAATAGCTCCGCCATAAACATTGTATAATTACTTCAATTAAATATTTATTTACATAACTCTATACTTTGTTTGTTGATCAAAGAGCAAATCATTGTTCAAAATCAGCATAAGAAGTATTTATATTGAAGGTTTTGGAGTATAGATAGAATTCAGATTTATTTTCTGAAAATAGATCTTGAGCAAACATAAATTTTTTGTTATGCATTGGATTTTCTATTACACTCATCATTTTCAGATGAAATTTGAGATTTAGAAGAAGTTCAATATATTTATGCAAAGACAAATTAATATTGTGTTATTCAGGTAAAGTTTTTAAAAACTAAATAGATGAAATTTAATAAATGTAATCAAGGGTAGAAAGGTAATATTATGTTGACAAAATATTTTCAAATGAAACTAGTCAACTACATGTTTTTTGGCAATATGGTTATCATTCTCATAGTAATTTTCATGAGCCAGATACATGGAAAAAAGGGAAAAAAAAGAAAACAAAATCCAAGATTTAATTGATGAAATTTGGGGTGTAGAAAATTCAGATCAAGTCGAATATATTATTGTTCAAACTTGTTTGAATTTTTAACGAGTTTAAAAAATTATTTTTGAATTTAATTTGATTGTTGAACGAGCAGAGCTTGAACAAGTTTTAATTAAATCGAGCACGCTCGATTAGTTTGATCTTTTCTACACATATTTTTTTTATTTTTTTACTAATCAAGTCGAACTCGAATCGAATTTCAAATTTTATCGAACGAAATATTGTGTTCAAGTCTGATTTGTCAAGTTAACAAAATAAATCTAACGAATTTTTAAAAATTTATTTCAAGTTGAGAATAGAGTAGTTTGATTTACTTATAATAAAATTAGTGTTTATCAAATCTATGCCAACATCGAGCCAAATTTCATCTATATAAATTTAAGTAATTTTTGTTTATGGTGATGAAATTAGTATTCATGCAGATTGTTGTTTTTTGAGCCATTTTAAACAGGTTTGATATAAGTAATGGAATTTGCAAGGATATATACGCAATATTTGTATATATCAGGGAAGGAGATATATGTATATGTAATAGTGGAATTAACTTTGATATATTTGATCTTCAAGTGCTATATTTATCATCGATTTAATTCATAATTTAAAATTAGTAAATCATATTTTGAACAGATATATTAGCTATTTATTAAATTTATTAAACTTACATGGAAGATTTTGTAGGAAATGATATTTTCGGCCAGGCCAAAGATTGGTTCAATGGTTTAATTGTTAAGAGTGTGTTTGAACTCGATTTTAGTTTTCAACAAAAAAATAAAAAGCAAAGTAGAGATACATCTTGTTGTAGACATGAAAAATTTGCAACCAATTATGCATTGACATGTATAATATATTTTTATTTTATCAATTTTATATTTATATTTATTTTTGAAATATCATTTATAAAGATAAAAATTATCATATGCCAAATTATCATATTTTGACAATAAAGAGCGTATCTTGGAGATTATGGAACTGAATACCAATATTATGGTAATTCAAATCACATCTTGTGGTTAAGACAATAAATGTCCGTTAAGTTATGAAAAATCAATAAAATCCTTTCATGTCATCAAGTAAAAAATGACAAGAGTTTCATTCCTACAAGTATAAATAGCGGTAATCTTCAACATATTAAACACAAGTGGAGAATAAGAAGAAGTTCAAATAAGAACGGTGGTGGAGGAAGTTCTTCAACTCAAGTCCATTAAATTCAATGAGATCCACGGCATTCAAGACGAAAATCAAGACGGTTATCGTGGAGTTCATCAAATTATAACGTTTAATTTAAGATTAAGTTATTAAACTTTTGAATTAACGTTATTAAAAATCAAGTTAATATTGGAGGAGATCGGATGATCGACTCCATAAAAAAGTTACCAAATCCATAAAGTTAAATTCTTGAAAAGAAGAATAAGAGGATTAATGGAGATTGTATCTACATATTTTCATCAAATTCAATAAAACTTTATTTATATTATTTTTCTTGTTTGTAATTTTTACAGATAACGAAATTTGTGTTATAAATTTCTGGCACGTCCAGTGGGACAATCTCTACCTTTCATATTTTCTTTTCAAATCAAGTTCGAAGTTTAAACAGAAATGAAGGACAATTACTCCAATTTTACAAATATCAAATTTCTTATATCGAGACATGAGGGGGCAAAAGAAGATGATATTTTGTCGACTTCTAAAGCCACCACTACAAAACACAAGCATGAGATGGCAAAAGAAGATGGTGTTTTGCCGAGTCATGAAACAACCACTCTAAAATAAAAGCATAAAGGAGCAAGACAAGATATTATGTTGTCGAGTCATAAAGCCACTACTCCAAAACACAAGCATGAGGGGGCAAAAGAAGATGGTGTTTTGTTGAACCATGAAATTAACACTCCAAAATACAAGCATGAGGGGGGAAAGAAGATGGTATTTTGCCGAGTCATGAAGTCACCACTCCAAAACACAAACATAAGGGGGCAAAATAAGATTGTGTGTTGTCGATCCATTAAGTCGCCACTCAGAAATTCAAGCATAAGGTGACAAGATAATATGGTATTTTGACATTGTCAATCAAATTTCCGCTAAAGCGGGGGAAGGGGGGTGCAAAGTACGAAATAGAAGTTGCGGAGAAAGAGTTGTTGAATCCAACTGTAATGCTCGAATTTGCTACAAGCTTAAATTTTGAAATCGCAATAGTCATGGTGGTCCATACTGCTTCACTAGATGAACAAATTGCAAATTTGATAAAGGCTGTTGAGGAACTCACGAAGCATATTCAAAAGCAAGACACTCAAATCACGAAATTGATGAACAAAGTTGACAATGATGATGTTAGTCGCATAATGGGCAAACAAATTGAAGTTCATGACGAAACTGAGACATCCATGAAGCAACAACCAAGTGAAAGAGAGAAGTCTTCTAAAGAGTTACAAGTTTTATTTGATGTGATGATTTCTGTTGACCAACTCAAAGAGTTTATCATGGGAACGATCAATGAAAAATTCGATAGAAGCTCCAAATCATCTTCGACTTATGTCAAACCATATTCTAAAAGAATTGATAATTTAAAGGTGCCAATTGGCTACCAACCTCCAAAATTTCTGCAATTTGATGGTAAAGGAAATCTGAAACAACACGTGACTCATTTTATTGAAACTTGCAACAATGTTGGAACATACGAGGGCTGTCTGGTTAAGCAATTTGCCTGCTCATTGATGAAAAATATATTTGATTGGTACACCGACCTAAAGGTAAACTCAATTGATAATTAGGAGCAGTTGGAACAAGAGTTTCTCAATCGCTTTCATAGCATCCGTTGTACTGTTAATATGGTTGAACTTACTAACTTTAGACAAAAAGAAGACAAGCCTGTGGTTGAATATATCAATAATTGGAGAAATTTATCTTTGAATTATAAAAATACTTTGTCAGAAACTTCTACAATTAATATATGCATCTAATCAATGTATTGGGGTCTCTACTGCATACTTCGAGGAATCAAACCAATTTTTTTTTTAGAATTAGAAACTCGTGCACATGATATTGAGATAAGGATAAATTTTGACAAATAAAAATGCCCAAGTGATGTCAATGATGATGAAGATGAAGAAGATATGGTACCATATGTAATAACCGTTGACTTCAACTTTTCAATACTTCTAGATACGAGTATAAACTATCTACAAATTCAAATTCAAATAAAGTACTTCTTGACAAGAGTATAAAAAGTTTACAAGTCAAATCAAATGAAGCACTCATTGACAAGAATATAAAATATCTACAAATCAAATCTTATGAAACACTAATTGACATGAGTATAAAAGGTTTAGAAGTCAAATTCAAATTAAGATTCCTTGAAATGAGTATAAACTATTTAATAAAATTTAAATTCAAATTGAGACTCCTTGATACGAGTATAAACTATCTACAAATTTCAAATAAAAAAAAAAATAACTTGATACGAGTATAAACTATTTATAAAGTCAAATCAAGTCAAGAACTCCTCGATATAAAGATAAACTATCTACCAGTTCAAATCAATTCAAAAATTTTGAGACTTATTCACTTGTTACACCCGTTGGATGCACGTGACCAAGTTTTGAAGGGGCATTTATCGACATGGAAAATTTACAGTCAATTATGCATTGACATGTGTAATATATTTTTATTTATATTTATATTTATTTTTGGAATATCATTCCAAAATTAAATACGATACTTAATTGATAAATATAAAAATTACCATATGTCAAATTATTATATTTTGGTAATAAAGATCGTATCTTGGAGATTATAGAAGTGAATATCAATATTTTGATAATTCAAATCACATCTTGTGATTAACGTAATAAATTTCCATCAAATTATGAAAAATCAATAAAATCCTCCCCTGTCATCAAGGAAAAAATGGTAAGAGTCTCGTTCAGATAAGTATAAATAGGAATCATCTCCAACATATTAAACACAAGTGGAGAAAAAGAAAAAAATCCAAATAAAAAAGATGGTGGAGGAAGTTCTCTCAACCTAAGTCCATCAAATTCAAAAAGATTCACGGTGTTTAAGGCGAAAATCAAGACGTTCGTCGTGGAACTCATCAAATTATAGCAGTTAATTCAAAATTAAGTTATTAAATTTTTGAATTAACGTTATTAAAAATTAAGTTAATATTGGAGGAGATTGAAGGATTGGTTCTATAAAAAAGTTACCAAATTCACAAAGTCAAGTTCTTGAAAAGAAGAATCAAATGATCAATAGAGATTGTATCTACATATTTTAATCAAATTCAATAAAATTTTATTTATATTATTTTTTTTATTTATAATTTTTTATGCATTTAAACTAAATTACATGAAAGAAGATATTTTCTTTTCTTGGAATAACTTATAAGATAGTCATTCGAACATCAGTGACAAGATATTATTAAGAAATAATTGTGTCATAATAATAATTTTGTATAAATTTTATTAAAAAAAATGTTGTAAGTTATTGATAATTAATAACATATGTACAATAATTAAAAAAAAATCTTGTAGAGATTGTTAACAATCTTCATGAATATTTTAGAGTTATTGTTGACAGTTTTTTTCTTTCTTTTATTGTTGTCACTAGGCTGTTATTACACATATATTATTAATTGCCCAATAATGGCAACTTAAATATTATCGTTAATTTGTAAAATTTGTTATTGCAATCAAAAATACCTAACTATTGTATAACTAGTCACACTTTAAAATTATCATTTAACATCTTATCACAAATATAATTTTTAGTTTTAATGCTGAATATGACTTTTACTAAAATAAAGCATAAAAGAAATTAAAAAGAAAAGGAAATTTCAGCACCATGGTTGGTTTTCACTTGTGTCCTCTGGAATGTTGAGGCCTGCAACCAGTTTCTTTTCTAACCCAAGCTCCAATTTTAGGTTTGGAACAAAATTTTTTTTTTTTAGAATAATAAATAAATATTTTCAATTATATTGAAAATAATATAATTATCTGTAGGGCTAAATTCTAAAATACAATAAATTTATATATAAAATTTATTATAAATTTAAGATCACGGTTGGCCCCTCCCTGCTCCGTCCCCATTTCAACTACAATCATGTGGTTATGGGTATGGGACTTGGACCCCATGAACTACCTCTAATGCCTAAGTATAAGATCAACAAAGCGAGTAGACTTAACGAGGCTCCACAAGTCTTTTAGCTCTTATAAATGACTATTTATGGTGGTGAAGGTCTGTTTCCATTCAACCCTTGAGCTTGGACTCATTTTCATTACCGAGAGCGATGGCATCGCCATTTTAGATTATTATTTTAATTTTGTATTTTATATAATATATATATATATATTATATATATATATGATTACTTTCAAATATATAATTATAAAAATATTTTATACATATGATATACATATATTGTATCAAATATTAAAATACAGTCGCGCACTATAAATTCTATTGTTGTAGATGATGTTCACTTGCTCCAAAAGATGGAGTTAGGGTGTGGATGCGACGATCTCCTTCAACTCTATAAAAAAAAAAATTAATTTAAATTTTATGTATAAAATTATTAAATTTTAAAAATATATCACCTAAAAAAATTAAAAATATTTTTTTATCTATTATTTAAAAATAAATAAATTTCACCCTTCGATAATTAATTTCTAACTCAGTCCTATACGCTCCTAGTCTTAATGAAATAGTTCTATTGTAGATCGCCAGTGTATTGCTCACGATCTATCAAGAATCTTGGATTTTGAGAAAGCAGGTGGTGAATTAGAAGCAGCAAACCTTGTCCCTTAAAAAATTAAACGCCAAGTCAATTAAAATGTCCTTCATTCTTCAAATCCTCCAAAGTTTATGTCCATTCTTACCAAAAAGGTTGTCTTGATGTCGGAAAAGAGGAAAAGGACTTCTCCCCAACTAGGGTGGCGATAGATCCGTGCAAAAGCTGAACCCATCAATACTCATTTTGTTTGGTATTTATATAGTATAAATGAATTTGCATAAAATTTAAAAATTACTATTTTTAGACTTGATCCATTTATTTTTTTAAAAAAATTATTATATATATATGTTCATATAATATTTTATTTAGAAAAATATTTTTTTAAGATTTTTTAATAATATTATTTTTAAAAATAAAATTTTAATATTTTTAAATTATAAAATAAATCTTACGATCTCAGGTTCATATAATTCCAGCTTGACGTTAATCCACTGCCGTTCCTATCCACACCTCAGTCCTTTCCGAACATCTCCTCCAATATCTTTCAAACAATCTCAAGGAAGTTACCAACTCAAATAAATTTACATTAATGTCCAAAAATCCATGCCTTTTTTTTTTTTACTTCCAGAAGACCACTTAAATTTTCCTTTATGCTCCATTTTCAAAGGAGATATGATTTCTAACAATCATATATATCTTAGACTTTGACCAACTAAACAAATCTGTTTTTATAGATTATAAGAGAATTATTTGTGATTCTTCTTGGTCATCATTTTGATTGAAAGTTTAGTCATCAAGGCATTATAATCATTTCGCTCCTGGACAAATTGACGAACAATCAACAGTTAGAGTAGAATTGCCGAGTTTCTTATATATCATATTTTAATAGAGTCCAATTGGAGACGTCGGGGGTTGGGGGTGGGGGGTGGGAATTTCCTCACTTTTACCATTAGTTAGCATTTACTTGTATTAATTAAAAAATAATATGTTTGATCACTTTTTATCTACATATTTTAAATTATTTATTTTTATTTATAATTTATCATATATTATATTTTATGGATACATACATTATGTGTATGTGATCCAAAATCAAGTAATTATTTAAAAAATTATTTTATATATTTAATATATATCTATATGAAATAAAGATAAGATATCAATTTAAATTTCTCTTGCCTACATACTAACCATTGCAAGAAATCATCTTTCTTTGAATTCAAACAATAAGCAATCATGTTTTCCCTAGTTAGCAAATGTATTTTCTATGGACACAATCCATCGACAGCCGCCTTATTTTGATGAATACATTAGTTTTGAATATCTTTTTAGGTTAGGTAATGCAATAAAACAAAATTTATGTAGCGTTTATTCTCCAATATATTCTTCCTGGCACAACGAATTAGTTTTAATTTTTTTTCTTTTTTAATTTCATAATTCAATAAAGAGGTTGTTAGCTATGTTTTAATATGATTATATTAGCATCGTGTTTGGCGAGTGACAAAATTGATAAATAATAACATTTCGAATTTTAACGGTGGTAACCATGAGATGAAAAAAATTAATATGAAGGCCCTTTGTAAGAATTCATGCACCATTATAATGCTCCTTTTCATCTTCTCCCTTCTAATTTTTCACTTTAATTTGGATATTTGGACAACGATGCTTGAAAAGTACACCTTGTTGTTCTATATTTATTAATGAAAAATTACCACCATATTCACTTGATTATATGTTAATGAATTGCTGTATTTTTATTTTTATTTTTTACCTGTAACAGTTGCATTTTCATGAAAATGATAAAGGTTTTGCAGATTTATCATTTTTTTCTGTTTTGTACATTTAGTCATAGAATTAAAATTAATTAAACATCTATACAAACTTAAGCGAAAGTATTACAATTTTGATTTAGGATTTATATATATATATATTACTCATTTCAGTTATTTGATGTGTTTATAATAATGTTATAAAATGAAATGATGACGTTATTGTATGTAATCCACCTATTTATAACTTGTTTGGTATCGACATCTTATGAGCATATATACATATATATATATATATGTGTGTGTGTGTGTGTGTGTGTGTGGAAGTAGGTTTATTGTGAGAAATATCTAGGAAAGAAAGTTAGGTTTTAGGTTGGGAAATTATAATAATGCAATAAGATATGGGTATCCAAGTGAATGGACAATCAAACTCCACGATTATCTCCTGCCTTCCTATTATCCTACGT